>CM061145.1:10119834-10642334 GCA_030710495.1 Labroides dimidiatus
GTTACAATGAGAGGGGCTGCACAAGCGGAAGATTCTCCACCAAAAAAAGAAAAAAAAAGCGCGGACGGGGCCTGTGTTTTCTCTAAAATAGAGAAGCTCACAAAGAATATCTTTCTTTTTTTTTAGTCACCAAATTTGCAAGGAGAATTTTGCTGATGGTAAAGATAAAAAAAGTTGATGGTAATCATAAAATACTTTTTATTGGAGCCAAAAAGATGCTTAAACCTTTTACTGTAGATTTTATTTTGTTTATTAACTTCATCTGAAAAAAGAAACGTGTGTTAGCTCATTAATGATTTGTCTGACTGTAGGAGTGGGAGGTTGATGGGTATTAACACAGTGACCTTCTGTCTGACAGGTGACAGGTGAGTGCAGTACCTTATGATTCATCGGGTTAGCTGGCTCCATTCTCAAGAAATGAGGCTTTGCAGTTTTTAGTCCGCTGGTTTTAAATTAGGGTCAGGGCGGATTAAGTCTGACGGCAGGGTGACACACTGGGCTCTTCTTCTGCTCGGGTTTGATCGACCTTTGAGAGGAACTCTGAATGTAAATGAGTGAAATAGAAAAGTTGTGGCTCACGGGACTGCTGTTACACCCGCTCAATCTGCTCACTCTTAAAATCTGTGGTTAATTAGTGCTCAGACAACAAAACAGCCCCAGACTGATGATTAAGTAAATGACATAGGAGGAGGAGAAAGGACAAAATAAAACAAAATAAACTCAACTTCATCCTTGGAGACGTAAGTCTCAAGGCAGAGATTTCTTTTTGAGGGTCAAACCTCAGATACAATCATAGACGAAGTTGAGATAAATACAATCACTAGTTATCACATGGTCACACAGGTTATCGCTATCGTATCAGCTACTTTTATTTGAATTTGATTCTTTTTGACTGCAGCTGCTTTTGTGGTAAAAGTAACTTAAGTGAATCAGATCTTGAAAGTTGAATTAAATCCTTTTAAAGGCACTGTGAGGATTATTCCAGAAAAGCTAGAGTTTTTACAGGATAAAGATTCTGTTTACCTCTCTAACACCTACTGTCGTGAGGATGTGATTCTTCCCAAGGTGTGAATTTTGTTTTGAAGCAAATGAACAGAGGAGCAGATCTTTTTTTTAACACTTTTCCCAGGATGCAAAGGGACAAGGAAAATGTAATAATTTATTATTTAAAAGCTTTGTAGTGTAGTTTAGTGTCCAGAAGGTGAGCAGACTACCTGTTTAGTGTTACTCACAGCCCGCTGCTCTCAGACGTGTCTGCAACGTTAGTGAATCCTGGTTATGTCCTACCAGAGCTCATCTACCAACTCCAACCTCACCAATCAGAGCTAGCGTAACCTCACTCTTCATTTTACTGACAGACTCTCAAGTTTGATCAGATCCCTGCAGAATAACTGCTACATGTGGGCTGGAATGAGCATTATCACAAACAGATTAACCCGTGTTTAAGCTCGTGCTCTATCACTCTCCTGTTTAGCTCTGACGTCCTTTTTCTGTCTGACAGTTCAGCTCCAGTGCCCTCCATCACTCCTAAATTAATCCAAGAAAATTTTCAGCAGAGAAAAACACAGATCTCTCTTCTCACTACTAAACTTTGTCCTGGCATGGTGTTGCCATAGAGATTTATTATGTCATAAATAAATCCAGTCTAGGACGACATGGAACAGGAAACTGAAAAAAAGTATCTAGAACTCAAATGAAGCAACACAATGGTAGATATGGCTAATTTCATTTCCCTGTAGTGTGAAAATGACTTTCCTAGAAACAATCCATCACTCAACACAGGCCGGTCTGCTAAAATCATTTGGTGGAGGAAGTTATCTTTACAACTTTAACAGTAAACTTGCCGTAACAGTCACCTCTACCTTTAATGTCAACACCATTAGAGTAAATGAATTAACAACACTGGTTGACTTAAAAACTGCCATAATGTTAATTTCGTCATCTCCTTTCATTTCTGACCCCAACACGGTCTCATCAGATGTTTGTCTGACCTGAGTCTGGTTCTGCTCGAGGTTTCTGCCTGTTAAAGGAAGTTTGTTCACATCACTGTAACTTAAATTCTGCAAAGGTCTCTAAGATGAGATCACCCTGAATCTTTTGTTGTTTGAGGGGGATGGATCTTTTCCTGTCTTTATGTTTGGTCTTTGTGAATAATACAAACAGTGCGGTTTAGACCTGCTGTTTAAGATGACTGTTCTTATGGAAGAAATTGATTGATGGATGACATCAGGTTCAGATAAAAAGGAGGGGGGGGGATCAAATTCATCAGCTTGGTCAAAATATTTAAAATAATCAGCAATTAGACCTCACTCAGTGAATAAAGGCAGGTTTTGTGCTTGATGGCTGAATTTACAGCTGGATTCTGGGGGTGAGGCAGCTAACACCCTCTCTCTTCAGCTGAAATCTGTCCCTCGTTATCTCTCCTCCTCCATTCTGCTCCATCTCCGGCCTCTCAGTCCTCCCTGAGTCCAAACAAAGAAGTTTACGGGGAGTTCAGGGGGTTAGAGAGCACACATCTGCAACCTTCAAGCCGACCCCTCAGTCTTGTCTCTTGTGGTCCACACTGAGCTGCTCAAAAGGGGTTAAAAATCAGCCTTAGAGGGAGTCTTTGTGAGCCTGAGCGGGTCTTAGTTACCCACACAGAAATCAATAAAGACATGCAGAACAGAGATGTGAGAAGGAAGAGCAGGAGAAAGGCAGTGTGGGCAATGTTCCCTCAGCTGTAAATCTTAGCGCTCCACAGAGGTGGAGGTATAGATAGCTTCTACTCACTCCCTGAGCCTGCTCCCCTCTCCTTCCCTGCTTGAGATCAAATATTCTCCCTCGATAAAGACATCAGAGGCAGAAATGACACTGTACACGAGCCGAGCTCCAACTAAAGCTCGCCTGGAAGCAGACAGAGGATCATCTTGTCCCTGTGCCAGTTTGTCGAGACAACCTTTAATTTGTGATATATTAATCTTCTCTTTTGCATAACCATCTTTGTTTCACCCCCTCCGCTCCTCGCCCTTCTGTGTTCTCACTCTGCACCATTATCTCCTGTGATGGACTCGCTCTCCCACACACTGCAACTCATTAAACCAGTGACGTGACTTTCCTGCTTCTTCTCCCTCAGTGTTTTCTTCTCTCTTCTCCTCATCCTGATGCTTTGAAAGGTTCCTCCAGGACTTTGGTGATAAACCTTATGCAGGATTACTGGGACATGCCGCACCTGTGAGAGGCTCTAACACAACACGAGGTTTTCCATGGGCGCGCTCTGAGTGGCAGCGAGACTCTCCTGCTCTGACATTTGTCCAAACTCTGTTGGCTGATGTCTGACATTCAGGGAGGTCAAAGGTTTCTGCCTGCTTGTAAAACATCCTGTAGAGTGAGGAATCACCTACACGACGTTAGCCTTTGCTGATGATTACAGACAGGAATCTAACACCGATTTATTCAGTCATTTACATAATTTAAAACACGAGATCCCTACAGCCGGGTCAGGAGAGATGATTTAAAGCAGGCTGATTCACAGCCCTTACAACCTCCTTTAGCCGTCAGTGCTGCCTTATTTCTTGGTGTCATAGATTCAGCAAGGATCTGGAAACCTTCCACTGGGATCTGGTGACTGTGGAGGCCATCGAAGTCCAGTGAACTCACTGGCCCTCAGTTATCAATCTTGCGTGGAAACTGGCGCAGATTTGGGTGTAGAAAGGAGTTTCTGGCAATGTTCACGTGTGATTTATGAAACTTGTGTACCATGGCCAATCACGGTGTACACTTGATCAGGTATTGATAAATCTGGCGGCTGAAAACAATTGTAGTTTAAATAACATGCCCCTAAATATTTAAGGACAAGCTGACCAAACTCAGCTGGACCCAGATGTAACCCTTCATTACATCAATTAATAAATCTGTCATATCTATCAGAAGCCCCAATATTATAAATTATTTCAGTTCAGGTCCAAAAACGTGAAAAGATTACTGTTAAAAATGTGCAGCAGCTCTGAAAGAAGCTGCAGTCAGACTCCTGCCTGAACCTGAACCTGAACCTGAACCTGAACCTGAGCCTGTCACAGACTGAGGAGTGAGATCACTTACTCTGCGTCAGTTTCAGGAAGAAGTGACAGAAGAGCAGATGAACCTGAATCATGTCCATTAATAAACACAGAGGATGATAAAACATTTTCAAAATGCAGGACTGTGAACTGGTTACCCTACAAACTGATTTCATGAACTTTATTTGTGATCATTTTGTGTCTTTGCAAAGAGGTGCATTCCTTGCGCCCAACTATGCACGGGTAGACCGGAGTTTAATCATGAGACGAGCAGGTTGGTTGTGACTTTTTCCACACACAGTTTAAGCTAATATGAAGGTATTGTCAGGAGTGATACAGTAATGGTAAATCCTGTGATCAATAACACGTCCTTTTAAAATAAATAAATAAAAAAATCCACGCTAAAAGTCTGATCAAGCATCCTTTCACTGTTCTCTGCTGAGACTTTACTGTGGACATGGGAGTGTTTTAATCACTGCATACAGCCTCTCTAATTTTCAAGGTAAATCGATAAAGGAAACAATTTTTAATATGAAAAAAGTCCCCTGAGAGCTCGCGTTGCTCTGTCATAAGCGAGGTATCTTACAGAGATTGGTAGAAAAAGAGTGACATTTTTCGATACATTCTTGGTGTCATATCTAATTCAGCTATCTAAATATTAATCTGCAAACATCTGTCTGTCTTAAAATGCTCTGCACTCATATGATCCAATAATTCTCCGCTAAGGACGGATTTTCCTCATTGCACTGCGCTCTACTCTGACATGAAACTTGCGTAGCCTACACAAACTCAGACCAGGCGTGGGATTTGAGCGAACCCTCCACCAATGCCCAGATTGATAAATGCCGATTTGTACCTGGAAATGAGTGTTCACACATTTTTCAGTTGTATGTATGTTTAGTAAATGAGGGCCATCGTCATGTTCAAGAAACAAGTCTGAGATGATCTGAGCTTTGTGGCATGGAGCTTTGTTATCCTGCTAGAAGTCTCCATAAGAAGATGGGTACACTGAGCTCATAAAGGGATGGACATGGTCAAGATGGATCCATGCTTTCATGTTGTTCACTCCAAATTCTGAACCGACCATCTGAAATCCAGACTCATCAGACCAGGCAATGTTCTTCATTCTTCCATGGTCCAGTTTTTGGTGAGTCTGTGTCTCCAACCAGCCTGTCCATTCTCCTCTGACCTCCGGCATCAATAAGGCATTTAGTCCCTGAGAACTGCTGCTCACTGGGTGGTTTCTGGTTTACAGGGGAGCTCAGTAAACCAACCCCATCCTACACTATACCAACTGTTCTGTGATCACCTTTAAAACAACAACACAGATACGGACACACACACCAACATTCACTTTTTTTCTCACGGCCTTCTAACTATCTTGTGTTCTCTTCTCTCATTCTACTTTCCTTGGTTTCTAGTGTTTTCACACTTCTTCTAAATCAAAAAAAGGAGGAAAGTCTGAATAAATTACTTCACACTCAGCCGCTTGTGCTCACACATGCAGCCTGGAAAATGCCGAGAAATCTTCTTTAGTACGATACATGTTTGAAAGGGGTGACAGTCACACCCAGAGTAATCCTTGCAAAGCTTGAAGCCAGATGCTTCATACCAATTTATAACACAGCCCTGCAAACATACATGTAGACCACCAGATGAGGTACTAAGTCCAGATTGAACTCTTCCTGAGCACATGTTTCAGGTCTTGTTAGTTGCTTCCCTCTTCAACATCTATAGTTATTTTTGTGCACATGGTGTGATTTTGAATTTGCATTTTCCTGCTTGTCTACCTGAAGGCTGGACTCACAGCACCTAACTCGAGCTGCTCTCCAACTCCACATGGAGTCCTCCTCGGGTCTGGATTTAGTAAGTTCCCAAAGAGGTCTGATTTTAACAAGACACCAGGTAGTGCAGCCAAATGTAGAGCAGGACACATGGTCTGCCTCCGCAGCCAAAGAGGAGAAGGCTGCCCTACTTTTACTTTGAGAGCCAAAAATAAGAAGGAATACTATGAGGCGGGGGAAGAGAAACAGCAGAGGGACAAGGTGGAGGTAAAAGAGGAGGAGAAATACAAGTAGAAAGATTATTAGCAGTAGAGAGATCAGGACTTAATTAGATCCTCTATCAAACCAGTGTACAGAGATATGAGGTCAGTGTGCTGTAACTGCAGGAACAGTTTCTCTGGTCTGAGCCAGCCATGGTCCCTAGTTTCACCGCTCCCCCTGGAGAGAAGCAGCCTAATCCTGCCTGCCACACGGACTGGCTGTCTCTATGCTATTAAAATCCCACTACACCGACACACTCCCAATTAAACAGTGACACCTTTGGGAAAAGCTTAAACAAGTGTAGCTTTTTATACATGAGAGAACCTATTTCAAGTTTGGATCGGTAATGAAGTCAGAGCATGTTTTAGAAGAGACCACCGTTGAAACAAAGAAGAACAACAGTTCCAGTCCAGCAAATAAATGTCTCTCTATGGGAAGTTTTGTATGCAGATGAATTACAAATACAGGCGGAGCTCAATTCATACACGTATTATGAAAAACTAGTTATTATAGAGGGTGAAAATCTGGACTCATAACATGCAAACAAAAATGTTTCAGGCATTTCATTTTTGAATTTTGATAATAATGGCCTACAGCTTCAAAGTTTAAACAAAAAACACCTCTTAAAGAGGCTGTGAGGACTCTCTGTTTGAAGTGGATTGCAGTGACACCTTTTGGCTGGAATCATGCACACACTTGTGACGGCATTACTCTTAACAAAGTGTTTGTTTGTTTTGGAAATGGATGGAGATCAGATCTTCTTTTTAACACTACTTTTCTTTATTCAAGACAACTTTTTACCAGATACAACGCAACAAGGTAAGGTATTTATCTACAGTTACACAGCACTATTGTTTGAAACGTGACAACAAGTAAACTTTGTTAGTTTGTTCTGTAGTTTAGTAGCCAGCTATTTAAGAGGTACTAGAAGTTCCCTGGTGTCTGAGACCTAAGCTAACATGTAATGCTAGTGAATAATTATGTCCTGTTCATCTACCAATCAGAGCTAACATAACCTCACTCTTCATTTTAGTGACAGACTCTCAAGTTTTGATCAGATCACTCCAGAATAACTGCTGCATGTGGGTTGGAATGAACGTTATCATAAACAGTTTAGCCCGTGTTTTAGCCTTTAGCTTGTGTATTAGCCTTTAGCTCCTGGTTTACTCTAGCCCATGTTTTTAGCCTTTACTCTGTGCTCACTTCTTCTATTGTTTAGCTTTCTTTTGTCTGACAGTTCAGCTCTAGTCTCCACCATCACTACTAAATTAATCACAGAAATAGTTTTCAGCAGAGAAAAACAAAGATCTTTCTTCTCACTACTAAACTTTGTCAGCTGGTGTGGTGTTGTCATAGTGACTTAAATCAATCCGGCTAAGAAATAGCATTTAGAAATAACCTATAACGGTGCTGTTAATCTCATTTTAAGTCCTAATTTTTTGGATTAGGATCAGGCATATATGTCTAGATGTGAGACTTTTTCAAGACCACTTGAAAAGTCCTCACAGTCCCTGTAAAAACTGTTATTATCTATTGAGAAAATCACCCCTCAAATAGTATAAAAACCTTGTATTTCTTTCATGAAGAGACCTGTGCCGAAGCATCTCAATGGAAAGTTGACTGAACAGTCTATTAAACTCATGCCACTGACGTCTATAGATATGCTTTTCAACAGGGTGGGCTTGGGGACGGTCTGGCGGAGCTTGTCTGTCAACATCACGGTTGAAAACTACTGTAGGTGACAGCTGTGCTCTCTATGGATGAGAGATCAGCAGAGATATGAGAAGCTTACACACGTACAGAGAATGTGTCGCATTGGTGAGGAAAGACCAAGAGATCATGGAGAGAATCAAAGCATGGAGTTGAAAACTAACCAGTTTGTTTTCTCAGTTTTTGGGTCAAAACATGGGATTTTTGGTGAAACCAGGCCATGTTCTACTGCCAAATACTAAAGAATGGAGAAAGGTAGATGAAAGAAGAGAGTCTACTCTTTCATTTGGTAGTTTCAGTGTTAACATAATTATAGAACACGATATCATGTGGGTCTTGAAAGATCGGTCAAAACGTTCTATAATGGTTGACAGCCAATAAGTTAAGAGCCTTACAAACATATTTCTTCAGCAATGGGGAAACCAACAGTCACCTCTCTCCTTCCACCTTCCAAGCTCCATGGAGATACTAGTTTTCTTTCTAGAAGGACTTGGCACCTGCCAACAGTGCCACAACTACATGTGCTTTGCTGACCAATTTCTGGCAGAGGAGCCCTGACCAAGTATTGAACATAAAAATGAATGTATATTTCAGCAGTTTGACATTTCTGTGGTTTAAATTGACCAGTGCACCAACATGTAGTGTTTGACTTTACACCTTGAGGGTGTACAGCCAATGCCAACGTATGAAACAGGCTTTGGCCTTAGATTTATGGCACAACATCGATGGGAGAAAATTGTAAAAGTTTTGAGATGAAAAAGTGTCTGCTGTAGTCTGCACCGTGTAAAATGAAAGATGCTTTAAAAAAATAAAAAATATCACAAACACTTGGGGAGTAGCTTGGCCACCACTATCATTGTTAACAGTGTAGGCATTGTTGTCAAAATGTTAGCCTGAGAGGAACAAAAACAGTAATTAAAGCCACGGTGAAGCATTTTATGACTCACAAATCAGCGTTTAAGGCTGAGCAAGTAAGACACGCTAGAGGCATTTAAAAACACACATTAGGTCCACTTTCATATCAAGCCTTTGAGCCTGTGGGATCTGTCAGGTATATAGTGAATAAACGCTCTTCCCAGGGCAGATGAAAGGATGATGGGTAGCGGTGGTGGTTGGGTTATAACAGAAACAAAGAAATACTGGAAAAAAAGGAAGCACACTGCGGGCTGTTTGGTGCAGCACATTTGCTTTCTGGGAGCAAGAAATAAGACAAGAGAACTGCAATACTCACCTCCTTGCTTACTTCTGTCAAGATAGATGGAGACCCTTCTGGCAAGACCTGTAAGCAGGAGGAGGCAGCAAATGGGTGGGGGATGGGGGGGTGGGAGAGGGAGGAGGGAGGGCAGGATTGTAACAAAGCAAGCAACAAATTAGCGAGGGCCCCTCATGCATGCAAACAAAGTATGAAAAGTATGACCTCATGAATACACTCAATATGCATCTAAACAGGAGAGGGATGAACAAGGCAGCTGTTTCCCAGTGTTGCATCTACCAAATGACAACCAGTGATGTGCAAGGATCAAAGAGTGAAGGGAGAGGGACCTTGAGGAGGCAGGAGCTGCCTCTGCATTACAAACAGGAGCTGTGGAAGCAGCACAGGGTCCCCTACCTCCACGCTTACAGGATACAGAGTCCCCAAACGCCTTCAGCACACAGAGATGAACATGACAAGCGTTGGACTTTTTAAGGTCTAAACCAACACTCAAATTAGATGAGTAAAAAAGACTGATTTATTCAACCCTAATCCCAATGAAGCTGGGACGCTGTGTATTTGCAAATCATGTTCAACCCCGATTCAACTGAATACACTACAAAGACAAGATATTTATTGTTCAAACTGATAAACTTGATTGATTTTTTTTTGTTATTTTTGGTAAATATTCTCTCATTTTGAATTTGATGCCTGCAACACGTTCCTAAAAAGCTAGGTCAGGGTCATGTTTCCACTGTGTTCCATCAACTTTCCTTTTAACAACACTCAATAAGCGTTTGTGAACTGAGGACACTAATTGTTGAAGATTTGGAGGTGGAATTCTTTACCATTCTTGATTGATGAACGACCTCAGTTGATCAACAGTCCGGGGTCTCTGTTGTCATATGTTGTTCTTCATAATGCTCCATATATTTTCAATGGGAGACAGGTCTGGACTGCTGGTAGGCCAGTCTAGTACCTGCACTCTTTTACTATGAAGCCACGCTGTTGTAACACATGCAGAATGTGTCTTGTCATTGTCTTGCTGAAATAAGCAGGGACGTCCCTGAAAAAGACGTGGCTTGGATGGCAGCATATGTTGCTCCCACTAAGCTGCTACTTCCCATCCTTGCTTGTGAACAACTGAGCCTTTCAGAGATGCTCCTTTTGTACCCAATCACGACACTCACCTGTTTCCAATGAACCTGTTCACCTGAGGAATGTTCCAAACAGGTGTTTGTCAGAAATTCCCCAACTTTTCCCAGTCTTTTGTTGACCCTGTCCCAGCTTTTTTGAAACGTGTTGAGGCATCAAATTCAAAATGAGTGAATGTTTGGAACAAAAAAAAGGTTTATCAGTTTGAACAATAAATATCTTATCTTTGTTGTGTATTCAATTGAATACAAGTTAAACAGGATTTGCAGATCATTGTATTCTGTTTTTATTTACATATTATGCAATGTCCCAAGTTCATTGGAAAAAGGGTTGTAGATTGTGACCAATGATGTAAATCTAAAGGCCACTACAGTTTTTATTATCAGTAGATGTTTGTCTTTATCCATTTTTGTCTAAATCTCCCTCCATCCTTCTTTCAGAGCTCAACATGATGCAGCAGAAAGCTGTTTTTCACAAGTCTGCCCGAGGTTTCTGCCTTTTAAAAATAAGCTTACCATTCATTTCTGAATGGTATATATATATATATATATATATATATATATATATATATATATATATATATATATATATATATATATATATATATATACACACACACACACACACACATATATATATTTAAAAAAAAAAAAAAAAAGAAAAAAGCTAATCTTAGAGTAAGGATTTTATCATCATGTATAATCATCCAGTTGAAGAGCATGCCGCTTGCTGGATCTGCAGAGAATCTGCTCTCTCAGGATTTATTTACTTTTTTTTTTTTTGCTGTGCTTTGGACTTTTTAGGGGAGTCATTCTGCAGAGACGTGCACTGTGTGCATTTTGCAGCCTGCTGCCATCAGTCTGCAGATTGTTACTTAATAAAAACAAAGCAACCAGATTTTTTTCATCCTTTTTACTTTTCAATACTGTTGGATGCAAAATGTAATATTTATAGATTTATATTTAAAGTAACCAAGTATTGTTTTAAAAAAAAACAACTGTGTTGACAAATCTGTGATATAGGTTTTTAATACTGATAAATCAAAACATCAGCCAGGCTCTGAGAGAGATCCATGGGGTTGTGACTGCAGAAGGGTACATGTTTAATTTAACTTCACTGATTGAACAAATATATGACTCAGACATGCGAAAGGGACATGGATTGTCATGTGGGTGGACTTTATAAGGAAAAACTGCTTTCTGCCTTGTTCAGCCTCTCAGGAGACGGCAAAACCACAAAACAATATCAGAGAACCAGCAAAGTAACAACAAGCCAGACAGACGGAGTCTGCAGAGATGGTTCATTGATGAAAAATAGCACAAAAGCATGTTATTGGACGATGAGATGAGTGAGAACAGGCTGCACAAGGTCTGTCCGCGTGTGTGTGTGTGTGTCTGAAAAGAGAGAGTGTGTGTCTGAAAGCATCTCCTTGTGAAACTTCAACAATCTTGCTGCCTACAGAGCTAGAGGAGTTTTTGGCAGTAAAAAGACAGACTTGTGAAATATTTCATTGGGTGTTTCATTATTAATACCTCTGAGGCAAAGCTAAAAGTCTTAAAACAGGCATAAAATAATCCTGCGCCATCTGAAGCTAACTCTTACCGCTGGTTTTAACTTGAAACTGATTATCCGTTCGGTAGGGGAGCCGGTGTGTTAAAGCAACGGGGGAAACTGCGAAAGATCGTGTTTCTGTTTCCTGCCAAGTTTCAAGCTGGACTGTTCAGTTAAAGTTTTTTTTTCTTGAGGAAAGCTCTCAGTCGAGTGGCTGTTCGTATTAAAATTGATGCTTTCAGCGCCGTCTGAATGCAGAAGCAACACAGCTGCTGTCACTAACGACACATCCAGGATAACAAGCACTCCATTAAATGTTAAAGTCTGAGTCAAAACAAGGCTGTGGCTCTCTGCAGGAGAGTCCTCCACATGGGAGGAGACTCTCAGGGAGATGTGTGTCGTGAGAAGCGGACTGACAGTGATGTTGGTTAAGTGTGTCGCCTGTCTGCTGATCCCCACAGAGCTCTGGTGACTCTGTGGTTTTGTAATGATGTAGACATGTATGTATGCAGCATGTGGTCAACACCTCTGCATGGATTTCTGCTCAGCTGGTGAGTCAGCCAGACACTCAACGTGACAGCTCTGCTCTCATTTCTACCAATTAGATTAATGTGTCTCTCATTCCATATGAGATGTGCTGGAATAATGATATCAGGAGCTATCCACCCACAGATGACTGCCATCACAGGTGCTAAGAATGTCACCATGGGTCACAGATCATAGAGAAACTTTCTCCTAACAGGCATGTGTGTGGTAAGTAATTATTGCATTCATACTACAGGTTGTCAGGCATTCAGAGGGACACCTCATCACTCCCACAGCTGTCACATTCTGCCCCCAACCCTCCCCGACCAAGAATCGACAGCTCAGAGATGTGGAGGTAAAATAAATGTGGAGTGAAGAGAGTTAGAGCGAGTGGTTAACCCCATAAATGACAGAGTGGGTTCATGAGTCTGACAGGTGTGTGCTCGGTGTCAGGGCCTGGTGCAAACGTCTGTAAATAACTTTTATTTTGGAAGTACAGAAGTGCATAAAAATGGCAGCCACTCCTGGACTCATGTCGTTACAGTCATGTGAAAGACAAAAATGACTCCTTGGTAACTTGAGCCTTTTTTTGTGTGAGTGAACTTACTTTAAATGTAGGTTTCCAAACAAGTTTTCACTTCCCTCCATCTTGTCTGGAATGACAGACATCTGACGGCTCTGACACGTGTGTCAGGGTGAGACGGAGAAAGCTGACAGCTGGCTCCAGGCCAGCCTTATATTAGTTGTGACTGATGGGAATAAATACATAGTCCTGACTTTTAATCCAGTACCTGACACCGATGTGGCAAAAACAGTTTTCAGCCGTGTGGTGATGGTTTCACTTTTCATTTCATTTCATTGCATGAGGTCAGAGAAGGTGTTTGAAGAGCTTCACTCTTGAGGACTTGGATTCTCAGTCAGTTCTGTGTGTGCTCACATATACTGACAACACCAGCTGAGTTCCTTTCACAAACCAACCAGCGTATTTCATTTATGCAAAAGATTGCATTTATGAGAAATAAGAATAAAAGTGTGTTAGCATTACTGGATTTAAATGTCCCCTTTCACTGATGTGGACTGGACATTATTAGTCTGTTGTAAGCTGATGCATACTCGTGTTTGTGTGATTCTTGCTGCGGGTTAAACTCATAATTATCTTCCAGGAAAGAAATTTGTTATGTAGAAATAGTCCAAGCATTTTGCATCTCATTAAGCTGTGAATAATTGGAATCTCAGACCGTCTTTGGTTTTAAAGAGGGAGTAAGGACTACCCGCACACATGTCATGATGACATGACTCTTAACAAGGTGTGTGTTTGTTTTGAAAGATGGACTCCTTTTCTTTGTTCAAGACAACTTATTACTTGATACAACGTGACACGGTAAGGTATTTATCAACAGTTACACAGCGCTGTTGTTTGAAACATGACAACAAGTAAACTTTGTCAGTTGTGACACTTGTGAAGTTTAGTAGCCGGATATATTAGCCGGGTGCTCTGTGATGTATGTCTAGGCTAACATGTAACGTTTGCAAATCCTTATGTGCTGCTCATCAACCAATCAGAGCTAACATAACCTCACTCTTCATTTTGTTGACAGACTCTCAAGTTTGATCAGATCACTGCAGAATAACTGCTGCATGTGGGTTGGAGTGAACATTATCACCAACAGTTTAGCTCCTGTTCTAGCCTTTAGCTCATGCTATATCACTCTTCTGTTAAGCTCTTCTGTCCTTATTTTGTCTGACAGTTCAGCTCCAGTGTCCACCATCACTACAAAATTAATCCAACACATTATTTTTAGCAGAGAAAAAGACAGATCTCTCTTCTCGCTACTAAACTTCATCAGCCACTGTGGTGTTGTCATAGAGACTTCAGCGTGCCGTAAATAAATTCTGTCCTGTCCAACCTGATCGGGAAGCTAAGAAATGGCATTTAAAATTAACCTATAATGGTGTTGATAATCTCATTTTAAATCGTGGATTAGGATCAGTCAGATATCTAGAAGTGCGACTTAAACCTGTTTGAAACTCAAAGACATCACCTGTACTTGTATGGGTCCCATCACTGCCACAGAATCAGCAAGAAGATTACTTATAATCTGCTTCTGGCTTTATTCTAAATTATAATGAAAACCATTATGGTTGATTGGCTGATGTGTGTTTTTTTTTTTGTTGGTTTAATACCCGTTTCTGGACCATCCTGTTAGTGAGCAATCGAGGAACAACTCTCCTTGCTCCAATATAAGCCTAACTTTTAGAGTGTACATGTTTCTTATTGTTGTTTGAGTGAGCAGAGGCTAATATGAAGCAACAAAACTTCCATCTATCCTTCATCTTTATGACACAGCCTGTTTGGGGTCATGGGGGGATTTGAGGCAGGACAAGAAACAGAACTTAAAAACAGATGAAAAACAACTAAAACATAAACACAAGAAGCTAATTTCAGGTTTTTAAAACAAAGAAAAGAAGAAAATCTAATACATAAATCAGTTTGTGCCTGTGAAGTCCTAAACTTCATTTTCATGTCTCAAAAGGGAAAGGTGCAAAAATAAAACAAAAGCAAAAAGAAAACAGAGGAGACAGAAGAGAATACAATAAACTCTTCCCCCTCCCCTGGATACTGTGCATGAGATGAAATGTGAGCAGGATGGGGTGAACGATGTGATCAGGTGAATGGATGGTAGGCGGTAGGAAAAGAGAGTGTTGATCTTTACTGTGAGCGCTGGCAGAGGGCTGACCTCTGGTGGTGGGCAGCATGTCGGAGAGGCCCTGCCACGCCGTCACCATCTCTGGGTTCTTCTGGTCTGCAAAGTTCTTCCAGATCCGTAACGCTCCGTCGTCTGGAGAGAGAAAAGTAAGGCATGAGAGGCAGGGGCAAAGAATGGGATGCAGCATCCCACTACTGGCCTTTAGGTTACCATGATCTCAGGGTGAAACCCAAAGAAAAATGACTGATTCAGGTAATGTGTCGAGTGGAATCGAGAACGGTTTGCCATCAATCATTGACCAACGTTATGGGACATAAACCAGGAGACTCAAAGTGCATTGTTAAAACACGTATGTCCATCACCACTTCCAATTCTACACAAATGCCATCTGAAATATTGGTTCAGGGATGACTCTATAAATATAATAGTTTTATTTTAGGTCTTGTATATAACAAATCATGGACTTTTGTGTTTATTTTGAAAGTTAAAATATGAGAAAAGTTTTTTTACACTCACACACAAAAAAAGGAATTTTGGAGATACTTTTTTTTCACACGACAGCTACGATACATAAATTCTCATTAAATGTTAAAAAACGTAAACTAACAACTGTGATTTAAATGAATAAAATCATGGTGGTTCTATCATTCTATCCCTGCATATCCATGTATTTCCTCTGAGCTTTTGAGCAACTCCAATTCAAATGAAGTTGGGACGTTGTGTAAAACATAAATTAAAACAGAATATAATGATTTGCAAATAGTTTTTAACCTATATTCAACTTCATACACTACAAAGACAAGATATTTATTGTTCAAACTGATGAACTATTCTTTGTTTTTTTCTTTTGCAAACATTCACTCATTTTGAATTTGATGCCTGCAACATGTTCCAAAAAAGTTGAGAAAGGGTCAACAAAAGACTGTGAAAGTTGAGGAATGCTCCAAAAACACCTGTTTGGAACATTCCACAGGTGAACAGGTTCATTGGAAACAGGCGAGTGACATGATTGGGTATAAAAGTAGCATCTCTGAAAGGCTCAGTCATTCACAAGCAAGAATCGGGGGACACCACTTTATGAACAACTGTGTGAGCAAATAGTCCAACAGTTTAAAAACAATATTTCTCAACGTACACCTGCAAAGAATTGATGGATTTGATCATCTACAGTCCATAATATCATCAAAAGATTCAGAGAATCTGGAGAAATCTCTGCACGTAAGCAGCAAGGCTGAAAACCAACACTGAATGCCCGTGACCTTTGACCCCTCAGGCAGCACTGCATTAAAAACCAACATCATTGTGTAAAGGATATTACCACGTGGGCTCAGGAACACTTCAGAAAACCATAGTCAGTTAACACAGTTCATCACTTCATCTACAAGTGCAAGTTCAAACTCTACCATGCAAAGACAAAGACAGATATCAACAACACCCAGAAACACCGCCGGCTTCTCTGGACCTGAGCTCATCTGAGATGGACTGACGCAAAGTGGAAAAGTGTGCTGTGGTCTGACGAGTCCACATTTCAAATTGTTTTTTGAAATCATAGACTTGGTGTCCTCCAGGCCAAAGAGGAAAGGAACAATCTGGATTGTTCTCAGGTCAAAGTCTCAAAGCCAGCATCTGTGATGGTATGGGGGTGTGTTAGTGCCCATGGCATGGCTAACTTGACCATCTGTGAAGGCTCCATTAATGCTGAAAGGTACATACAGGTTTAGGAGCAACATATGCTGCCATCCAAGCCACGTCTTTTTCAGGGACGTCCCTGCTTATTTTAGCAAGACAATGACAAGACACATTCTGCATCTGTTACAACAGCGTGGCTTCATAGTAAAAGAGTGCAGGTACTAGACTGGCCTGCCTGCAGTCCAGACCTGTCTCCCATTGAAAATGTATGGAGCATTATGAAGAATAAAATACAACAACAGAGACCCCGGACTGTTGATCAACTGAAGTTGTAAGAATGGTAAAGAATTCCACCTCCAAAGCTTCAACAATTAGTGTCCTCAGTTCACAAACACTTATTGAGTGTTGTTAAAAGGAAAGATGATGGAACACAGTGGAAACATGAGCCTGTCCCAGCTTTTTAGGAACGTGTTGCAGGCATCAAATTCAAAATGAGAGAATATTTACAACAAAACAATAAAGTTTATAAGTTTAAACAATAAATATCTTGTCATTGTTGTGTATTCAACTGAATATAGGCTAAAGGGGATTTGCAAATCATTTTGTTCTGTTTTATTTATGTTTTACACAACGCCAAACTTCATTGGAATTGGGGTTTTAGCTACTGGATCCTATTTAATTAAATGAATGCCACGAGCAGCATGAGTTCGGTTTGCTCTGATCTTGTATATCTCTGACCAGAAGGATGTAGCTGAAACTCTGATGAAAGCAGGTTGGATGCATCTACAGATGCACTTTTAATGGACATATGCTGACGATCTAAATTTGCTTCGAGAGGCTGCATTGACGTCATCTCTGTTACATCCCTGTAGGTCTTTCAGAAAAATACATTCAAATGATTGACGGTTAGAGTAAGACCCAGGTTTAGAACTGCAGGAGTTCTCCTGAAGGCCCAGCTTGCTTTGCCTTTGTCTGTATTCTTTGCTTTTTTGGCATAACTGTTAAAATGTGTTAGGCTCTGAAAAAGATTCCAAAAGTTAGACTCTTTTAAAACATGAAACACACTGAGTGACTGGGGCATGAACTCACACACTCACGCACGCTTCTCAGAAGAATCAATGCAGAGTGTACAGCAGCATCTCAAAAGGCTCTTTGCTTGAAAGTGTTCTGTCAGTGAGAAACAAAGTGCGGCACGAGTCTCTAACTTAAAAAGCTCTGCCTGAACAGCAGGGCTGATACACAGCTCAGACACGGAGCTGCACATAAAGCATGTCCACGTGCTCTGATGAGAGAGCTGTTACAACCCATAAAAGTCTCCTCTTGATTTACATTCTGCGTTTCACTTCTTTAATGCAGTATATTTTTTGTAAGTAATGTCCTTCCTGATATCCCTCACAGCGTGACTGATGGAGAAAAGCTGAATAAGTGCACATTACGTTTTGATGAGATGGGACCTGAATTTATTAGTCCCTGAGCTCCTAACAAGGTCTCAGGAGGGATGCAATGAAATACAGCATTCACTCTCATTTTAATACTCCACTGTACAAAAAGACAAAACAAAATAAATGTGCATCTCTGAGTGGACTTTTCAGCTGCACTCTCTGGGTTATGAAGACAGAGCCAGGGAGGGTAATTGCTTTACTCTGTTGATAAATGATAATGAGAACACATGGGTGCTGTGTGTGTGTTTGTGGGGATAAGAGTCAAGTGTTTAAGGCGCCTTGCTGCTACAAATGAGTCTCGTTTGGATTTCCACTGTGCTCGTAAACTTCTCGGTCGACAATAATCTCACAAATTTTTGACCTGAGCTTTAAATCTGTGCAGAACCACGTGAACCTTCTGTGTGATCATATTCATAATGTGCTCAGCAAAGGTACAGTTTCACATTTAGCTCATGAAATCAGTAATCCGGTCACTCAGAACTAAAACTACGGTGCTAAAGCACTACTCCTCTGGTGCAGAACAGCTTATGTGGATATGATCGCCACAACCGCTCATCTCAACAGTCATTTTTAACAATAACAGGGTGTTAGAGGGCTGTGTCAGACCAAAACAACTTAACATGAGCCACAAAGTCACTAAAGTCGTAGTCATGTTCTCACGTACAGATCGGCATTTATCAATCTGAACGTGGGCAGAGGGTACGTTCAAATCCCACACCTGGTCTGGTACAGAACGGTCTGGATGGCCACTGTGTCGGCACCCTTAAACAATGGCTTAAAACTCTTTCAGTCTGCAGTCACTAATCTGTATCCTTGACTCTGTGTGGAAGTGCATGTGTGTCTATTTATACATGAAAGGGTGCGTGTATGAGAGTGTGTTTATTTGTGTGATATAGTGTGATTTGAATGTTGCATTAGACAATTGTGTGGTACAGCTCCAGGAGATGCACTGTATCACTATTTAGCACTTAAACTGCTTTTTTGCACATTCTATAAAAGTGACACTGTTGTAGATTATTATGTTTTATTTTTACACTATCCAGAACTTTTTATCTGTTTTCTGAATACTTTTCTATTATTAAACTCTGCTCTGGCTTACTAGGGACTACAGATGAAAATGAGTGTGATGGCTAACTCTGGCATATTGACATTGATGCTGAGCATAACTGTTCATTAATATGCATTGTCCCTTTTAAATAAATTAAAATATGAATATTTTCCTGGGGATTGTAAATTGCCATTAGGTGTGAGTGTGCACGTGAAAGGTTGTCTGTCTTTATATGTCAGCCCTGCAATTGCCTGGTGACCAGTCCAGAGTGTACCCTGCCTCTTGCCCTAAAGCTCTGTTTCCACCAAGTGGTTCAGTTTGGTTCATCTTTAGTCCTGCATGCATTTTGTGGTGTTTGCTTTGACTGAAACCAGGAGAGGTCCCCAAATTACCGACCCGTACTGTCCCGAAAAGTACTTTTGGGACCCTTCTGTTGGGGTGCCAGACATACTGATCCGACCCCAGAAGGTGGAGCTAGTAACACTGCAGTCCGCTGATTGGTTGAAAGAATCATCACTTCCTGTGTGACAGCGGTAATGAAGAACAACACATTACTTCACTTCACTTTGTAAAGATAACTCTTATTTTTGTTTGGAAAATGGCGTCACGAAACACTTTACTGTGTCACGTTTTTCTTCTTTGTTTGATTTATTAGTGAGGTACACATTGTCACACTGCTATCCCGTCATGTTATTACTCAGCTGACGCGGCTATCAGAATCCACCTTACACACCGCCTACCAAGAAGACTACGAAGGGCACAGCTGGCTGTGGAAACATACAGGATCAGGCTTTACTGATCTGACCTGTACCAAACTGAACCACCTGGTGGAAACTGGGCTTAAGACAGCTGGGATGGGTTCCAGCCCCACGTAACCTGAACAGGATAAGCAGTATAGAAGAGGAATGAATGAATGAATATTTTACAAAACCTGTAAAAACAAGGGTTTAAAATAAAGAAGTGTCCATCTTTAGTAGAGTAAACTCATTAACACATTGATTTCTTATCTGCTGAGATGCTCTCGTGTGTGTAAATGTCTCCAACCTGTTGCAGTGAGCAGTAATGAGCAGTCATGTCCGTTCAGGTACTCCATGGCTGTGATTCGTGTGTAACGAGGATTCCCGTTGTAGAAGTAGTCGAGCCTCTCGCCTTTCTCCCAGTCCCAAAAGCTGCAGAACACACAAACACATTCACTCTAAGACTTTAATTCATCATCTGAAACCTTCAAGTCTAAAACGTAATATTTGCATCACGGTCTGAAAACCAGGTGTGTGTTCTCTCTCTCTCTCTCTGACCAGATGCTGTCTTTGTCGGCCACGGCGATGCAGGTGTTGAAGGGGTGGAACTTCACGACAGACGGGACTCCAGGGTTGCGGTTGATGAATATTTGATCATCCAGACGGGAAACACCTGCAACAGGGAACAAGCTGAGTGTGAAAGGGAGATAAATATGTCCAAAGTGGAAAATCACAGGTTTGTGCTGTACCTGGTCCTGAACCAGTTAACTTTCAGCCTTGTACTGTGCAAGATGCAAAAACTGTAAAAGACATTTTCCCTCTTTTGAAGCTCTTCTCATCAGACCTGTTACTGTAGAGACTGTGTGCACAAAACACTCAAACCTAGAAACCTGAATGTGACACTGAAAGAGCTCTTCTCATCAGCTTTGATTGGAAACAGAACTGTGCGCGGCCTATTTATTTCTTTTTAAAATTTCCTTGATTAAAAGCAAATCCTACGCAAACAGGGCAATTCAAAACAGACATTAGCGGTTCTCACGAGGTCATCTGACGTGTTTCTAACGTGGTTTCAGCCTTCAATGTTAAAAGACATGGTTCCTTTTTTTCCAAGCTGCAAAAACAAGCGCTGTCGGTGGATATATTTAAATCTGGAACATTTCCCCTGAAACTTTACAGCGCAGGCTTTGCAACCATCTCCCAGCTGACAGCTGAAGCAACCTACAGAGCATTTCAGAACTTTCTGTACCCATCCTCATTTTCATACAAATTCATGCTGGAAAAAAAAGGAACCAAGTGTCAAAAAAGATAACTCTCTTATTTAGGGTTCCAAAATCTGATTTTGTCACTCTTTTATGAGTACACTGTGGAGTGTGTGATGTGTGGAGAGAGCTGAATTAGAGAACAAGGGAGTGACAGTCTGTGCGTTCTCCTTTTCAGGCTGGGGATGAATACACATCGTTTTAACACAGAGACTGCAAGAAGAAATGGTAAACGATAATCTCAACACAGCTCACCACACGCATAACGATTCTGTCCCACCACGGATCTAGAATCTCGTCCTCCAAGACAGAAATCCCACGTGACCAACCGTGATCTAACAAAAATGTCGAAGAAGAAACATAGAGACAGACAGCAGCAACCGGCTAACACCAAACGCAACATGGAAGAGGACACAGAAGAGGGAATGATGGTGGTCTGGGGACTATTTTAACAGAAAATTCACAAACCGAAAAAAAAGAAAAACTTTGGAGAAAATCCTGGAGACGGCAGGAACACAGACTTTCCTCACAAACTTTTCATGTCAGATCTGCCATGCTTGTTTTACATCTGCTCAGTCAGCTCGCCTTCTGATTGGCTAAATTCCGTTCCACGTCAAAACTCACGGAGTCATGACTGGGGAGGCGTCGGCTTTCCTCACACAAATGAAGATTTTTGGTCATTAATACTGAACAAGTTTAATACATGATTGTCGGCCCTGACCCGTTTCGCAGCTGATTATTGGGACAAACTGACTCTTGCCACACCTCAGACCACAGGATAATCTTATTAAGATGGCGCTGCTCTGCTGGCGACATGGAGGAGGGCTCCTGCTGTATCCTGAATGTGTGAGTCGTTCGGGATGAGTGTGTCTGTGCAGCAGACCTCTCTGCCAAATTTCTCCCAAGGGAGAGGAATCAAGACCCCTTGACCTTCTGTCCTTAGTTGGGAAGGACAAAAACATCCCCATAATCATTAAGTGTGTTCCCCGCTTAAGACACGATAGAAGGGCAGGACTCAAACACCAAGGTCTGCCCAATGCTCCACCCCGGACAGGCCTCCAGAGGGCTAGACAATCAGAGGGGAAGGGGTATGTGGAGCAGGGAGCCTTAAAGAGACAGTAGCTTAATAAAGCAGTAATTGAAATAAAGTTTTTCTAAAACATCAATGTGAGGAATTTAATGTGATTTAATTAATTCAATGTGCAGATTAAACAAAGCTTTTAGTGACTGTTGTTGAAAATGCTTTCCCTTAATTAAGATGAAATAGAAATAACACCAGAGGCTCATTTGTAGCAGCAAACATGGCAGGACAGAACAGAAATGCAGAGAAATTAAGCTTTTTTTTAATTTGTCCAACAGAATTTTTAAACCTGAACACTCGGCACTAAATGTCTGAGAATGTTTAAAAATAGATAACGGCTGATCGGGTTCAAAATCCCACGAGCAGCAGAGCATAAACAAGAAAAACAAACAAACAAACAAAAAATAGGTTTGAGCGTGTGCTTGGAGATTCAGTGCATGGAGAAAGAGAGTGGTTGTGTACCCCTTTGGCAGCTTTCATAGAGAATAACACTGAGCGAGCGAGCACTCTGAAACAACTGTTAAGTTCACTGCCTCAGCATATGTTGTCATGGAAACAACACATATCAGTTCAGCAGCCCGTCCTTGGCTACCTGAATGCACTCCGGAGACCGCCATAATGAGATGAGGAACGAAGAATGATCTGGATCCATTGCAGATGCAGCTCCAAATAAAATGTAATTGGGAAGAAAAATCCAAAAACTGAAGCCTGTTTGAAATCAGGGCAGATTATCGGAACCAGTTTGCTTCTTCTGGCTGCTGGAAGGAAAAACTCGATATGAAACGACTGTAAAATGGATAAAAGATGAAACTAGCCTTAGGACACTTGAACTGCACGTGTTGGGTTTGAAATTTGCATTAACCAGAAGGAGTCATTTCAGGTTTCAGGGCCTAAATAATTTTTCCGTCTTAGTTCTTGTTTTTCTGCTGTCTTCACAGCCCCCATCTTGTATATTCATCTCAGGAGGGAACCAGCTGAATGAGGGCTGACCTACTACATCTCTCTTTCAGAGAGCGAGTTTGAGGGGAACTCAATGAATTAGTGAAAAGTCAGAATCAGAGGATGAGACATGAGCGTGAACCGAAGCTCTGACGCCAGTCGACTCATGAGTGTGCGTCTGCACATGTGTGTATTTGTGTGCGTGCAGAGGGTGCTGCCAATGACGTTGGGGGTGTTAATTATTCTGTTTGAGAGAGCTCTGACTTCATTTGGGGAGTCTGAGTATACGCTGAGACCTCGGGCTCTATAATGTGCTGCTCTGTGCGTGTGATTAAGAGAGAGAGAGGGAGAGAGAGGGAGAGGGGAGTCCTGTGACTCATAAATGAGTCTTTTTTTGCCCTGACCAACGATTCATTTCAATCAGTGCTCTTCCATCACTGAAAATCATCTGCTCCCTCACTCACATGACTGAAACTAAGCTGCACATTTAGCACCTGGTCTACTCTGGATTTCAGCCAGATTCACCGAGGCTCCAAAATCCTTTAATTAAAACATGATTCTGGCACAAAGTCAGTGTAATGTTCTGTGATCCGAGCACTGATGGAGAAGGACTGTTCTAATGGCTCATCAAACAAAGATCACGCTATCGTCTGTCTGTCTGTCAAGGTGTGTATTCAGTGACTGAGTCAGCAAAATACCAACTTCTATCTCCTCATGTTTCATTTGATTACAATCATTTAAATTTGAATCTCATTTTGTTTTTGTTTGCCTCTCTCTCTGCTGGTCTTAAACTGACAAGTTTTTTTCAGTCCAACCACCTCTGCACAATGTTCATTTACATCACAGACTATCACTGTTTTCTTTAAACACATGATTTAAACAGGGTCTCTGCAGGTTTCAACAAGTCAGATTTAAGACTTTTTGAAGACCATAATTCAAGAACCATTTCACATCCATACTGGCAAAAATAAATAAATGAATAAAATTATTCACAGCTCAGCTGTAACTTCAGGCTATAGGCTGCAACACAGCACGACGTGCACACAGCGCACTGGCTGGTTGTGCTCGATAAATTCTGAGTGGGCTACATGGGTACTTTGGGCTTGTTTTTTAGTTACGTGACGGCATCCTCAAAAATCTATTTAAAAGCGAGAAGTTTATGCATTTGTTTAAAATAAAAGTAATGTTAATACATATTAAAGACCTTTCAGAAATGTATTTAAGACATTTTATGAGACTTTAAAAGAATTTTAGACATTTAGGTCTTAATAAGGCTGTGAGGACTATCTCATTGAAGTGAATTGCAGCGACACCTTTTGGCTGGAATCGTGTGCGCACTGTTGTGTGTTTATTTTGGAAATGAATGGAGATCAGGTCTTCTTTTTAACACTACTTTTCTTTGTCCAAGACAACTTTTTACCAAATACAATGCAACGATGTAAGGTTTTTATCAACAGTTACACAGCGCTTTTGTTGAAAAGTGACAACAAGCAAACTTTGTCAGTTTGTTCTGTAGTTCAGTAGCCGGCTATTTAAGTGCCTCTCGCAGCCCGGTGCTTTAACCAAACCGTAGACTAATGTGTAACGTTAGCGAATCCTTGTGTTCTGCTCATCAACCAAGCGGAGCTAACTTGTACTGACTCAAGTTTGATCAAATCACTGCAGAATAAATGCTGCTTGTGGGTTGGAATGAACATTATCACAAACAGATACACTCATGTTTTAACCTTTAGCTTATGCTACTGCTCTACCGTTTAGCTTTCTCCTACTCTACTGTTCTTTTTCTGTCAGACAGTTCAGCTCCAGTCTCCACCATCACTAAAGAAAATAATCGGTTTTCAGCAGAGAAAAACACAGATCTCTCTTCTCAATACTAAAGTTCATCGGCTGGCATGGTGTTGTCATAGAGACTTCGACATGCCGTAAATCGATCTGATCCTGTCCGACCTGATCTGGAAGCTAATAAGTAGCTCATTTTAAGTTGTGGATTACGATCTGGCATATATCTACAAGTGAGACTTTTTCAAGATCACTTAGAAAGCCCTCACAGGAACTTTAAATTCAAGTTATTGGATTTTAGATGTTTTTAGACTTTTTAAGACCCTGCAGATACCCTGTTTAAACCTAATAAGGGGAAAAGGGTGGCGTGCTGGACAGCTCTATCTTTGAAGCCGTCCCTTTTCACACACTTGATCACACTTACATGCTTGGCTGCAATGTGCGTTCATGTGCTTAGCTTCAGTGAGCAAAGTGTGCTCCGTTTCTCTAACATTCAAAAATGCGATGCACTTGATTTTTACTTTATCTTTAAGTTTATTCCCACTAAGTTAGTAGCATGAGCATTAAGGTCGCCACGAGATGCCAACGCAGAAATTTCAATGAAGATGATTCAAAGATGGAAAAGTAGTAACTATATGATATTATAACAATATGATGATGTAACAGTTCAGTGTTTCAGTAGGATTTGAAACATGACCAGAGAACAGATGTTTCAATTCACCAATGTTTGGGTACAGAACAGCTGTTTAGCCACACGTAGCATCTGATGCTACAGGGAGCCTGAGTAATTTCGTCCACTGTCATTTCTTTTAACTGGATGGTGACCACTCATGTATCACCACTTGTATGATGATATGCAAATGTGTTTTTATTAAGCCTGGGACTTTAACACAATAATAAGAAAACCTTGCTCAGCCTGGTGTATGGAAAATTTAAGAGTTTGCACATTATCAAAGCAGTTATAGCCTCCAGTATCACCTCAACGCTCAACATGTAGTGGCCATAAAATCTATATGGTAGCGGTGAGCATGGACCCAGAGCTAGTGTCACCAACCTTGAAAACTTGAATTTATTTGCCGAGCTTTGGGAACATTTACTGCTGGAAATGCAGTAATGTTCCTTAAACTGCACTTTATATTTAAAAAAAAACATATTTGATTGAAATAAACTGATTTTGTTGTTTTAGTTTATGCTTTTAGTTCATAGTGTTACTTTTTAGTTTATATATATATATATATCTGTTAAGTTATTTGGTCATCTACCAAACTCCATTAGCATTTTTTGTCTCAATCAACTTTATCTTCTCAATGTACGATGTGATAAAAAAGAGCAAACATGTTACAATTACTTTTTAACTCCCTTCCACACTGGGTCACATTCATGCTTACACATGATGAGCATATGTTGCTTTTATGCGACAAAACGTCACCAAACTGGGACAGCTCCTATGTGTCCAGTATCATTTGTGCTGTACAGCTGCCACTTGTGGGTGTTGGTAAATGCATCCTACGCAATGAAATTACTTATTTAATTTCCAGTAATTTCAGTGCGAGTTCTCTTTAAGCAGATCTGAGAGAATCATCTAAATGTGAACTAAAAAAATCCTCTTCCTGTCAGACACAACAAGTTCTTTTAGCGCCTTTCAATTTCTAATTTGATCCTATTCTTAGTTCAACAGAAAACATTAAAGGTGATTTAATTAACACCTCTGTGCCAATGTTCACACAGGAGTTTATATGTGTGTATCTGTGTGTGTGTGTGACAAACCTCTTTGTGTGATGCACCGGCTCTGCCTTCTCACCCGAGTGTTTCTCAAAAACCTCCACTGTCGCTCCATCCTCACCTGACTCTCAAGATCGTGTTCCTCTGGGATCTGAAAGAGTGAAAACAAAGACGAGGAGTGAAGGAGGGAGATCATGATTCTCACTCATGTTCTTATGCCAGGACCTGGAAAAGTGTGATAAAATATAAAGAAGTGACAAAATGTAAATTCTCCACAATAATAATAATAATAATGATAACAAAAAAGAAAGTGTTAAAGTGATTCAAAATTTGAGGCAGATTCATTTAAATGTGTCAAACTTTTGTGTTTTTACTCTCACCTTAATATACAGAGTTACATACAGAGATGCATCAAGTTGTTTATTTTTGTGAATCACACTAGAAAAAGGAGACATTGTTTTAATATTTTTCTTACTGTACTAGCTTGTGGTGTTTACAGACACATTTTAACTAAACTGACACAGATCTTTTTCTCTTACTCTGGAATAGATAAAAAAAGAGAGAATATTTCTAAAAAACCTGAGCCATTTGTCCACAAGGGCACTTTGAAAAAAAAAAATCTCCTGGCATTCCCTGACAGAGCTTTAAGCTACAAAGTGTATTTTTTCATCAGAGAAGCTTTTGTGTCTCCTGGTTGCTCTGATATGAAACGTCTACACCAATCACAACATATCTACGAAAGGAATAAAAGTGTCATTTTACAATCTGAGTTTTGCTGCTTTTCAGCATTGTTCACACACACACGCACACACACTGTCATTGGACAGACTGTCCAGTTCTTGAAGCAAGAATAAAACTGCTTCTTTTACATGGGAGACACAATATGCTCTGTTTCTGTTCACAGTATGGATTAAGAGCACCCATAATACTGTTTTTAACACACCCAGGGTTCACCTGACAAACTTTAAACAAAAAATGCCAAAAAAAAAGATGATGAAAACCATCCTGTAAATTCAAGCAGTGGGCTTATGAAGTCTAAATTTAAAGTTTGGTCCTACAGAACAGTAAACAAAACAGAGAGTCTGATCCTCACACAGTAAACACAAAATTATCCTACTGTGGTCTTAGACAGCAGGTTCACAGCTGGAAGGTACAACTTGCACTTCATTTGCACGTAGTCGTCTGCTCTGGCTGCTGCGAGTGAGGAGGACCTGTCTGCCTGTCTGAGCGCTTTACATAGGGGAGGGGCTCACGGCAGCACCCGCTGCTCGTTGAGAAGAATAAGATCAATACATGCTTTTATGTCAGAGTCTCCAAACTCCAGAAAAGTTGCTAGATTTGTCGCTAGTTGCTATTTTGAAAAAGTCAAAAGAGAGATTTGAAAAGTTAATAAGTACTGCGACAAAGTCTCCAAATTTAGGGACCGGAAAAGCAGTTGTTTTATTAATCATATATTATATCTGAGTTTTTTCTGTCAAATATCGGAATCTGCATCAAAAAAATCCATATCGGTCGGGCCCTAAATGTTACTGTAATCTGATTATGGAATTTTTTCCTGTAAGTGTAACTTTTTTTGTATTCTAATTACGTAATGTTGTGACATGTATTCTGTTACTTCCTTGGCCTGACCGTACAGAACAGAAACTCCGATGTCTCAGTGTTAACCTCTCTGTTGAAGGATGCTAACAGGCCAGCACAACCAAAACCCTTCATTCATATTTTCATGTTAAAGTGTGTTGACAGAGAGAAAGTGTGTGTCTGTCTCACTCTCCTCATAGAGCTCCACAAACCTGTGAGCTGATTGGCTAAGTATTACCATTAGAGAAATCTAAGTATTGTGCCCTATACCATCCAAAAAGTGAGGTACCTTTGTAGCACTTCAAACCCATAGTTAACCCTGAAGTTGCCTTGGTCATCATAAATTTGTCTCAGCAGAACAAGCTTCAGGAAACGATACCCAATGTTTGAAATGAGCACTGATCAGAAAGTCAGCTCTTCATCGTGCGGCTGGTGTCTGCAGCAGGGTGATAATCCACGGTCCAAAGAATCAAAGACAACAAATTGGCCTCAGGGACGGAGGGTGAACACAGGGCCACAGACCCTGAAGTGTTCAGTGAGGATATAAAGTTTTCCAATTTTCTCATCACATTATAGACCCAGATTAGTTTGACTGCTCCAGCGTTAAGTGAAACTCATGCGGTTACTCAGTTAATGAGTCAAGGTGTCAAGTTCACTTTATGCAATCACATCTGTTCAGCAGAGGGACAATATGAAAAGGATTACCTTTATTAAATCTTACATAACATAATGGCCCCCACAGACTTTGTGCCAGCTTTATTTTAGGAGAGCAGAACGACTGCGTTTTTTAAACACCCTATTAGACTTTCAGAGTGTGATATGAGGCCCATTAATGTCGTTTTTCATTCCAAAGTATTAAACTTCTAAAATAAAATCTCAGACTTTGTAATTATTATAAATCTTTAGAAGACAAATAAATAAACAAAGAAGTGTAAACAGTTGAGCTTTTCAGTGTGGAGGCTGTGTGCTTATCAAGCACATTTCTACAGAGAAGCCTCCCAGCCCACTGAATGCTAAACAGCCTGACGCGCACACACACACACACACACACACACACACACACACACACACAAATATTTACAGTACACACACACACACACGCTCACAGCTACACTGCCATGTGACTTCACCACTTCTATGTGTAATCAATATTCCAATCGTACCTTTACTGTGGTTTTGTTTCTTTAAGGGTAACACACACCATCCACACTAAAGCTTGTGAATAAATAAATATGTGAATGAGGAGTAGCGCGCGTATGAGTGTGTGTGTGTGTGTGTGTAAGTGAGTGAATGTGTAGTGAACTCAAGGTTTAGCTTTCTGTGGCAAACTGTTTCTCTGGAGCTTTGAGGTCCCTGACTGAGCCTTAAAGCCCCAGAGACACAGATTCAGTAGTCAGACTGAGGCTGACACATTCCCACAGCTGAAAGACAGCCAGGGTGTGTGTATGTGTGTGTGTGTGTGTGTGTATG
The DNA here is from genome assembly GCA_030710495.1 of Labroides dimidiatus. Lineage (NCBI taxonomy): Eukaryota > Metazoa > Chordata > Actinopteri > Labriformes > Labridae > Labroides > Labroides dimidiatus. Next base: position 10,149,442 of record CM061145.1, read on the forward strand.
TGTGTGTGTGTGTGCCAAAGTAAGAGCCAGCTGATACTGCACAGTTTCAGCTGCTAATGTAACGTATAATGAGGTCCTGCGGTTAAAAAAAGTTGAGCGTGTATGAGAGAAAAATGGAGAGAAGCCCTTGTATATGATCTCCACGGGTGTCTGGATGCTGTGAGTTTACAGCCAACACATCACTGTAGGGATCACACACTGCGGCTATGCTATTCAACATTTGTAATCAGTAAACTACAGTGAAGTTAGAACTGTTATATTGATTCACTTAATTTTTTTTTTTCCATTGACTTCTTATAGATCAATTCATTTAATTAAATTATTTTAAACACAGATATTAAATAAAAATGCTGTATGTTCAGACTAAGTCTGTGCAGATATTCGTATGTTTTAAAAAAAAAACAAAAACAAATCTGCCTGTAAACTGATCTAAACGGTAATAAACTAGCTCGAGATCTTCACATCACTTGCTGAATTGATGAGGTCATCACATAAGGATCTCCTAACTGGTTCATGACACTTAAGAGGGGTGGGCCTCAAACACCAAGGCCTCCAAGAGGCCTCCAGAGGGCTGGCCAATCAGAGGGAAGAGGGTTTGTGGAACGGAGAGCCTTAAAGAGACAGCAATGTTTCAACTGGAGTCCCAAATAAGGGTTTTCTAAAACACCAGGGTGAGAAAAACAGATTTTTTTTTGAGCTTTAAATCATGCAAAGCTCCTGCAGGTGTACCAGAGTGACAGGATGAAGACTAAAAAAGGACAATACCCCTCCTTTATTTCTTTTTTAGTCCTTATATCGGTTTCTGTAGAATGTAGGACTTCTTGTTCTTCCTCTAGGAAGAGTTACAGAAATAATCTTACTTTACTTGTCTTAAATGCTTTACTGTTTTTCATTACACATGAATGTGACTGCTGCTCTCTGTACCTGGCTTTTTTAAGGTCTAGTTTAGTGTCCAATCAAGTGCCTGTTTTCCTAAAAATTTAACTGGGGACAGAAACTACATATCAGCCACAGTTAGAAGGTATCTGTAAATTAAATGCATATATGAGTGTCTTATTTTCAGCTAATAGGCTTCGAGTTTAATTAAAAGTGTCTGAAAAATGCACAGACAGAAATGTGCATAAGTAGCTCTGATCCATCACTGAATAAAACAAGCTGAAGCCTTACAGGAAGAGCTTGTCTTCTTTTCTACAATGGAAAAATAAAAGTTTGAAGCAGAGTCTGTAAACTTTGAAGAGAGTGAAGAAGCTGTTTCTGAACACAACAGGACGGGTGTATTAATTGAGGTGTAAAAACTGTAACTCATCACTTCATGCTGTGGGAGTTAGATTTTCCTGAACCAAAGACTTTGAAAAGCAGCCAGCAGGATGTGAAACCACTGTTTCAAATACAAACGTGTGGCTGTGGACGTGTATTTTTTTTATTTCTCTTTCCTCATCCAAATAAAGTCTTCAACGCCCTTGCCAAAGCTGTAGGTGTGGATACGCTCTCTGAGAAGCGCGCGCACACACACACACACACACACACACACACACACACACACACACAATTTTTGTTCTCCTGCTGCTGACACAGTGATATGATAACCTGTGTGCAGACTTTCAGGCACACTCCCTCTCTCTCTCTCACACACACACAGCTTTGTAACAGAGTGGAATTTTATGACAGCACTCAAAATTTTGCCTACACAGCTCTCAGATTTGCGATACGGCAAAAATCTCCTCTTCCTGCCCCCCCCCCTTCTTCCAACCATCTCTCTTCTTTTAATCCTTCACATCTGGCTCTCCTCCATTCATTCCTGTTTACACTGCGTTTTATATCACCATCAGTATCTCTGGTTTACCTCTCCTTACACCTCTATCATCAGCCTGCTTGATGTCTTTTCTCCCTTTTTAGTTTCTTTATTTCTTGGTTTAACTCTTCTATGTGAGCTCCTTTGCTTTCCCTTTTTGAGCTGAGTGCCTTTGTAAATATTTTAATAGATTAAAATCTACTTCTCTCCTCTCTCTAATACAGTGGAAATAAAAAGTCTATACTCCTGCTGTAGTGTGAGGTTTTTGTGATGTAACAAAATGAGACCAAGATTATTATTTCTGAACTTCTTCCACCTTCAGTGTGAACTATAATCTGTACAGCTCAATTGAAAAACAAACTGAAATCTTTTAAGGGGAAGTACAAAACCACTTCAAATCTGTCAGATTGAGAGGGTGTCTCCTGCACACAGCCCTTCCAAACCTGGATCTTCTGGTGAAGCCGTTCTTTTGTTGATTTGGATGTTTGCTTTAGCTCGTTGCTGAAAGATGATCTTTATCTTCAGCTTTCTAGCAGAAACCTGAAGGTTTTATGCCAACACTGGCTGGTATTTGAACGAGTCATGATTCCCTCCACCTTGACTAGGGCTCCAGTCCCAGCTGAAGACAAACAGCCCCAGAGCATGATGCTTTCACCGCCATGCTTCACTGTGGGTCTGCTGTACTTTTGCTGATGTGCTGTGTTGTGTTTTGGAATTATGGCCAAAAAGTTCAACCTTGGTTTCATCAGAACAGAAAACGTTTTCCTCACATGCTTTTGGGAGACTTCAAATGTGTTTTGGCTGAATGTAGCCCAGCTTGGATGCTTTTCTTTGTTACTCACCCTGTCTTCCCTGTCACATGGACTAAACAGCCAGTCCTTCCTTCCAGAAATTTCTGCAGCTCCATTAATGTTGCTGTCAGCCTCTTTGCAGCCTCCCTGAACACATTCCTTCATCTTTTCATCAGTTTTGGAGGGACATTTACTTCTTGGTGATGTAGTCGCTGTTACCATGCCATATTTTCTCCTATTGATGGTGACTGTCTTCGCTGTGTTCATGGTTTATCTAATACCTTGGTAATTCTTTTGTAGCCTCTCCTGACCGAAACCTTTGAATATTGAGCTCCCTCTGATGCTTTGGAAGCTCTCTGTGATGGGACCATGGCTTCTGCTGTAAGATACGACTAAGAAAATGTCGGGAAAAGCCGACTGGAAGAGCTGAACAGCTTTAATTTTTAAAGGATGGCAGGTGTGAACTGATTACTTTTCAACATGAGCTTGAATGAGATTGGTTCATTCTGAACACAGACACATCACAAGTTATAAGAGGATGTGCACACCCTCATTACTTTATTTTTTATTTTAACCCCCCCCCCAAAAAAAAAAATCAGTCTGTTTTTTAGTCGAGTTGTAAAGTTTACATTGAAGGTGGAAAAACTTCCGAAATGATTTATCCTGGTCTCATTTTTTAACATCACAGAAACCTCACATTTATATCCACTGTATGTTCACACACACTTTTTGACCTTCAGGCTCTTTCAAAATGCCTCCCCTTTAGTCAAACCTCGATGAAACATCCTGACACCTTTTGTTCTGTCTACCATCGCTCAGCAGGGAAGCCATGTTAAAAAAGAAAAAAAAAAAGGTTGAGGCCTCCCTTATTAATAAAAAATGACACTAACTAATGATTATAGCATCAGTAAAATCAATTCTGTGAATCTGAAGCTTCCCCTGGAGATCTGAGTTAGTCACTGAACCATCAAGAAAAAGCAGCAGGTCACCTCTCACGCCGGGTTTGGTCCCTGCTGTTCTCTGTTTAACTTTATTATTCCTAAAACGAATTCTGTAACACAGAGTCCATGTCCTCAGATGATTCTGCCACTTCTGGGAAAATAAAATAAAGTGGATGACAAACGTCCACCTGTGGCTCCAATTGGCATAAATATTCATGTAAAAACTGAACATACCTCTCAGATCAACACTTTGTTGTTGCCAAGCAACTGCTGCAAGCTGCTGTCTGAACATTAGACGACTTAAAGGAGAAAAAATAATACACATAGCATACACAATAAAAATAAATGTTCTTAAATTTTTGTTTTCAGATAGATTTGCTCTATTTGCTTTTGTTTTATTGAAACAATATCTCAGCCTGCGTTTCACCTTCGGTCTTTTCTAAAATTTGAGCTTCTGGTTTGTTATTAAATTATGTTGTAGGCTGAGGACTGAAGAGATAAAATAAACGAGGGTCAGAAACACTACCTTCATGACCGGCTGTGCAAAATACTTGGCGCTCCAGTCACACAGGCCCGTCTGCAGGGCCACACTGATGTAGTTCCTGTGACCGCCCGGCTCGTCTCCATCTTCACCAGCCTGCAAACACAAATACAGCAATCTGAATCTATTCCCCCTCCTTTTTTGTTTATTCATTTGTTCTTTATTCAGTCAGTGCCGCTTCATCACAGCCCTGATAATCTGAGTTTATTTTGCAATGCTCGTCCCTGAATGGAGCCTTAAAACACAGATGCACCAAACACAAGAAACCATATAAAACAAACTCACCATCAAAACGGATTAAACAAACAAAATCATACAGTTACACAAAGAAAGATCACGTGTACGAGTCCTTATTAAAGACTGATCACTTGGGCTTATTTAAACTCTGAAGGCGAAGTGGTCTAAATAATGGTACATTACCACATGGTAATATCCTTTACATAATGATGTTGGTTTTTTAATGCAGTGCTGCTTGAGAGGTCAAAGGTCACGGGCATTCAGTGTTGGTTTTCAGCCTTGCTGCTTACGTGCAGAGATTTCTCCAGATTCTCTGAATCTTTTGATGATATTATGGACTGTAGATGATGAAATACATACATTCTTTGCAACTGTCTGTTGAGAAAAATTGTTTTTAAACTGTTGGACTAATTGCTCACACAGTTGTTCACAAAATGGTGAACCTCGCTCCATCCTTGCTTGTGATTGACTGAGCCTTTCAGGGATGCTCCTTTTATACCCAATCATGTCACTCGCCTGTTTCCAGTGAACCTGTTCACCTGTGGAATGTTCCAAACAGGTGTTTTTTGAGTGTTCCTCAACTTTCCCAGTCTTTTGTTGACCCTTTCCAAACTTTTTTTGGAACATGTTGCAGGCATCAAATTCAAGATTAGCGAATTTTTGAAAAAACAAAAAAACAACAAAAAAAAAGGTCATCAGTTTGAACAGTAAATATCTTGTCTTTCTTGCATTGTGTCTTTAGTTATGTTTCACACAACTTTATTGTAACTGGGGTTGTAAAACAGTGAACAAAGTGTATTTGTACAGCCCTTTCTCCGGAGTTAAGTGTCACGCCGAAGTATCCTCATTGGATTGTTGTAGTCGAGTCTTGTGTCAATGATGGAACACAACAACTTCCTACAACACAAAAAACCTGTCTGCTGCATGAACCGAGAAACAATCTATAATAAGCCTTAATGTGTTTGAGTTTACGTTTGGGATCCTGTTTCTCAAATTCAAGGTGAGCAAATAAGAGAACAAAATGTTTCACTTCTTGATCCTGTTCAATACTTTTTCTATTCAGCTCCAGATTCAACTCATTTGCTGCTAATGAGGACAGAGCCTCAGGAGATAAGCTTGCAGACCCAGCTGTCTTAATGATGAGTGAGAGAGATGAGCTCCCAAACCAGTGTCTACAGACAGCTGTGCAGAGACTGACAAAGGGGTCCTGGATACATACAAGACTGAATCATCTGCATGAATCTGAAAATCCTCTCTGAGACAAGAATCAGGCAAATCATTTACAAACTAAAAGAATTTAGAAAAGGCTAAATTGAGGTTCTGGTTTAGCTTAGCAGTTAAACTGCACATGTGCAGCTTTGGTGCACTGCTCTGTTTACTCAGCTTCATACTCGATTGTCACTCCTCCCAAATCCCCAAAATGATCTCAAAAATGGTGTTTCAAATGAAACCTCGCACCAGCTGATGACTGCTTGTTTCACAGGCTTCATGACTTGTGTTTGTACCTGCTCAGGTCCCTTGTCAAACATCTTGCGAGTGCGGGGGAACTGATGGGAGTGGGGGGCCTGTCCTCCCAGCGTAGGGGTGTAGGGAGGTCGTGGGGCTGGCTGCTCTCTGGCGGGAGGTTTGGGCACCTCGTTGGTCAGACTGGAGCTGCTAGTGCTTGGCATGGGAGGAGAGCCACTGGAGGAACAGAGACATTAAGGTGAGAAAGGACAAAACATTGAGAGACAGAAAAAAAGACGTCACTTATTTAAAGCTCCAATTGTCCTGATCTCATTATACAGAAATCAGTTTTACATTAGAGGCTTACTTTACGTCATGTACTACTTTTTTTTTCTTTTCCAAGGATTTTTCTTTTTCCCTCTATAAAAATATAGTGCATGTGTTCTCAGTGTCCTGGATCATGGTTTAACTTGTTTAATAAGTACAGCTTTACCTTAAAGGACCTGTGAGACGCTTTCAGCTGGTCAATGAAAATGACCGATGTTAACATTGATGCCTCTGCATGATGTAAAACTAACTTGACAAATGACTCCTCTACTGCAGCGTCAAAGCCTTGGTCAAGGAGAAAGACTCTCTTATTACCTTTTCAACACTGGACTGTTTAATGGAAGACAAATTAGACTATTCTCATGGTAAGGACAAACCCAGCAGACGTCAGGTGTCATAGTTCATCTACAGGAAGCACTAAATACAACAAAACGTGGGAGCGTCAGGCAAATAAAAAGAGTGGAAAGAGACTTTGTGTGTGAGTTCAGGCCTATATCAAAGTTTGGCACACTTCTGTCAATCGTTGAATATCAGCATCATTCACTTTTAATGTGGATGTTGATTTGAAAACATTAATTCTGTTAAATTCTGTTTGCTTTACGCTTTTCATGATACGTGACTTCACCGCAGGAACAGCACTGGTGTAGCAAACCGCTGTGTTATGCGAGGCAACCTTGAGGTTTGTAGATTAAGCTCTGAACGCACAGCTATTGTACATGAACAATAGTATGACGAGTCATGTAGGAGCTGAGGTTATTTTTTTTATCCTTACCCTGCTCTGAAGCCCTGTTTGCACAGGATCCGTTTCACCCGAGGACCTCTGATAATTTGTAATAACTGCAGAGGACATCTGTGATTTTAATCCCATGTAAATCCAGCATGTCTGTCATTTGTAAAGTAAAAGTTCCAGAGCAAATCACCGACCATATTTCACACATCTGTCCTCTGACAGCACTAATCCAGTCTGAATTGGCTTCTCTGTAATTTTAGGTAGTAAATTTTTTTTAGAAGTTCTCTGCAGATTTTTCAGCCCAAAAAAGGATCAAGACAGTATTCCACACTCTAAAGAAAGGGGGGGGGGGCAATTTGTGAAACACTGATCTAATTTATAGATGTAAATATAAGAATGGAAAAAAAACATACGTCTCTGGTTTAATGTCATATCTTGGGTATTAATCTAACATCATGAAAACAAATAAAACAAAGTACAGCCAAATATATTTGACAGCTCCAGAACCCAAGAGGTCTACGGACACACAGCCTAAAATGGAGTCTCTCTATTTAACAGGCGGAGCCCTGAGGTTGTGATCTGTATTCTTGAGTTGTTTGGCCTGTGTTGTCTATTTCAGGACACATTCATTGGCATGTCCTCACAGGGTGCCCACTCTTTCCCTGAAATTATTTTCCAGGTTTCCCTACAGAGACAAGTTGTCATTCTTTGGAAGTGCTCTTTTCTACGTTTGTAACTTTTATTTACCCAGATCATTTCTGTGTACATTACTCAGACATTTGATATACAGTCTATGGCTATAATTTATGAATGAAAAATAATTATGACAAATGTATCATAGAATAATGCAAACACACCCACAGATTACAGGGTAGCACTTCATTATGATGACAAACTGGAGCTACAGCTTGTCAAGCCCTTTAAATTACATTTGGTTTGTTTAAAGAATACCAAATAGAGCCAAAGTGACAGATTGATAGCTGTAATGCTAATTTATCCATGTTAAATCACATTCATTTATTGCTAACAGCAGTGGAATTAAGAAATGTCAGCAGTTCAGATGAACAGTTAAAGTTTTCACTGCCAAAATCTAGAAACAAAGTCAGTTGGAAGCACTGAGTCGCAGAACTGCTAGAAGCAGAAATGTGAATTTGATTGGCTGGTAGCATCATGTAGGGCAAACACCACACTATCGAACCCACAACCTTCATATTATGAGGCCACATCACTAACCTGTGTCGGCTAGAAGCAGAGAAGCTCTGAGCCTTAATGTTACCCAGAAGAAGTGACGACAGAAATGCATGTACAAGACTTTAACCTGTTTGTGTTCGCTCACAAGGCGGGGAGGATAAACAGTTTTCCAGGGTAACGTAACATTTCCAGGTCATATGAGCTTTTTTTCCCATTCTTCATGTTTTCCACAACTGGAAAATTGGTCAATCATTATCCAGGTTTTCCAGGACGAGTGGGAACCCTGCCTCATTTATAAAGCAATTCTTAATTTGCCTCCCTCTTACTTTTGTGATTATATCAAGTTGAGAGAAGTTGGAAGTAAATGTCTTCGCTGGGTCTATCATTCACAAGACCTGTTTTGCTGTCTGTTTTTCTGAAGTACATCTTGAAATGAGAAAAAAGTTTTTTTTAGTTTTAGATTTGTGGCTCTGCAGTGTGGAGCCTGTTGCAGGAGAAGCTGGGCCTGAGGGAGCAGGTCTCTTTGAATCTTTTTAAAGTAGACTGAAGGTGTTGGAGGATGATGCATCAGGTTACAAATGATTTGATGGCTGATTTTTCTGATGCTACACTGGATTTGATTATCTGATTTTGTCACTGTTTTGTGTTGTTTGTGGTTGTGCTGTGTGACTTGGCCAGGACACTCTTATTACAGAGATTTTTAGTTGCCGACACCTGGTCTAGACTGTCTCTGTTCAGGTGTGTGAGTGCTCCTTCCTCACCCTGCCTGGTGGATGTGTGTGCCCTTGCTGGTGGGGCTGGCTGGGGCCGACTGGGTGAGAGATCCAGAGTCCAGGATCCTTTGAGGCCGTGCATTCATCGTTGCCTGTCAGAGAAAGAAACACGTCAGCTTTTCATGGCTGAAACAAGTCATCACACCTGTAACATGTTTTTTTAAGTTCAGAAGCCATACCTAAAATCTAAATCCTCTGCCTGCTGTGAAAGTGCCTGAAAAGTGCAGTGCTTTACAAAGTTTGCCTGAATTTCCAGAACTTTGTCTCATTAAGCAGAGCGGGTAATATAACCTCTTCATTGTGAGCTGTCTAATGGCTGTTCACGGGGGAGGGGTAAACTTAATAAAGACAATAGAGGCAAAGGATCACTGATGAATAGCAGAGTTGTTGTTTACAGAAGCTGGGTGCAGAGAAAACTCCTTGCAGCATAAATCCAGTTAACGCAGGCAAACAAATTTCACTACCTGGGATTGCTTTGTATTTGATTTCTATGCTAATTACGGAATTGTAGCGAGTGTGTGTGCGTGTGTTTGTGTGTTTGTGTGTGTGTGTGTGTCTCAAAAGTAGACAAGGAGTGAAAAGTGTTTTTTAATGCAAAGTTCACAAACACAACCCACTGCATTTGTGTTGGGGAGAGGACATCAGTTAGCAGAGTTAGCTGCTAGCGCTTCATTAAAAGAGGATTGGAAATGAAACAAAACAGCAGTAAAGCCAGCTGAAAGGGTTATTATGGAAATGGCCTGGTCACTTATTCCTGCTACTTTTCTACATAAGCACAACAAGATCAATGTGATGAGATGAGAAAGACATAAAGAGAAAAAAAAAGCAGATAAACAACATTAGAGAACGCTTCTTCTTGGAAATATGAAAGTGGACGGTATATAAAGATAATGGGATGCAGATTATGTGCGTATGGAGGCAGTACTGCACAGCAAACACCAGGCATTAAAATATATCCCCTAGAATGGCAAAAGTGAGCTTGATGCTGCAGCATCTTTTCTCCTGCAGCTCCACATAGTTGGAAACGGGTTTCGGCAAAGACAACAAAATAACCTACCTTTTAAAAAACAAGGCAGCAGAGAGGTTGAGCGATTATCGGACCTGTCCTGCACAAGAAGTCTGCTCCCTCAGCAGCTACTGTGCATTTATCAGTTCACACATTATTTAAGATTTATACCCTTTGAAGAGACAAATCCCAGAGTTAAACAGCAAGATGCTTTATTTGAACCATCTTTTCTCAAAAGAAAGTCTGCAGGGGATCCTTCAGATGCTGTGACTGGCATTCTCAGTCAGACGGTTTTTGAGAACTAGCACTTTTAGCTGAAGTACTATTACAATATCACACGTATTTCCTGCAGGGATCACAAAGAAGCCATTACAGCCTGGGTGCTACAGCGGGTTCTACTTCTTCTTTGAACCTCTGAGTCATAAATATGGCAGACCGTGTTAAAATACGGCTCACTGCTCAGGTAGAAAAAGAGCTGCCCTGTATGAACTACAGTAGATGCTTTTTACCAGATGCTGGTACAAACAGCAAGTTGCAAGCTCATCAGTTAAAACGACTCGATTATGCAACTTGTTCATGGATTATTCATAAACATTTGCTGATCATCAACATGTGGTAAACAAACATCACGCGAACGCAGAAGGCCACACGGCTTATTTGCTGACGAGCTCACCGGAAAATAAGATATGCAAAACTGGAGCATTAGCAGAAAAGAGGGTAATCGTCTCAACCAGCTGCTACGCTCCGTGCTGGGAAACAGCTTGTTCTCCTGTTTCAACCCTCTCCGCTTCACTTCCTTTGCCATTAATTGGCTGTAAAGTGAGTCAACAGAGCGAACAAGTTAGCGAGTGTACAAAGACTCTCAGCCAGAGCTGAGGCAGGATGGAGGTGATGAAGATGATGACGGCTCAGAAAAGCCTCTTAATGTTCCTGTTGAATAATTGAAGGTGTTTCTGAGGAAGGAGACGCTTCACATATGTTTTACAATTCCATCCATCCATTTTCTATACCGCTTCTCCTGTTCAGGGTCACGGGTGGCTGGAGCCTATCCCAGCTGGCTGAGGGCGAGAGGCAGGGTACACCCTGGACTGGACGCCAGTCAATCGCAGGGCTGACACAGAGACACATACAACCATTCACGCTCGCACTCACTCCTACGGGCAATTTAGAATCTCCAATTGACCTAGTGAGCATGTTTTTGGACTGTGGGAGGAAGCCGGAGTACCCGGAGAGAACCCACGCATGCACGGGGAGAACATGCAAACTCCACACAGAAAGGCACACCCTGCCCGAACCGGGATTCGAACCGGCGACCTTCTTGCTGTGAAGCAAGAAGGGCTGCGCTACCGTGCAGCCCTGTTTTACAATTTGCATTTGTATTTTTTTGTGACCTACAATTTGTATTTCCAGTGTCCAGAGATTAAGTTCAGGCTCCTGGTGTTTTGTGGAAGTTATTTCTCACATGTATTAATGGTCTAAAGGAGTGTGTCTCAAAATTTGAAGCCATCTGAGGTAAACTGTCATTTCTGAGGTAGGGGAGAATGGGGTTGGCTGTCACATTCATTATATCTCTCCACTAGAGGGCGCTGTCTCACAATCTGGGATCAGAACCCACCTAAAAAGTCTTCTAACTTGAGGTGAGAGGACTTTTTGTGTTTTTCATGTCAAATTGTAAATATTCAGCTCCTATTTTTCTTCTTCAATGAGTTTATAACAAAACAACTATTACCCTTAAAAAGTGTGAAGGGAAAGCTAAATTTTAGATTGCTACTAGTTAGCTAACTAGTTGCTACACGGTTGTTAGCCTTGATGCTAGCAAGAAATTCAAGTTAGGGTTGGTTGTCACAAATATATGTATATGTTATATCCATTACGCTGGTCTAAAGATGTGTTTCCTGCTCGTGTTCTTTGCTCATTTTATGTTAACATACATTAAGTTATGTATTTGTCAACTTGTTGATGTTATTAAACTTTCAAATTAATTTCTTCCTTCCTGCCTTTTTGTTAGTAGATTTTCCCATTAAAATAAATTTGTGACAAACAACCCCACAGAGTGTGAAAACCTTCCCTGTGGCGGGGTTGGTCGTCACAATGTGTCTGAGTGTCTTTGATAGTTTACTTCCTCTTTGTTACAACGAGTCTGAAAATGAGAGGGAGTCACATTTCAAGTCGACACCTTAAGCTTCAGTTTAATATTGGAACGAACACTGAAAGATGATTTGATGATGAGCAACTCACACAGAGTAAAAAGTGTGACAACCAACCCCATTCTCCCCTACATGGAAAAAATATCTTTACTTGAAAAATGGAGGGGGAATGTGTTTGGTCCTGATAAGCATCAGGATGTGACTCAAGTCATACAAAACAAGTCAGAGGCTAATGCTGGGTCAGACTGCAGGATCCTGATGTAGATTTATGACACATTCTTCCCTCCCAGCTCAGATTTTATGAGCTGATTTACTGCTTGGTAAACGCAGGCTCACTGAGGACAGCTTGATTATTTAAAACATGTTTTATATGAATCATTTCAGATCTTAATATTTACATACGAGCTTCCCAAGAGGGACTTTGTGCAGTCGTTTTAGATCCTGAGGCTAAAATAGTTAGCATACGGTCTTAAATCCGGCAGTTAAAGTCCCTCCAGTCTAAGGCTGTAGAAAACCTCTTCACACCTTTCTGTTTATATTTCCTTTTTTGTCTCACAGGAGGTTGTTGAAATATGCTGGTTTAGTTATGTTAACACCTAATGTACTAATCATAGTATATGTATGAAAAAAAAAAAAAAGTGATGTTTCCCCACATTTCCAGGTGGCTGTTAAATCACAGGTGCACTGTTGAAGTGAACCTGCTGCTGTGCATTCACCTCTTGGGTTTTTCATCTATGCCAAAGGTGGACCTTCATACTGACGACATCTGAACACAGGATCAACTTCTCAGATGGAAATCAGTTTGAAAGAGACTAAATAAAGGGGGGTACACACATAACCACTGATGGACTGTTTTTGTCCCAACTTTCCTTCCCACCAAGGACGCTAATCTTATCAGATTATCCTGTAGTCTGACGTGTGTTAAGAGTGAATTTGTCCTGATAATTGGTTTCAAAACAGGTTGGGGCTTCATGTGTGTGGGGAAACCCGACAACTCCCGATTCATGACTGTGAGTTGTGACATGGAATGGAATGTAGCCAATCAGGAGGCGAGCTTCAGGAGGAAGCTTTCTTTTTTTTTTTTTTGGTTCAGAAATTTTCCGTTAAAATACTCTCAGGACCACCATCATTCCCTCTTCTGTGTCCTCTTCCATGTTGCGTTTGGTGTTAGCCGGTTGTTGCTGTGTTGCTATGTTTCTTCTTCTATGTTTTTGTTAGATCACATTTGGTCAAGTGAGATTTCTGTCTTGGAGGATGAGAGTCTAGATTGGTGGTGGGACAGAATCATAACGTGTGTGGTGAGCTGTGTTGAGAGTATCGGAGCACACCACACACAGTATGATCAAAACTCTTCAATGCTTGATTTTTGATCTTCATGTGTGGGCTCTCTAACAGATAAAAAAAAATCTCTTCAGATTTAGAAAATCCTTACTTGTGTACCTTCGCTTAACTCAAAAATGCTATAACAGAAACTACACTGAAGCACTTCATTAAAATCTGTTCAGTCAAAACGTGTCCTTCTCTTCTTTTCTAACTTCATGGTCAAACTTGACTGTTCACCCAAAAGTCCAGACAGACATGAATCAGGGTGTTAAAAAACACCCATTACAATCAGTCTGCCAAGAGGGAGCTATTAAAAAACATTTAGTGCTCTCTTCATCTGAGAGCAAATAAATTTTAATTAGCTGCTGACCTTGTTCGCTTTGTTGCTAATCAATAACATTTGACATTTAAAATCCTAATTAAAAGAACTGGATTCCCAGTTAGGCTAACGGTAACACTGGTGAACTTGGGAAGGTGTTCTGAGTCGTCTCTGATGAGCTCTCTGCCAGAACAAAAAAAAAAAAAAATTCAACCTGATTTTGTTTCATCCAGAACAACTCATTAACTTTAGAGTCAGTGAGAGGTGTGCTGATTGGCACTTTTTTTTTTTTTTTTTTTATAAATGTCAAACTGTTCCTTTTAAAGAGACAGACCATTTAGACACAGCTTTGAATCCTGATTCTGTTTTTTGACAAATGAGTTACACTCACAGGCCACTTGATCAGGAACATCTTACTAGTACTGGGTTGGACCTCCTTTTACCTTCAGCACCACCTTAATTCTTGGTGTCATAGATTCAACAAGCTGCTGGAAACCTTCCTCAAAGATTTCACTCCATATTGACCTGACAGCAACACACAGCTGCTGCAGATTTGTGGGCTGAACTTCCATGATGTGAATCTCCCGTTCTACCACATCCCAAAGAAGCTCTACTGGACTGAGATCTGTTGACTGTGGAGGCCGCTGGAGTCCAGTGAACTCATCGTCATGTTAAAAAAAAACAGTTTGAGATGGTTTGAGCTTTGTGAAATGGAGCCTTGTTATCCTCCAGGAAGTCTCCATCAGAAGATGGGCACACTGAGTGCATAAAGAGACACACAGATGAGCACAGAGGAGGAATGTTTGTGTTCCTGTGCCTGATGGACTCACAGACAATACTAAAAAAAATCTGTTAGAACCATCAGAAAATCCAGCAGTCTGCTTTGCTTCAGACTTTTCTGTCTCTCCCTGACGTTACTCAGGGAACACTGTTAGCATGCTGCTTTCAGGGGTGCGCAGAAACAGGAGATGGAGCAACAAAAACTAAGCTTGACAGACCATCACATTTTCACATAATGGTTCAGTTGCTATGACGACTGCTGTCATTAAAAGAAACACATTAACATCATGAAACCTTTTAAGTATCTGTGGTGGTTGGTCTTCTTGGCTATTATCCTCCTCGCTGGTGATTGGTTGGGGCATTTTGCTCGAGTTCCCTTGAGTCTCTGCCACAGACATCTTTGTACCAGCTACATGTTTCTGCTATTTTCTTGCTGGAGTGTGATGTGATTCATGTCATGTGCAGGTGTGATGAATCACATACAAACCAATCGGGTGTGAGAAAGGTGTTATGTTTATACTTCTCATCCAACCAAAATCAAATTTACTCTCTCCCTATGATGCGATTTATCTGAGTAGTTTTTCAGAGTTTTGTAGGGTTTTTTTTTGAATGGTGACAAGCCGGAATGAAAACAAACCGAAATGAAACAGGAGTAACAAGGCTATTTTTAAAATGTAAGGGGTAGAAAATACAGACAATTGCGTGAAAATGTAAGAAGTAGAAGTAAAAAATCGGCTAAAAAATAATTACTCCAGTTAAGGATAGAAACTCACAGATACCCAAAATTTCTAATATTTTTGCTTTGTTACTTGACACCTCTGTTAGGCACTGTAATTTCCTGGTCTTAAGTTTAAGCAGCCGTATCTAAGCCGTGCAGTGGTAGCTTGTTGCAGCAGCTCACTCTTCGTTGTTCTATTTTTTTCTCCTTTTTGTTTTCTTATCTTTTTCCTTATCTTCGTATTTGGAGCCTGTCATTACTTTTCATGGCTCATTTGCTGACCACTGACACCACACTGGTTGCGTCTGCAGTGACGTTTTTGTTGGGGGATTAAACATGTAACCATGATTGTACTGTTTACAAACAAGACTTCAGCTGTTAGCAGCTCGTAGCATGTTGATGCTAACCTGTCCAAAAGTTCCCGTCGAGCTGAGAAGAAGGAGGTGAAGGAGGTGGTAATGCAGTGTGCTAAGATGAGACCCCATTGACCTGTCCTTCCATCCAATGTTATGGGGAATATTAAACCTACCTCCGGTAAGATGGACGAGCTAGCTGTGTTAACCAAGCACCGGAGGGAATGCTGGTAGAAAAGCATCATGCTATTCACAAGGATATGGCTAAAAGAGCTAACAATGGAAACAAATTCCACATTGGAGGATTTCGTCTGCTGTGAGCGACAGGATACAGGAGAGCTACTAAACAGACTGGTGAAGAAGACCAGCTCAGTCCTGGACCTTCTGAACTTTCTGAACCCTCTGGACCCAGTGGAGCTGGAAGCTGACATGAGAATTATGGCCAAGCCGTTGTCTCTGATGGGCATTTTTCTCCAGTTGACATTTATTGTATTATTATACCATTTATATATTCTTGGAATTTCTGCACGATACACTTTCTTGTATTGCTGCCGGAACTCTGAATTAATAAAGTATGTTCTATTGTTTTCTATTCTATTCTATTCTATTCTGTTCTATCTGTGGCTTTCAGGGTGTCCAGGTGCACTTATAGTTGCTGCTGGGTTGTGTAAGCCTTTCTCTTTCATTTTATTCACCCCACAATATGAATATCCGTATCCATCCCTCATTTCGTACGCTCCGCTTCTCAGGCTCCAGATGTTTCATCTGAATTTAATACAATGTTATTGTTTCCATAAGGATGAATCTTGATCCTTTGTTAAACTAAATTGTGTTATTTTTCATGACTATTTGCTTTGATACATTTTCCCTCTTTTTTGGCCAAAGTTTCGATTCTGCTCCCTTGAAAACCCGTCTGATATGTTCAAACTCGAGATGAGCAAATGCTCTGGATATGGCGTTTTGGCAGGAAGCCTTGACGACACTCACCTTTTGTTACTAGACTTAGCTCCCAGTTTGTCATACAGACAGCAAGGCTGAAGTAAAGAGTCCAAAGTGGATTATGAAAGAAAAGCAAATGTAAATCTCTGAATGGTGAGATCCAAACTTTAAAAGAGCTAAAAACACTTGAGAAAAATCTTTTCTTTTTTCTTGCAGCTAACGCCAGTATTTATCAAAGTAGTGCTTCAAACTTATTGACTCAATTCAAAGAAGGTAACGGGCTGCTATTTTATTTTTCTCTCTTGACACAGAATTTAACCAGGATAATCTGAGACATAAGGACTGTTGCTGTTGGATTTCAAGTAAAGTCTTTAGGCACAAAAAGCTTGATGAAGTTTGTCCAGACTGTATTTTAAAATTAATTAAAGACTTGACTGACTTCTCATCAGCAGATAGTGAAAGATTACTTTGTGGCACAGGTGCAATGCTTGACTGAACTCCTTCATTTCCAGTCAGCCATCCTGGGACCTCAGCACTAATAGAAATGGTCTTGCTCTCATACCGTCGCTGTGAGGATGGAGATTTCTATAAATGAAACGCCAACCTTTCCTCAGTTTGATTCACACATTTGCAGAACATGATACTACAGAGGAGTGCTGCAGCCCCACACACAGCCCTGTGCATTCACTGACGAATATAAAGTCAAATGAGTTCTACTGTTAACCAAGCCCTGTGGTCTTAACCTGCAGTAGCAGGGATTCTTGTCCTCTGAAGAAACCTGAGGGTGCAGTCAAAGTTGGTGGCAAGAATCAGAAGAAAGTCTTCCTCTGGGTTAGGACTGGTGGTGGACTACACCAGTTATTACAGCTCCTTAAGTTACGACTGCCTCTTTGCTCTGCTCTGCTCTGCCAAGCCTGGGGGACTCATTGGCCCTTAATTGCATTTGCACAAAAGTAATGGCGTTTTGGAGGAAAGAAAATGCCAATGGGAGGGAGGAAGCAATAGGAAGGGGTACGTGTGCCTGAAACTGACTTTTTTCACTGCATAATCACCCTTAAAAAACTGTGATACAGATACAGGGACAAGAGGTCAGTTATGACAACCTCCCTTTATGTGATACTCAGTTAGCTCAAAATCCTCTCTGGCCACAGCTGCTCAAAAGAAGCTTCACATTTGGACCCCCGGTATTTTGTGCACAAAGTGCGGCAGATAATTGCATATTTCAAATGGTGATGTATTTGGCTCAGGGCCACCCTTTGAAAAATGATGTAAGACCCCTAAAAACTTAGATGGTGGCCATTTTTTAATATGGTCACCAAATGGGTCACACAGTTAAGTGGTGTAATAGTTTTGTTGATGAAAAAGGCATGGAAATTGGCCTGAGCAGTCTCTGTGAGTCCCTTAATAAAAAAAATTGCTCCAAGGCACATGGAATTTCAAGATGGCCGCCACATTAGTGGGGCAGTTAAGTGATGTTAGTTGGTGATACAAGCATGAGAGTTGGTATTCGCAGCCTACATATAGTCAATATATATTTCAAGATGGTGGACATTTTTCAAGATGGTCACAACCTTAGTAGAAAGTTGTGACACCAGTCACTTGACCAAAAACTTTACTCATCCACTTGTAATTTCAAGATTGTAGTAATTCTTTGAGATCATCACCTGGATAAATAATATCACTTACCAAGTTTATCTAAGTTCCTAAAAAAAAAGGCCAAGAGTGTTTTTTGGACTGTCTTGTCTAACTCTTTGCTCTTGACGTGTCCAATTTGATAAAATCTGCCAGGAGTTGCCTCTAAGCTCTCAGTATTTATTGAAGTACACAAGCTCCCTTACCACGACAAGTTGAGAGTCACAGGGAGGGTTTTTTATTTATTTATTTTTGCTCTATATATAACTTTTTCAACTCAGGGAAAGGGGACTAAAGTAGCACTAGTGTGGTGCCGAATAGACAGTGCTCCAAAAAAGTTGGATTAAACAGAGTGATACTACATATTCATGAATGGGATAAGACTAGGTTTGGGTCTACCTTCATCTAGCCTGATCATTTATCCACTGCTTTTTAAGTCCTGGGTGACCTGTACACCCTCCAGGTAAGTATACATAAACAAGCCATGTATTGCCCAACTTACCCTTGGTTTGGCTCTTTTACAACTGAACAACCTGTCAATTCAGGAGCGTCTAACTACAATCAACAAAACCTAGGTAAAAACAAAAAAGTGTTTCTGCGTTTTATGCTACACATCATTAATCAGAAATGGCTCCATCTTAGAAAGTTATTGTCATCTTTATTTTTCATGGGCATTTGCCAAGTTCCAAAGGAGTGGCCCTTAGAAAGCATTTTTGCCTATCGTTTACTTAGATCACCGTTCATTTATCATTTGAATGATTGCCGTTAATAATTATTCAGTAGAAATGGTCGCTATCTTTAAATTTTAAGTGGCAAGCACCTATTCTTAAAAAGGGTGTCCTTTAGAGAGTATTTGTGTCGATTGTCATGCTTGTATCACCATTTGAAAGATTTTTCACTTATCCACTGCACTGCAGCAGCGCAAGCTTAACTCCTCCTGCGCTTGAACAGGAAGGTGATATTTCAAGTCAAGGTCTACCAGCTTTAACACCTTCAACACATTGTTTACCTTGTATGCTATGCTGTTGAGGACCTTCATGGCCAGATCGGACACTTCAGGGAAAGGGTCTGCAGCAAGATGTAGCAGCACTCTCCAGATCTGAGTGTAAACACTGTTGAAGGACACACCTGGAAGAAATACACAGTTAAACATATTATTCTTCTGCTCATCAAATACAGAAAATGTACACTTAACAAAGGCAAGACACACCAATCATGCACCTACAAATACACACATACACACACACGCACACACAGACAGACAGCCCTCATTGCCCCCATTCAGGTTCATTAACACAGCAGAGCTAACAGCTCAGTAGTTACGCACAATCATCTCATTAGCACCAAGTTTCACGCCCGCTCCTGCAGGATGTTTGATATGTTGAGGTGGCAGAGGGAGAATGACCTCTGATGTTTGGCAATTTACATCATTAATCAACAAAAACACAGACACAGGCAGGCAGCTGGCTCTCCTCATCCACTAGAGCCTTATTGCTGTCAAACGTTACCATGAATACAAATGAACAAAGTCTCTGGCTGTCAGGGGGAATCGTTCGTCTGTCACTATTTTAATATTTGCTGTTGTCTTTCCAAGGATGACTACGAGGGTCGCAGCTTTGTCAGTTTTACTCATCAATCTGAGTCTTTGTTCAAATTTTCATTATTTTTCATTTGCTCGCTTCTTTTTTATGCCAACCTTCTAAACCCTTTGCTGTCATTTTCAAGGAAATCACCTCATGAAATCAGTTAGTTTTGACCTGAACCTGCCAGTCCTGCATCTCTTAGCAAAAAAGCACCCTGTCTCTTTAACTCATGTTGATCTGCCTCTGACTTATAAATCACAGGTACCTATTATATGTAGGGTTGAAAGTTACATTTGGTCAACACAAGGGATGTGCACGGTAACTTGAATACTGAGTATCATTCCCTGTAGACAGAGTTTCCAAAACGTTCAGCTCTTGACCCCCAAAATTAACCATTCCCAAATTAACCAATCACAGTGGGTATAACCATCCCTATACACTTAGATGTTATCTGCCCTGACACTCATTCAAATTCATTGCAGAGAGTCAGTTTTTGTTCAGTTTTTCTGATATTTCAAGTTTAAAAACGGCCAAACAGTGTTTACGGGGTACATGCAACTCAGACACAAGGTATCCTGGGAGGCTGAGTGACAGGGTGTAATTTTTTAAACCCTTTCTTTAAGCCACATTTCAAACAAAAAAAGTAGGGGAAAAAAAAGACAAAAAAGGGGAGGGGGTGTGTGTCTCAGTTAACAATGGGGAAGCTGCCGTTCTTGTGTAGTTTTTTGGGGAATCTTAATATATGTTAGGAAGGAGAGGCAAAAAGAGATTAGACTGTCGAAAGAAGAGAAAATTGTTAACCGGCTCCACTCAGATTTTCTCTGAGTACCTCAAAGTCTCTACTGCGTAGACTCCGGTTGCAGTTCCAGTGAGGGGAGGGGGGCGGGGCTTAGCCTTAGGTCAATTGCATTGCTGGAGACCAGCAACCTCTTGCTGTGAGGATACACTAAAAGCCAATTAAAACAAAAACAACAACAATTAATCTGCCTCCAATGACACCATTGTTATCCTGGTGTAGTCAACTCAGCGTCTTCAACAAAGAAATGTGGAAAAGCAGATCAAACATGTTCTGTTTGCATGGTTTCATATAAAACTCAACCCCTACTTTTTTATTATATATTTTTATAATAACAGCTGAAATACTCAATTGTACATAGTTTTGGAATTTGGAAGGCATTTCATTAAACCCCCTTTTCACGAGAATGTTGTGTTCCAGTTTAACAAGCCAGGTCTGTGGTTGCTTTCATGAACTGAATGAGCCAACAATAAAACTACGGACACTTTGGCTGAAGGTCTGCAGAAAGCAGAGCAAGAAGTTGAACCACGGGCGATTCTAGGATCAGACGTTTAGAGATGCTGAGCAACCAGAGAGCTGCCCAGCCAGGCTAGATGAATTACACTGTTTTGTAAATTTTAACACATTTTTATTCCCACATTTGAGAAGGAAAAGCATAAACTTTTTTGGAAAGTCTGTGACTAAACCATTAGATCTGATAAAGGTTATTTAAATGCTGAGCCACAGAAAAAGAGGAATGGATTGAAATCATAAATCAAACATATCGTCAACCTAATTTCTAGGGGAAAATTACTCATTTTAATACAGCAGCTCCTCAACATATACATAAACAGAGTGTATGTTTCTGAAGTAAACCAGCTCCCTAAAGTAAGTACAAAAAATACCAAAAATGGTCCTTGGACGTATTTTTTTTTTTTCTTTTCTGGGACTTTTGTGTGAAATGCAGTGCACAACATCAACAACAACTCTACGTAAAACACAAGAACAGAAATAACTGAAAATGACTTTTCAGTGTTTGTCTCTGCACTTTTTCTTCTTGTCTAGGAGTTTCAATAGGTGTTGTAATATGAATAGGCATCCAGTTAGACAGCTAGTCAGTAGCGCTTTGGCTTTAATATTAACACATGCACATGACGCAACAGCTAGCTTCTCTCGTTCCAATTCAATAAGATGACAGTGGTACTGTCTGACAGTATTTAACGTTTACTAGCCAGAAAAATATGTCAGCTAACTCCTACCTAACAACACAAAAAGTGACCGAAGATTAAATGCAGCAAAAATGAGGACGGGTAATGATAAAATGTGCCACATTTCCTGTTTTAAGACAGGTACTTACACCACTACAGAATATCACCCACTCTGGAAGGTAGTGCATTGGTCTAGTCTGTGCAGATATGTAAAGTGCTCAGAGCCCAGGTTGGGGAAAAGTGGGAGAGATGGGGTTTGATCAAACCATTTTTTGAGGAAGGTGTGTGTGTGTGATACATATTTTTGGTTGTTAAAAAAAAAGTTTCAACCAAGTCATGTATGGCTTTGAATTCTCAAAAATGGGCCTATGAGTTGCACCAAACAACTCAAGTGTTCTACAACACTTCCATGTTGCCTCCTCTGTGTGCATGTGTGCAGAGGCAGAGATGGCTTCTCAGCTGCTGGACTTATAGTTAAAACACTGAGGTTTTACACCTCAAGCATGTAAACATATTGATTTCACTGCAGAATCTATCTACAGTGTATTAACATACACAGGAATCAGTTTCCAGTGCTGTGTCCTTTAACCTGTCGTCTTTCTGTTCTTTCTCTGGATTAGTTGCCTCATTAGATGTGTTCTTCCTGTTAGGAAGAACAATTTATGTCTTTTGTTTTATCATATCCCAACTTCCTTTTTTTCTCTTTTTCATGAGGACTCTGGCCAAACCCCTGAGCTGTAAGCTCCTCAGGGCTTCTGGAGTGGTGTAAAAGACCAGAGCCTGGACCTTCTTATACAGTATAAAACCCAGGGTCCTCTCCTGAGGGATCTGAAGATTGAAGGGTTCCTCGCTTCAAAGACACAAGAGCAAAGAGGGATGACTCCAGGGAGGAGGAGAGAGGGATAGAGAGCTAAAGCTGTGGGGAAAAGAAGGATATGATACAGGACAAGGAGGGATGTGGAAAGGTGGGGCAGAGAGGGGCCAGAGGGAGTAAAGAGGAAATAAAGGAAAAAGAGACAGGATGAGATATTTCAGTCGATTGTGTGCTGCAAGATATAAAAGAGAACACAAGAAAGACAAATGCAAAAGGAGGAAAGGGAAAAAAAGAGACTGGAGCAAAATGAAGAGGAAAAGGAAGAAAAAACAGGGAGGGTGAGTGTGAGAATGGAGTAGGGAGCGAGTGAGGGAGTAAAGAGGTGATTATGGAGTAGCCTGAGGGGCAGGATATGATTAGCGCTGGCTAGCCAGAGCGCTACCTGCTGCAGTAAACAGCCTGTTGATAAATGTGAAATATGTTTCTCTCCCATTTAACCGCAGCACTACATTTCAGTGCACACAGCAAATTACAGCTGCAAGCTGCACGGTCCACATACGAGAGGGCTGACATCACTCACTGACTTTTCCTGACTCGACACTTGAGATCTGCAAATCCAAATGGATGTACAGTAGTAAAGATGTTAATTATTGGCTGAATGAACCCAGCTTCACTGTTTTACAGCCCCAGCCTCAATTCTGGCAGACCATTTAAAAGAAGCTTGAACACCACAGACTGAGTTTTGGGGAGTTGTAAGTGTTTAAACCATAAAAGATTCACTTAAATGTTTGAGGAATTTCTTTGTGAGGCAGGTTTTAAATATCTTTCACTGGGAGATGTTAGCAGCACCAAACAATGTCTGTGAAGCTCCTGATGTCACAGACGTGATGTGGGGATCACATCTAAGACACTGACAGGTAGAAGAGAGCTGGAGCCCTCAGTGTGGCATGAGGTAAATGTAAGCACAATTTAAGCAAATGTTGGGAACACCTTTATCAGACATTTTTTGACTTCATACTTTATTCATCAAAAGTGGTTCAAAATTTGGCCTCTTCTTCTCACTCCAATGACTGCAGACATCTCTGCTGTCCAGAGAATAAAATCTGTCATCCACTTCAGCACTTAATGTTGAAATAAGTGAGAAACTATGAAAACTACCAAAATACCAAATAACATGAACTCATGTACACTTAGTGTCAAGTGGCAACCTCTTCAGTTTCAGAACAGTGCAGTTCCTTAGCCGTCTACACGAGGCCGACTCCAAAAGTTACTAAAACCAGTTGAACTCTGACACCAAAATGACAAAGGGGGACTGTTTTGCATGGCGCAGACGAAAAAAAAACAACTTCTCTGATTAATTCGGGTGCTGCTCAAGCAGGAAGTGGATGTCCACACCAATGTTCTTGATTTGTCGTTAATGAAAAGACGAGTAACTTGGTGATGTTGACCCTGATAGACAAGGATGCACCAATCCGACTTTTTAGGTAACGGCTAATACGGATACTGATCCAATCTAATAACTTAATACATGGATGAGAATGACAATTATTTTTTGGCAATGTCAGGTTTTTCTGGTGTTGCAGGCATCAAATTCAAAATGAGTGAATATTTGCAAAAAACAATAAAGTTTATGAGTTTGAACAAGAAATATCTCGTCTTTGTAGCATATTCAGTTGAAAATAGGTTAAACTAGATTTGCAAATTATTGTTTTCTGTTTTTATTTACGTTTTACACAACATCCCAACTTCATTGGAATTGGGGTTGTATGAGAAGGAAAGATTACTCAGGGTTTTGTAGGTCATGTGCTGCAGAAGGACATGTGTAATGGGAGCTCTGTGGAAGGAGAATATGAGCGATGAGCAGCTGAGTTTTTATTACATTGTGGTTTTTGGAGGACAGTAGAGGAAGTTAAGGCAGTAGAATCCAGTGTGAGGTACATTATTATATTTTCAGCTTTAAAACATTCAGATCAAAAACAAAGTTTGGGGCTTGAAGTTTGAAACGCTCGTCTTTAACAAGAACATCAAAGTGGGACGCTGCTGGCGGTGCAATGATGTGAAGACGGATTTGTACAAATTAAAATGAGAGAAAACAAACAATGAAGGAGGCATTAAAATGTGAATCAATAAATCAGTACTGCAGCTCATGCCTGACTCCCACACGGCTCTGCAGGCCAGTGCTCAGCAGCTGCTGCATTTAGTACTCCTAGTTCAAATGTCTTCCTAGCCACTGCAACTCTATGTGTGTGTATCACTGCAAAGTTAAAACACAGATGTAATAAAAGCCAGAATTTATGCTGCTTTACACAAAGAAAGCAAAAAAAGAAAAGGAACAAGTGGAGGCATTTTTCAGGCGAGATGAAAAACAAAGCCCCAAAGGCTTTTGCGATAACAACGCCAGATAAAGACGAAAGTAACAAATGAGTAAACAAAGAAACATTCAGAGGGTGAGTGAGGTCTCCACTGAGCCAGATAACCAAATCTAAGTGACAACAAACTGTAAATGCCAACTAAGCACTCAATTTGACGATAATATGAACGGAGGTTTGCATTTCAGCCGTTTCTATATGCTCCTGAATACTGCTACCAACATCCATTCATCTCCTCTGCCCTGCTTGTTTATACATTCAGCCGCTGCAGGCGGTAGTCATGAAGAGGCTCGATGGGAAGCTGGGACTCATCTGGGCTGGGGGGGGGGGGGCACAGCTTTGTGGGTGAGCAGCCAGTATGTCTTCTAACCTGTTAGCATTGAGACTGCAGGCCTGCGTAACGGCCAACAAACAGCATTAAAAAAAAGCCTTAAATTATATAAAATGCTGTGTCTGTGGGGTAATGAGAGGAAGAGCACTTTCAGTGGCTTTTATTGTTTCATTTATATTAATCAAACATTTATTTCGAAGCTTTTGCTACATGGTCGCAGTGTTTTACTGGCTGCCATTAAGGTTGGCTTGGATTATAAAAGAGTGCCGTTATTTTAAAGCTGAACACAGATTTATACACACAGGGGTTTAAAATGCTAACAGGTGCAAAGACCGTCTCTTTCAGAAAGATTCAGCTGAAACATTCTTGTTTACCTCGAGTACTTGTCTGTCAAGTCATCTGAGTAATTTCTGTCTTAGATTTATAAACTATTATTTTTCAGGGTTATAAATCTGGCCCCGGGTTTCAAGTAATACAGGACAGAAAAAGGATCTCTGCTGCTGAAGAGCGTCACATAGTGCAATGCTTTGAACAAGGCATAAAAACATTAGATATTTGACAAAAACTCAAGTGTGATTATCATACTGGGAAGTAATGTGTTGCTGATTCCAAGAATAAGTGGAATTGATAAAAGAACTGTGAAGGTGATATCAAAGGAGGAGTCCTATGTTAGCAGGTAACTTGGCCTGTTAAGATGTTTTTGAATTAAATGACTTTTGGTTTAATGACCTCCTATTGCTGCAAATCAAACTAAGGACCAATTTCAGTTCTTAACAACCTATAAAATGTTTTGAAACTGTTGTGAATAAGAATTTGAAAATGGATTTTGTTTTTTTTTTTATATAATTTTTTAAAATAATTTTTTACTATATGTTTAGTAAAATTTGAACTATGCTCTCACAAAGACTCAAAATTTTCACTGAATCATTTCCATCAACTTTTTAAGAAAACCAGAGACAAGAATCATTTGTATAATAACTTAAAACATGGTGTAGAAAAGAAAATGTATAAGAAATGCATCTCCTTTGATATTAACCCTCAGGATCAAAACGCCACTTATTTATAAATGACAAACCCTTTGTCCAATCTAAGGGAAAAAAATAAAATATCGTCAGATTCTCGAGTTTCCAAAGGTACCTGAGTGAGTGATGTTAGCAACACCTCAAAACAGAGCAGACGGGAGAATTTCATCAAAACTGTTTTGATTCTCATGCTTTCTTTGAAAATTTGCAGCAAATAAAATGTTTTTTGTAGATAAATTCAAATAACTCAGAGCTCTTTAATGCTTTCAGCAAGCCCTGAATGATAAACATATATCTTGGATTCATGCTTAAAAATTCTTTGAATTTTGCTTCCCATGTCGTTGTCTTGCAGGTATAAACTTTCTGCTCAGAGCCGCTTAGCTCTCTGTCTCAATAATGACAGAAACATCTTGGCAGATCGACATGATGCCTCTGCAGTGTAGACTGTAAACTGTAGACTGTAAATAATAATAATAATAAAAATAATAATAATAATAATAATAATATTATAAAAACAACACAGTAAATGTCATTTAATTTAACTTAAGGGCATTTTTGCCTTTGTTGACAGGACAGCTGAACAGAGAGAGATAGGAAACATGAGGAGAGAGACAGAGAGACATAGAAACGGAGAGAAAGAGAGAGAGAGAAGAGGATGACGTGCACCAGCAATCACTGCGATAAGGACTGCAGTGTCTGCACATACGTCACACACTCAGTTATGAATATCTTTAATTGTTACTTTGTCCACGTGTGATAAAGAAATATGAGAATCCAAATTTAAACCAGGTCTGTATGCTGCCTATAAGTTAATGAAGCGGTTTGTTTTTGAGTCTTAGTCGAGAGCAGAGGAAATTGGTTGGTTTCCTCAAGGGGCTGGCGTGAAGCTGAGCTGAGCTTGAGTGAGTCATGTTCTCGTAAAATAAGGTGGCATTCATTTAAGGAACAAATCAAAGAAAAAACACGCTGAAAGGAAATTTCATTACAGTACCTGAACCCACTTCCCCGCCAAGTTTAATTCACCATTCTCCAGAGCTCGATTTATATTTCCATTTCACACAGAGGGGCTGCAAAAGGGTTTGTAACGGGAAATACAACAAAAAGGTAGAAAGAGAGAGATGGGGAGGGGGGGGTGGGTCCTCAGGTTTTCCTTCCAAAGTCTCAGTGGGGTTGGAGTGAGTTAATGGTTTTCCTGCTCACACACAAACAGGCTGTCAGGGCGCATGGTGGAGCCCGCCAATCACCAGAGCAAAGGGGTAAGTGAGCGGGTTTGAGATCAGTGTTTACCAGGAAAAGCACTTTAATGGCCTCAGGTGAGTGTACCCCCCCCCCCCCACCCCCCCACGAGCCCCTGACTATACTGTCCTTTACACATCTGCCAGAGCTTTATTTACAGCAGATCTATTGACTGTCCCCTGAAGGAGATGCCTTCAGTCTTCTTTTCTGGTGCCACCTCGTTCTCCCACTCGTTTATTTTCCTTTTTTTCCTCTCATGCTTCGTGCTCCATCAAGGGATGGAACTCTCTCTGTATTGAAACACACTGTACTGTTCTAGTTCCTGACTCAGCAGGGTGCATCCTCTTCATTGATGCTAAAGCTACTCATCTCCAGATTCACACTCGGCAAACTGTTCAAAACACACTGCGAAAGTTAATATTTAAATCAGCTTTTCCAGAACTTAAGAGTGATACGACTCAATGTAAATTCTGATGATAATGAGGGAACCCATCCAAAGCTTTCTTCAAACTACTTGGTGGGCTATGAATGCCTGTCATTATTTCACAACATCTTTTCTTTTCATACCAATCAGAAAAGTTTAAGGAGTAATTTAGCAAGAGACAAGCAAGTATCCATGCAACTAAGCAACAGGAAAAAGCAAACATAGAGATGTAAAATCCAAAAGCAAAAGGCTTTGATTTATTTCTTTTGACTTTCTGTGGACGAGCTGCACAACAGACCCACCAGTGGGTCAACATCCAAACTTCCAGAGTGTATAACATATATAAAGCAACTTTCAATTCGTAGTTAACAAAGTGCACGGCCTCTGAAAACAGCTGCTGCTTTCATTCATGTCGATAACGGTGTTATCATACAATCTGGGGTCCAAACAATAGCTCCATCCTAAGTGAGAGGACACGCTTAGATCATGTGTTTCAGCACTGCCCTGCTCCTGGAGGAGAGTGAGGTGGCTCTGTTCACTTCAACAGGAAAAATAAATGGAAGCAAAATTTAGAATGTGTTTTAGAAATTTAATAACCACCGAGAAGCTAAAATGTTTTTATTTTCCAAGATAGAGAAACAAGCTTTTCTGGCCCATGTGTTGAACCACGAGTGCTCTGAGAGGGTCTACATACGTAATACGCTGAGAAAACTTTCAGGTCTGATAGAAAATATGTTTGTTCTTATATTAATTTTACAGGGATTATTGACAGGTATCATTTTGATGGGTGAAAATGTCCGACTCGTTAATCAAAAAAGTAATATTTTAGACATAACTAGTTTTGGAAAAGTAAAACATTATTTACTTCATTAGACAGAGCTGAAAGAAACTAGTTACACCCCTTTTGCAGTAATGCATTACATCACCTGAGAGCACTGTCACTTAATTGTCAATAATATTAACATATCGCTAACAAACGTCCTCATTATCACAAATCATGACTATGGATTTAAAAAAAGGTAAGAGCAAAGTTATGCACTCAACATTTTAATGTTATGATTTTCTTATAAAAAAATATTTTGGGAGCGCTGGTTTACCCTGGACTGTGTGTCCCATGAGGCTAGAAGGTTCAGGGTTCAAATCAAATGTGCCATCTGCTAGTTGTAGTCAAAATAAAACCTCAATCTGATGACATGACAGTTGTATCCTCAGAGCTTTGAAATTGGTGAAAAGGGGAATTGGTGAAAAGTATGAATGAACAACAATGAAACTGCATTTAGAAGAGAAACACTGACAAGCTGTTACCTATGAGGGAGTTGAGGGAGGAATAAGAGGACACCCGTCTCATTTTGTCAATGGTCTCAAACGACAGGATGTACTCGTCGTTGTCTGGGCTCCCCAGGGTGCTGCTGGCGCTGCTGCTGGTGCTCAAGTTACCGGGAGAAAAGGCCGGCGGTCCACCTGGATGACAAAAACATGCAGACACAAAAAGCTTCAGATCCAATCAGAAAAAAAAACATCATGAGCGCCTCTAATTCAATATAAGATTGTTGGGCTGCTTTAGATTTACTGCAGGAATCAAGTTTGTGTTAGCTTAAGAAAAAAGAACAGAGCAAACTTATCGATTAGAGCAACAAAGCAGACAAAAAGAAATGCTCATAACTTAATTTCAGCTGTCAGGCTCAGTCATCCTCTGCTGTAGCTCTCCTGATCACCAAACATTACTCTGACTCAAACAAACCAGAAAACAGACTGCAGACTGAAATGTGTAAATGTAGATTTGTTGAGAATGGAAATACGCTCGGCTGTGTGTCTGCTGATGATAAACGCCGCTGCTTAAAGGAACAAAGACAGAGAATGTGAATCCAATATTGGTGTCAGCAGTCGGTTATTCGCTTCACCAAGTGCCACTGATTCAGCTCCTCTCAGGGATCATGCATTCCTCCGTCTGGCAGAGGTTGACAGAGGGCGGGCAGTTAGCGCTGGCTGTCTGAAGTGTGGAGCATAAACACAAACAGGAGGCCGGAGCTCTGAAGTCACAGCAGGTCACGAGTTCACAAAGCTGTGATCAGCATGTCTGAGTGACATGACAATCATTAAATGATGATTCATCAGATGCATGCAGTTGTTTTCAGAAATCCACAGTATTAATGCTTTAAATCTACAGCAGAAGAATGCTTTTTATGAAAATTTAACCCTTTAAACTGAGGATCTTTTTTTTTTTTTTTTTTTTTCTGAGGATCTTTGACTATCAAATAAATGTTCCACATGAGACTGTCTTATTAGATCTAACAACCAAACAAACTAAATAACGTGTTCCTGGGTAGAAGAGAGAGTTACAGTTGTAGTTTTACAGTTATAAATAGAAAATGGATTTACTTGCTTTGAATTATATTCTTGCACCTTTACCAGAGAAATGAACATAAGAAAATTTAAGAAACAATTCCCTTCATTGCAATGTCTTCCAGTGTCTGCACACAGCATCTGCGAAGAACTCTGCCACAAACTACTGAATGCGGTTGAGATATAATCCAACCACTCGAAATGATCAAACGGCTCAGAGTGAGAGGCTTCGTGTGTCTCTACAGCTTGACCATTGTGCAGGACGTTTTCTGAACAAGGTAGAGAGAGGAGAGTTTGTCCTACAGCAAGCCATCAGAGTCCTGAAGTTCAGCACCATGGAGAGCTCCTCTTCCCCAGCTCCAGTGGACTTTGTTGGCTTGAATAAATTATAAAGAAGTTTTCTTTGTCTTGAGCATAACCTGCTCTCCAGCAGTTTTGGTTGGGCTTGCTTGTGTGCTTCTGTCAACGAGCCCATTTAGACTGAATGCAACATTTACCTTTAACACTGGATGCCAAGATCGAATGAGACATGTAGATCATTTCAGTTGTTGTCATCCATCTCAGCTGCCAGAAGCCCATCGTAATAAGTTGGGATGTAACGATACACTCAACTCGATTTGATACAATTTCCGATACGGAGAGGAGAGCGGGAATTCCAGTCTCGCAACTCGCACCTCAGGCCTGCAGCTTGATGGACTGCACACGCAGGCTGTGTTTTGACAAATGCAGTCAGCACACAGCAGAGCAGAGCTGGATGGCAGACGCAGCCGGTGTATTGGAGGCGTAATCAAGTAGCCGCTTTAGTCCCTTTTTGGGGGGGAACTCGGACTATCACTGCTTTTAAAGTAAGACAAAGCAATGTTGTTGTGACATTAAGAGATTAACAACAGTAAAATTATTTCTGAAAAAAAAAAGAAAGGAACATAATGAATCCTCACAATGATTTTAATCCACAGCAGACCTGGATTACAGCGATGAGGAGCATTCTCTGGTTCCTTGGAATAAATATAAACTACTCTCTGCTTGTCAAAGTGATCACATCCTGCTGCTGGATGTCAGTTCTGGTATAACTGCTGACTGAGTCCGTCTCTAATGAAAGGTTCTTTCTCTCATTCAGCTGACTTAAACCGTCTTCGACTCCGTTCTCACCTCCCACAGTTTCATCTAAAACTTCAGCTCACTGATCTCTCCCTTATCGTATCCATTTCATCCCCCTGTTGTTTTGCTCTCTCCTACCTTCTTCATTGAGGTTGAGGTTCTGCAGGCTCTTGTTCAGGCGGGCAGTGGTGGCTGCTCGGATGTTGGTGTAGGAGTTAACGGGTCGCAGGCGTGGGATGGCCGGGCTGTCCCTCACTGGAGTCAGGTTGCCAGGCTCTGGACGTAAACAGAGGGGGACACAGATCAGGTCAGAACATGGACAATCACCATCTAATGATAATTAATACGGTTCTAATGACTGGAAAGTGAAAGCCCGGTCAGACAAGTTGAAGCTTTAACTGACTCAAATGTTTCAATTCACCATTTTACTCCACTTATGCTGCGACAAGAGACGGTGCATAGTTCAAGTCTATCACTACGTGTACCCGTTTCCTCCCTGATGACTCTTCAGGTGAACTTTTCTGCAAGTTATGCCGAGAAATGGCTGCATTTTTAGCTTTTATGTGAGCAAAGTCGTAAAATAAAATCTTGAAACTTGAGTTCCTCATAACATTTGGCTTCAACTGACTTTGTTCTAGAGAAAATTTTCATGCTTGTTAACTTTATTAAATAAAATAAAAGAAAAAGAAACAGGGGTTCTATTTTTTTGGTCAGGTGCAGATAGTTATTATTCTAACAATTTCGGAATTTTTTTTTGTTGTTGTTTTTTTACTATTGGTGAACTGTTAAACAAAAACATGCTGTCTTCAAAACCACTCTCTATCCTACGGTGGCCCTGAGAGCTCATAGCACTGCAAATTAAGAAAACAGCTTCATCATCCGCAGTATTTGGAAAACGCACTGCAAAGACCACAACAAAACACATTAGAAAAATACGCTATAACTAGACTGCAACACAATGGTAGAGTTTCCAGAGGACACTTTAAAGTGATGCACATATCCGGACATGCTTGCTGTTGATGAAGCTTTTGAGTCACAGCCCTATTAAGGTTCTGTTTCCATCACTGGTATCGGAAAAATGTGATCAGACGTAAGCACTTTCGATTTTTTTCAACATTGTGAAAGAGAACCTGAACAGGGCTGTAGTAAGTTAACTTTTTGTGACAGATTAAACTTCATGAACAGCTTCTCTGTGTGTGTGTAGAGTACCTGCAGTGTTGGCTGGCGACGGCACAGAGTAGTTCTTTTCTTCCTCTATAAACTGGAGAGCGACTGTGCAGAAGTTACTTTCATACTGGACCACCAGGTGACTCAGTGCAACAACCAGCTCCTGTAAAACACACACACACACACACACACACACACACACACACACACACACACACACACACACACACACACACACACACACACACACACACACACACACACACACACACATATATATATAAATATAAAAATACAGATGTCTCCCTTTATTCTGGCCCAATCATCATGAGTGTGACATAAGATGTTTGTATAACATATGGTGCTTTGCAGCACTTTGTTTACTTTCTCTATCTACATCCTCACTGACCTGAAGGTAACAGCTTCTGCCTGGAAGCTGTAGCCCCCCCCACACACACACATATATCTGCTCTATGAACACGTAACACTTGAGTGCAATAACTGGACTACCTCGTGTATATCCCAGTGCTAAATTCGTCTTTCTTAGTTTACTTAGTTGGTACGTTTCAAATTTTATGTTTTTATGTCAGTCAAATGTTAATATCTTTAATTGCTCTATGATCTCTCCTTTATCATACTTATATATTTTGTTCTTGATATTTATCAAGCTTAAAACTGGGCCTTGAGGGTAAAATTGTCCATGTGTAAACATGTTAGTATGACAGTAAAGCTTCTTGAATCTTGAATTAATCTGAGAGAAAAAGTAACTGTTTTGATAGTCCACATGTGCTGCCGATGAAATATTGAACACTTCAAGCCTGAAGTAGCGAGAAGGAATTTTATAAATACATAACTATTGCTGTGTCCCAAATCGTGCAATTCTGCACTTACTCTTACTATTCTGAGTGGATAAATACGTTCACACTGACAGTATGGAAAAACTCAGCGCTCTTTAATTTCTCACCTGCTGCACTCAAACAGTCAAAAAGTTGAGTGTGGAACGGTGGAAACTTCTCACACTCAATGGTCGCCATCTTGGCTACATAGAGGAAGGGGCAGGAATGAATCAAACTATGGATGATGGATGTAATCAATGAATAGCAGAAGAACACCTGTGAATGGTTGTGAAATGTGATCGTAGTTGCTGGTAAGTGCGAAGCCGCTGTGTTTGAATTGGGACAACACTACCCTGTAAGAATTACACTGTACACAGAGGACTTCATGTAAGTGAAGTTCAGGATTTGGGACACAGACTATGTCATCTTTTATTTTGGTGAGAATAAATTGGAAATATTAGCATAAACTTCTCTGATACATGGATGTTGAGTATGGAGCTAGCTTAGCATAGACACTAAAAGCAGAGATAAATCACAAATCTACAAGGACGTGGATGAGAAATCCTTCATATCACGCTACATGCTGTGAATGCTGTCCTTCCTGTCAAACCCACTGTGCAAATGTTCCCCTTTGTTTTCAAACCATTTCATTTATTCCCTGAATAAAAGAAGATCTTTTGTTTACTCAGATATGTGTTTGAAAATCGCTCAAAAATAATGGCACATACTTTATCAAAAGATTCATCTCACATTCAGCTCTCTGTTTGTTTGCACATGTACAATTACTCAACATGCATCATGTTTTTTTTTTTTTTTTTTTTTTAATTACGTGGGTGTATGTGTTGTTGTGTTGCAGTGACCTTGCGGACGACAGGGCTGCCGTCGTTGATGAGCTGGGCCAGCATCATGGCCACGTTATGGTCGATGGTGGTGGAGTGATCCGTCCTCTCAGCAGAGTTTCCAACAAACGTCCCGAGAGCAAAGACAGCCGCACATCTCACCTGCAGCCACACAAACACAGTTAATCAGAATGTAAACGTCTTTTCTGGGGTTTTAATGACGCACAGCTGCTTCATCTTTTTGTCCTCTGCTCTCAAACCCAAACATTTGCTTGTCAGCGTCACTAAACTCTCACATGATGGTTTGTATTGTTCAGTTTTTTGCACTGGACATTATCTGTGCTGTATTCTCAGATCTCAGATCAGTGAGCTGCCAGTAGAGCTCACTGATCTCCCTCCCTGCTTTAGTTTGGATGTTTAATACAAACTTGCAGAGAACACATTTTCTGTGAAGGATTAGTTTGGAAGCTGAAGCGAATCACAGAACACTGTGAGTATTTCTCAATTGTTTGTGGGAATAGAAATCATATTTTGCAGACAACAGGATAAACTGTTCAGTCTTGTGATGCAGCTTTGATGTGGTTTACATCGCTTTAATTGAAATGACCAGCAGGAACACTAAAGGAACCTACTGTAAAAGCCCCGTGACTCAAACACACATAAATAATGATGGTTATAATCTTCCATCTTCATATTCATCCTTTTTTATGAGCATTAGGCTCTGAACACCTGGACGAACTAATGCAGCACACAATACCAGCCCTTCAGTTTTATTAATGCTGAAAGAAACATCAGCGAATGGATTTTTTAAAGCTATGGTTAGTGCTGCTGTGGTTTTCACAAGAACACATTTAACACAACTAAACCTGAACCCTGTGTCTCTTTGTTCCTGTTCTTGGACATCACACACACCACAAAATATAACAGCTCTAAAAGAGTGACACCTTCAGCAGGAATCTGTGCTGGTTTTCTGGGATATAAAGACTTTATTTCCCATGAAAACTAGCACCAACTGTCATAAAGATGTGACTCTCAACTTGTTTGTTTTAAAGCAAATAAATGGAGAGCAGATCTTACTTTTAACATTACTTTTCCCAGGATGCAAAGCAACAAAGTAATGTAACGTTAGTGAATCCTGGTTATGTCCTACCAGTGCTCATCTACCGACTCCAACCTCACCAATCAGAGCTGATGTAACCTCACTCTTCATTTTATTGACAGACTCTCAAGTTTGAACAGATCACTGCAGAATAACTGAACATTAACATAATCACAAACAGTTCAACCCGTGTTTTAGCCTGTTGCTTGTGGTTTAGCCTGTTCTAGCCTTTAACCAGTGCTCTCGCTCTCCCGTTTAGCTTTCTCCTGCTCTGACGCCATGTTGTCCTGACTACAAAGGAATATGGAGCGTTTACGACCAGGTAAACTTTCCCTTGCAAAATGATCAAGAGTTGTATTAAAGATAAAGTTGGTTGCCTTTAATGTTTATCTCCTCAGTGCACTTCAAAAAGGTAGAGTGACAACTATGAAAATAAAAGCAAAGAAAAAACAGCTTTTAAAAGAAACATTTTAACACTGTATTTATTTTTAAGTAGTCTTTTTTACCACTGTTTACATGAAATATGTTTTACTGTACATATTTATGCATTTTTAATCTAACAGAAGACCCCCATGAACTCTGCAGTGTTCAGCACACGAATGAACAGAAAAAGACATCCGGAGCAACTCTACTCCTTATCCGGACATGATGTCACACACATCACACCACAGCAGTGTGTCTTTCAAAATAAAATACTCTACAAAATACATGGCCTAAAGGCAACACAGACGTCCTTTTTCTATCTGACAGTTCAGCTCCAGTGCCCACCATAACACAAAATGAACCACAGAAATTGTGTTTCACCAGAGAAAAAGAACAGAGCTTTACCAGCGACTGTAGTGCTGCCAAAGGGACTTTTGGTCTATGTGCACATTTTTGTTCTCCTGGGAAAATCCAACCTGACTGCAGATGCTGAGAAAAAACCTATTTCAGCACTGATAATTCTCTTTTTTAAATCATGGATTATGAAGAAGCAAATTAATGAAAGTGAGACTATTTCAAGATCACTTACAAAGTCCTCACGGAGCCTTTTAACCCTTTAAAGCCTGACCCATCAAAAAATAGCTAAAATAATTTTAATTCTTTTGGAACTGAGATTTTTATCGATCCTTTTAACAACCCCCCCCCCCAAAAAAAAAAAAAAAAAAAAAAAAAAAATTATTGCAATATCATTTTGTTCATGGTATATTTTTTGTATCATATTTAACACATTTGGGGGGGGGGGGGGGGGGGGGGGTTGGCAACTTTTTTAATAAAGTTTGAGTAAATATGCATTATATCAAGGAAGAAAATACTTAAATTAAAAAAATAGTAACAATTTGGATGTCATTCTTACTGCAATGTCTTGAAAATCAGCGATTATTTTCCTAAAAACAAATACAACTTCAGCTGCTTGTAGTGGATTAATAATCCTGAATAGAACTTTTTTTTCAGGTATCCAGAGTCTCCTTTTTTTGTTTCACAAGCTCTCTGTTTAAGATATATACAGCCTTACAGGAGCTTTCAAAATCTATTCAAAGATATTCAGCATGAAACTGAGAGACTTTCATCTTGTATTCATTCTTTGAATGAAGTTTTGTATTCAGTCTGGCTGACTTTTAATCAGTGTGTACGGTGTCATTGTCTCCTTTAGGTCTTATTCATGCTTTTAACTCCTTG
This sequence comes from Labroides dimidiatus, assembly GCA_030710495.1. Taxonomy (NCBI): domain Eukaryota; kingdom Metazoa; phylum Chordata; class Actinopteri; order Labriformes; family Labridae; genus Labroides; species Labroides dimidiatus. Next base: position 10,186,231 of record CM061145.1, read on the forward strand.
TGTCTGTAGTTTGTTGCTTGTGCGTTAACTGTCTTTGTTCATGTAAATAAAGTTGTCTGAATCTAAAGTCAACAGGATAAAAACCCAGCCTCTTGACAGTCTTCGTAAACAAAATTAGAACAAAAAAAAGTCTAAAAAACTTTTTAAAATGCCTTTACTAAATGAGTGAGTTTAAGAAGTGGAACATGACTGACTGATATATATCAACAAACTTGGACTTGAAAGCACCGTATCTTGTGTACAACATTCTAGCTCCAATGAGACGTAAATATATCATCTTTGTTCCCACTTGTTCTTCTATTAAGCAACTTCAGTGTTGACAGGCCAATGTATGACTCAGCAGTCCCCCAGTTAATTATTTGCGTGCTGTGATGACCTGAAAAAATGTCTGCATCCCCTCAGACTTCAACTTTATTAAACTCAAAGATTTGACACTGAACTCTCTCGTCTCCCCCTGTCTGCGTTAAAAGTGCTGTTGGTTTCTTCACTCAGTCCTACGAGGCTCCTGAGGCGAAAACTTAAAAGCACCAACGGTTCAGGATGAGTGTGTAATATCTTCATTTCATTCAGTAAATTAGAGGCAGGCAGGCTTTGACTCCCCTGGTCTAAACATCGACACAAAGTGTGAGAATTAGAAAATGAAATAAACACAATACGGTTAACGCTGTATGGTGTGTGTGTGTGTGTGTGTGTGTGTGTGTGTGTGTGTGTGTGTGTGTGTGTGTGTGTGTGTGTGTGCAGTGACAGATGTGTTTGTGGACCTCAGTTTCGACCCTTCAGCCAGAGCAGCTGTCCGTCTGGGAGAAAGATAAAAAGATGCTCCTAAAAACAGATGTTCCTGTTGTGATCGAGTGTCAATAGATGCAAACACATGTGAGTGAGGACACCCAGAGCGTGGGTGAACTTCAGGGCAACAGTCCATCTCCCAGTCCCCCAGGTCCAAAACAAGACACCGTCAGATGCTGAACGTCATTATTAACGTCAAAGTTTAAAGATTTTCCTTCTTGCATCAGCAAAAGTGAGGAGGCTGAGTACAGGGCTGTGGGGCGGAACCACCTCCTACTTAACGCGGCAAAGACCAACGAGCTGGTGCTGGATCTTAAGAATAGACGGACATCACTGATCCCTATTTCCATTTAGGAGGTCAATGTGGACAGAATAGATAACTCAGGGAGAACAGGGTTGGTTCTCACACTTCTTACTCTAATTGCTCCTCATTAAATCATCTTTCAGTCGTAAAGTGAAGCTTAAGATGTTGACTTGAAATGTGCCCCCCACTTATTTTCAGACTCATTGTAACAAAGAGGAAGTTAACTATCAAAGACACTCAGACACATTGTGACGACCAAACCAATCACAGGGATGGTTTTCACACACTGTGTGGTTGTTTGTCACAAATTTATTTTAATGGGAAAAATCTGTTGAAAAAAGCAGGAAAGCAGAACTATATTTGAAAGTTTAGTTGCACTGACAAGTTGAAAAAACATAACTTAATACAGCTTAACACAAAATAAGCAAAGAAAAGGAAACATCTTTAGACCAGCCTCCTGTATATAACATATATACATACATATATACATACATATATATATATATACATATATACATATATACATATATATATATATATATATATATATATATATATATATATATATATATATATATATACATACATATATATATATATATATATATATATGTGTGTATATATATATATATATATATGTGTGTGTGTGTGTATATATATATATATATATATATATATATATATATATATATATATATATATATATATATATATATGGGAAAAACAATCCAAACTGGAATTTCTTGCTAGCATCAAGGCTAACAACCATGTAACAACTAGTTAGCTAACTAATTAAGCTAACTAATAACAATCTAAACTACAGCTTTCCCTTCACACTTTTTCCAGAGTAACAGTTGTTTTGTAATCAACTCATTGAAGAGGAAAAATATCGAGGAGCTGAATATTTACAATTTGACATGAAAAACATAAAAAGTCCTCTCAGCTCAAGTTCAGCTGCCTGACTCCACAGAAGACTGTAGGTGAGCTCTGATCCCAGTTCTTTAAATTTTCATGCCACTGTTTGAGAGACAGCGCCCTCTAGTGGTGACATATAATGAATGTGACAACCAACCCCATTCTCCCCTACAAGGACTTGGGGGTGTACTTGGACGATAAACTGGACTGGAGCTCAAAAACAGAGAACGTCTACACCACTCAGGGCCTGAGCTGCCTCTCCTTCCTGAGGAGGCTGAGGTCCTTCAACATCTGCAGGACGATGCTGAGGATGTTTTATGAGTCAGCACCCTCCTGTTTGCAGCGGCATGCTGGGAGACAAAAGACTCAACAAACTCATCCACACGGCCAGTGATGTTATCAGGATGGAGCCTGACTCCCTGACTGGTGGTGTCAGAGATTCCCCCACAATGCACCACAGAATGACACAGGAGGTCATTCCTGCCTGAGGCCATCAGGCTTCATAACTCCCTTTAAAATCACCTGGACACTGGACTAATGATCAGGTCTTATTTATTTAAAAGAGACTTATTGTTTTAACTCTAGACTGAGCAATCTGTCAACAACTGGACATGAAGTTCAATATCTGGTCTATACAATTCAAAATAGTAACATTATCAATTTAACCAATAAAAGTAAAAAATATAAACTCATCTTGTCACATTTATTACGTAAATATTGCTTCATGTATATACCCATTTTTTTGGTACTTATTGCGATTTAACTGCTTCATTATTGTACATCTTATTGTAATACTTATTATTTTATTGCTTATTCAGTTTTATTTTATAACATATTCTATTACCCTTTCTCTATTTTATTCCAATTTTTTTTTTATTTCCTAGTGCTGTACGATGCGACGAGCAACTATTAACACTAAATTTCCCCCGGAATTTAATTAAATATTTTTGATTCTGATTTAAGACCCAGGAGGAGAAAAATGGAAAAATACTTTTTCAGGGTTTTTTATTATTATTATTTGCCTTTTTTTGGACTTAATGGTTCTGCAGATTTTTAGTTCCAAGTCAAGACCTGCAGCTGAAAAAGCAGGCTCATCATCTATAAACTCTAACATAAGGAAAAGTCACAGAAACTCATTACAAACTTATTACAAAGCTAAACTTTGTAGTGAGAGAAAACGTTAAAAAAACATATAAACACAGGGTGACATATGTCGTTAATGTGTGAAAAATGTAAAGAAACATCTTACATCCATTGGATGCTTTAAACTTTACATGTAAAACATGTTTTGCTCTTTGAGCAGGAACATGGGTAAAACGTTGAGCAGGAATCTGAAAATGAACTGGATGTGATTCTTCCAGTACCTGCTGTCAGCTGGTTTCTCTCTGTGAAAATTGTCTTCCCTGGTTAATTGATCTCAGCAGCCTTCTGAAGGCAGTGGGACACATATGTTACCAAGTGCTCAGCATCTGATCAGAGATCTGCCACGCCAGAGCCCACTGCCAATTCGGACCACCGGCTGCCAAGTTTACCTCCAGTAAGTCATATGCATACATCATCTGTAATCTCACAGACACACACACACACACACACACAAACAACACTGACACACACACACCGCTGCACACATACACCTGTCATCACTGTGTGTTCGGTTGATCATGCTAGAGAAGTCAGATCACTGTGACTCTCGTCCTTTTGCTTCAGAACCTCTAAGCTTCTTCTGCTGTTTTCATTCTGTGGATGCTCGCGTGCTGCATGGCACTTTGCATGTGATGCAGCTCATGGAAACACATAACAGTTAAAATAAATTGAGATTGATTCAGTTCGTTTGAGGGTAAAATACAAATAAAAAGAAGCAAAAAGAAGAGTGATTAAAAAAACAAAGTTTTTAATTTTCCTTTTTAAGTTTTGCATCGTGTCTGCTTCTTAAGATAAAATTAGTCTTTTTCTCGAAGAAGGAGAAGTTATTCATCTTTTTCTAAAGAGATGAATTTGACATCTGTGTGACAACCACTCAGCTCAAGCAGGAAAAGAGATTAAAAATGTTACAAGGCCAAACCAAAACACTTGAAACAGGAAAAAGTAGGGAACGAACATGGTGCTTGAGAAAATAATAAAATCTTGGCCAACCGCGCATGAATCAATAAGTTAAGAAGAAAATCTTTCTATTCTTTTCAGTCATTTTTTAACTCTCGTTTTAATCTCTCACCTCAGGAATAGGATCTGACAGCAGGGTGTAGAGCTTCTCATGGGCGCTGTCTCGAACTCCACACCAGCGTGCTGGGTCGAAGTTCTGCCAGATTCGGCCCAGACAAATCGCCACCCATTGGCGGAGCAGTGGGTGAGGGTCTGACAGCTGCTCCAGGCAGTTGGCGATTAGGTTGCCCTGCAGACAGGCCTCCTGGAGGAGGAGGAGAGGAGAGACAGAGTTTAGGAGATACTGGGATGTGCATTTTTTACTTTTAGGATCCAGCATCAAGACATTAAAAAATAGAAGGAACAGTGAGGTTTGAAACAGTTAAGTGAAAAGTGTTTGTATGTAAGACATATTTTCAACCAGTCTCAATAATGAAGGGAATCTGAAACTTTGTCCTGTTGCTTCCGGAGAGGAGAAGTGAACTTGCACCTGTAGCAGGAAACACCGTTTTGTTCTTAATTACAGGATATCATGGACATTATGTCTGCGTGTTAACTTCTGTGCAGCACACAGGCTGCAGGCAGGGAACGGACGTGTAGCTCATTAGCCAGTTAATCAGCACTAACCTGTAACCTCACACACTGTGCTGTGGACAAAAAGATAAGGAGCTCTATGGAGCAGTATGACTGGTTTCCTTGAGCCCTTCAGCCCTCTTCAAATCCTTCTTTGTGAGCTCAGGGTAACCAGTCTATGAAGGTTCAGAGGAGCTAAAATTGGATGAAAAAAAAAAAAAAAAGTCTCTCCCAATCAAAATCCCTCTGGACATTCGCCATGGCTGATGTAGTTTGAGCTGAACATTAAGCTCTTTCATGATCGGTTTCTTTCCTCACTTTTTCTCCTGTTCATAAGGTAAAGATAACAAAGTCGATGGACTAGGCTTTTCTTTTTCTGTTTTCAGTTGTAAATAAAACTTCAAGGATCCTGAAAACACAGCACTCACATTTAAAGCTCTCTCAGAGTAAAGAAAGGCTTTCACCGACTCCTTTAAGATGAGTCGGAAACTTTTCAATACATTTTAATTCTTCCTGAAGATGTTTATAATTAAAAGGCACAGGACCACAAAGGTTGGCTCTTTGTAAAGATCTTGTGGGGAAAAAAAGAAATCTGGTTGAAGTCTTTAAAATAATTACTCTGCTTTTTCCAAATCTGAGCCAAACTTGTGTCGGAGAAAATCAACTTCTTTAATTGAAACACTTCCATTATTGGAGGCATTCCAGGTCACATTTCAGCAGTTTCAACGGTTTCATTATTGGATTTACATATGTGCAATTTTCACTTTGCAATAATTTTGATCCCATAGTTAATTTATGTGTAGAACATTTCAATCAGACACACTGTGTCTCTTATTGATAATAATAATAATAATAATAATAATAATAATAATAATAATAATAATAATAATAATAATAATAATAATAATAATTTTGAAAAAAATGATATATATTAGCTAAAATACACCAGATGCGTCTGCAGTCCAGCTCCGCTCCATCGCGGAGCCTGATCAGACAAGCTTCAATTCAAGTCAATGTGTCGACTTACACTGGATCCGCTACGTTGCCATCAGGCTGCGTCCCTGCTCCGGCAGGTCGCAGTAGATAGGCAACCATCCTATTTTTACCTGATGCCAGAACCGTGACATGCCATTTCACCACAGGAAAGATCAAGAGAGACAGGACGTAGAGCACAGAAACTACCTTTGACGGGCTGTGACATTCAAAATAAAACAAACCGTGTCAAAACCAGATCAGATTTAGCTTTAGCACTGCAACAAAACATCACAGTGAGCAGAGACACACCGGGAGTCAACAGATCAGTTATCAAGAAGCTCATCAATGAGGTGGAAAACCACAAAGTAACAGTAGTTTATATCAGGGAACAGAATATACCCATGTGCGTTTGTTTTTTTATTTTATTTTACATACATACTTGCGGGATCGTGAGTTACTGCGAGAACTTCTTGGTCTATGACTGCAGCTGTCTGTCAGTCCTGCAGCTTTTCAGACTAAACACGCAGCCGGCGTGAGTTCAGAAACACAGACAACATACAGCGGAGTGGAGCCCGACTACAGATGCATCTGGTGTATTTGAGGCATAAGGAATGAAATACATGCATTTATTCTGCAGGGAAAAAGTTGGGATGAAACTCGTCAAGAGCACGGCAGAGAGTAAACATGAGATTGGTACTGTTTGAACATAGATAATATCTCATTTATAAAGCCAGAAAGAAAACAAGCAGAGTTTCTGTTCGAACACAAAAGAATCAACAGGGAAATAAAAACAGGAGATCAGAAAACATCGAAAAAAAAGTCAATTTAAAAGAAATAAAATAAAAAACTGAGAGTTTGAAGTCAAAAAAGTTGCTCTTGTTTCCTTTGTAGCTCACATGAAAAATGCTTTTAATCATTTAAAAATAATCTGTGACTTAAGACAGGTGTCCTGTGTTTTAGAGATCAGCGCTGAGATTTCCTTGTGATGTATATCCCATAAACGCAACACTGAGTGCTCCCACAAACCATTTCTTAAATGGGCTGCTCAGTGTGCTGAGCACTTTCTTTTTTCTCCTAGAGATTGAGACATAAAAAAAAAAAAAAAATACAAAACAGAAACATGAAAAAACAGTGACACAGTGTGCTCCAAAACACACACACAAACACACACACACACTTTTGTGAAGTGTCTGAGAGTGCTGCTGCGTCATTCCCTTGGCAATGATTGAATCTCCCAGCTGAACTCTGGGAGCTGGAATATTAAGACGCTGGTACTTGGTGACATGTGCGCAGCAGCCATACTGCAGTAATGAGTGCCGTTTTTGAATGTAAGGAGGATAAATAATGGAGATGTGAGGCAGGCAGAGAGACTCTCTGTAATGTTAGGGGGGGATAATCTATTATTTACAGACCTGTGAGAGAGGTAGGAGCATTAAGGAGCCTCAGTATGGAAGAACAATGACTGCTTCACAGCCTGAGAGCACAAATGGCTTACCTGATTTGTCACGTTTATTTAATGTTAAGAGGGAAACTACTTCAAGGAACGGAAGAAAAAGTAAATTAATCAAACGAGCTTTACAAACCCGACACAAATACATGTGTAGAAAGCAGGAAAAGAGGAGCCAAAGCAGCGATGGTGGAGTATTTCTTTATGTTTACTGGGAGAAATGACGAGCTACATCATCCCAACATTGCTCCTCTGGACGTTCGATCAGCATCAGACACAAAAGGCTTCTGGGATTGAACACCAGGGGCCAAAGTGACACTTGTGGTGATAAAATGTCACCATGGAGGTGGCTGGGACGGAGACAGAGATTACTGAGGTGACTGCTGGTGACAAAACTGTCACATAACCAATATTTCCTTAATACACAATGGGCGAGAGAGTAATATCTCACAGTGACGGCAGGCTGGCCCAAAAACAACCTGCTGAGCTTCTGCTGAGGAGAGTGGATGAATAACATGGTATGTTTTCCCTTTAGGCTTCTAGAAAGCAAACAGACAGAAAAACACACACCAACATACTCGTACAACTCGTACAACTCGTACCTGTCCCGTGGTGTAGTTATTGACAATAACAGCCAAGATGAAGACAGCCATGGTTCGATGCTCGGCCTGTAACACAGAAAGAAACTCTGAGATGCTAAACTCCAGTTAACTCCTTATAATTTTGATGCTTTTTAGTTTTTCACAGTTGTTTCCCAAAAACTGGGATTTGACCAGAGTTTTTATATAAAAACTTAAAATTTCAAGCACCTAAAATGAAATGGACTGTGGTAAAACCTGCAGACAACACATCATCCCTCAGGGAGCTCTGTTATCCCCTCATTCCCCTTGCTCTTCTTCTTCTCACCTTTTTTAATGTCCCTCATGTCACTCAAACCTGAGCCACAAAAATATAGCGGATCAGAACTCCACAACCTTATCTGACCTTCTTTGTCCCCAGTTTCACTACGATGATTTGAGGCTTTGAGCCTTTGCACACCGAGTCTGTTTTTCCCCGAAATTGACGCACGTTTAAAAAAAAAAAAAAAAAAAAAAAAAAAAAGATCCCAGGTTATGTCAATCATGTTTGCACACTAATTTTTCTTGTACTGCAACTTTTTGCAATTAAAAGAAAAATAAATGCATTGAATTCGGTGTGAAAGTTTTCTACAGATCAAAACAGATTACAGATCCAAAAAACCCATCCCAAAATAACAGACTTAGTGTGCAACAGAGATGGACTGGTATGTTTTTTGTCCGGGCCGATACTGATACCGATTATCAGTAGATAAGGAGGCTGATAACCGATATTTGGAGCAGATATTCATTTGCAGTAAAAGTGAACAAAATAATTAACAGTTATAACAGCTAAAAGAAATTTTCCATAAATAATGACAAGTGTCGCAGCTCTATGTGTAACCAATCAGACAGCGCTGTGGGTGGGACAATGCTGGAGACAGAGCAGTGACTGCAGACAGAGAGGTGCAGCTGCATCAGAGCCAAAATACCCCAAATTTAAATTGATCTTTCATCGACTGTTGGATTAAAAAAAAAAGGCTGATGTTGATGTGCATCAAATTCTGAATATCGGCACCAATAATCAGCCCGGTCGATTATCGGAGCCAATAACAGGCTGATCTATACCCAGTGTGCAGAGGCCTTTAGTGTGCAGCCATATCTTAATTAGTGACTTTGCTTTGTCAGCTTTCTTTTCTATATCCTGCTTTGTCCCCTTTCTTGTGAATAAAATAAGTGAACGGCTGCTCTGACAACATTCTGGAGTCGCCTGATGGACAGAAACAGAAGAGGGTCAGAATTTGTCACTGCAGCCAGCAGCATTTACACTGCTGGCAGATTAAGCTTTAGACTGGGGACAAGGTAGGATCCCAGCATAAAAAAACAGAGTCACAAATGAAGATACCAATGCACCCTAAAGTTTCAAATCATCATGGTGGAACTGGGGACAAAGGAGGTCACTTATGGAATTCAGTCCTGATGTGGTGTTTTTGTGGCTCAGATTTCAGTGACATGAGAAGAGGAGAGGAGAGGAGCAAGAGGACAGACGAGGGTGATAATTGGGACTAACAAAAATGTTGAAACAAATAAATACGTGAGTAAAGAAGTGCAAATTCATGTCATGTAACAGATCATTTTCTAACTCAGTATCTGTTATGGTGAGTGTGTGCTAAAACAACACTGTTTGCAAAAGTTATGATTAACCACAAACCCATTTCTAGCTTTGAAAACAAGGTGACCAACTCAAAAATGGAAGTAAGTCTTGCTTGGATTTCAGGTCAGCATATTTCCTTCATACTGACCCTGTAACCATAAAGTAAAGTTTTCAAGCTAAGAGAGTCAAAAGTTTTCACTTTTCTTTTTATTTCCCTGCATGAACTAACAGGGATGATGGAAACTCACCGGCATGTAACTGTCAGCTAACACAGAGAGGAAGTACTTGTGTCCGTTGTCTTTCACCAGGTCAGCCTGACACGACTGTGGACAGAGATGAAGACAGAGTCAGAGAGAAAGAGAGACGGGGAGGAAAGTTTACATTATAAGAAAGAGGCATAAGTAAGATGAATAACTCAAGGCTGCTTTCTGCCCCTCCGGTGCTCACATAAGTCCTGCCATCAAAGAGTGTTTGTACATTTCTTCAATGAAGTCAGCACCAAACCTTGAGTGAACACTGAATCAGTTGAATTCCATATTCCAGTTTCCTCATTCCTTTATATGTTTCCAAAGAAAAGATGACCACATGTCATCCTCACTCAGCACAGCTTCTGACTGAACTGCCTGGTACAGCATACGTCAGGATACCATGTATTCACAGTCTGCTGTTTGCTTCTGGTCTTAAATAAAGTTCCTGTTTGACTGGAACATTAACAAGACGACCTGTGGGGAGAAACCATTTCCTTTCATATGAAACACGGGGGGTAAAAGCAGCCCTTTGAGAAAAACTATTGGCTTGTTTTTTGCTCATGGATTTGCCCATTTCTATACCCTGTTTATATAAGTCTACCACTTGTTTATATTGTTATTCGACACCTAAAGCCATATCTAATGCATACTGAAGAATTGCACTGCTTTAATCAAAGAGCACTGACGTACACTGGTCACTTACTTCTTTTAAAACATAAAACACGTGTGCAAAAATCACCTGGAAAAAAGTAAAAATAAAGTTGGTATAAGAGAAGCAGCAGAAAATCTCCCAGTTAATGTTTTCAAACTGCATGTCAGCAAATTATTAGGGACTCTGAGGACTGTCTGTTTGAAGTGGATCACAGCCACACCTTTAGTCAGAATCGCACACACACTGTCGTGATAGTACAACTCTTAACAAGGTGTGTTTGTTTTGGAACGGAATAGAGATCAGATCTTCTTTTTAAAACTACTTTTCTTTTTTCAGTATAACTTTTTACCTGATAAAACTTGACGAGGTAAGGTATTTATCAACAGTTGACAATGACAACAAGCAAACTTTATAAGTTTGTACTAAGACGCACCTGTGGGCGAATATGTATCATTAGTGAATCCTGGTTTTGTCCTACCAGAGCTATTCTCCAAATCTCCAACCTCACCAATCAGAGCTAACGTAACCTCACTCTTCATTTTATTGACAGACTCTCAGTTTGATCAGATCACTGCAGAATAACTGCTGCATGTTTAAGGCTTATCACAAACAGCTTTACCTGTGTTTTAGCCTTTAGCCCTTTGTGATCAGCTGATCACAAATGTTTACTCTCTTAAGAAAAACATCAACCACATTTTGTCTTAACCTGCGTCAACAGATTCTCCTGCTGCTGCTGCTGTCAAACTTTAAATCTGTCCTCCTCTCTGCTGCTATCATTTCATTTCAGTGTGAACGGTTGAAACCCTGCTCCACCTTAGTCACCCCTAATCCATCTCCTCAGTGTCCACCCACCATCTCATCCTGCATCCTTTTCATCACCCCCATCAACATCATCCACTGGAGGGGGGGTATCTTAAGCTGCAGTTGGTCTCACTTTCCTTTTTAAAACACGTAGATGTAAGGATGTTTTTTTTCTAAACTTAAAGATTAAATAATTGTTGGATCATAATGTGGTCTCTCCTAATAGAATACTGCTGAGCCACCCAGTTTCCCTTCATTCCTTTTTTCAGTCATTACAATAACAGTAATTAATAGGACTGAAAGACGCTCATTATGTGCTGCAGACAGGATTCATGAAACAACAATAAAGTCTGTGACTTGAAAATAAAGTTGATTAAAAAATGTCATCAAGAAAAAAAGGGTTTAGAAAAGATGACATTTCATACGTGAATATGTGTGAGCGTATTGTATAACTTACGCTGTCCACAGCCAGGATTTTTGCCCAGATGAAGACGAGCAGTGGCCGCAGCTCTCTGGCTGAGCTCTGGAGCAGCTTCAGTACATAAGGGAAGATCCCGACTGACAGGGCCTGCAAACACAAACACAAACCGAGACAAACAGACACTGATGTTTGTACAGAAGTTTGACAATGCAGCTATGACCCAGGCTTTACTCCTTGACGTGTTTGTCCTGGTTAGACCACCATGACACACCTGTGGTGGAAAATGTCAACATGAACGCAGCAGTTGGATCTCTGTGGGCTGAATCTGAGGGCCAGTAGTTAAAGCTTTCACTGCAGACGGACCTCGTTACAGATATGTTGAGGCGAGAAGTTTGTCCTGTGAAGCATTTGATTTAATGCATACTTTGAAAGGTATTTCATGAGAAAGTGAAAGTTTAACACTGCACCCTTTTTTTCTTTTTTAATGATCGCTCCACTCAAACCTTAAAGGGGGGGTTATCCTTTCCCATATTGTAAACATGAATGTAAAGTAACAATGCTGGCTGTTCATTTTCAAACAACGTATTCATATGTTGTAGAAATCCCAGAATCTGTCTGTAAAATGTCCAAAATGGTCCGCTCTTACAAAAAAAAGAAGAAAAAAAACGTGGTTTTGACAAGATCTTTCTGAAATGATGAGGTCCTCATATAAAGGTCTCCCAATTGGTTTCAGACATGTCAGAGGGGCAGTCCTCAAACATCAAGGTCTGTCTATAGCTCCGCCCCCAACAGGCCTCCAGTAGGCTGTCCAATCTGCAGGAAGGGGGTTTGTGGAGCAGGGAGCCTTAAAGAGACAGCAGCTGGAATGAAGTGTTTCACACAGAGGCTGAAATAAGGGTTTTCTAAAACACCAGCGTGAGAATAATAGCTGTAAAAATAGTTGGGAGGGGGGCAGAATAAAGCATGAAAAAGGCATGTTGTTGTACAACATTAATTCAAAAATGTAACCATTTTTTGAGCACACGTATATACAGAAGAGTGTTTGCCCTTTTCAGCCACCTCTCTCTTCTTTCTAAACCTAAATTTGGAGTGTTGGTCACAAAATTTGACCATGTTACTTTGTTCTGTTTCCCTTCACTGTGACCATTAAGTCGATCTCATAAACTCTTGGTCATGAAAATTAAGAACAAAAGCAAATCAGTGGCAGCTCCAGATCCGGACCTCTCTCTCTTTGAAACAGACATCCTCTGCTATGCTGACAAATCTGTAACCAGAGGTCACTGCCTTCTAGATTTTGATTGTCTGCTGACTGAAACAAGACACTGACAAGTGTGTCGGTGTTTGAACATTTTTAGCTGAGTGCAAATACTGAGTGCAAGAATTGCTGCTGGTGGACACAGGCCGTCTCAGGACGGGTACACCACAACGGAAAAAAGTCTCCTTTTTGTTATGCTGGCAAAATCTGCAAAACTTCATACAGTCCTCAGAGAGCAGTAGATGATTTGGTTTTTCAAACAAAGATTTTGCTGCAAATTGGTGACAATCTGTTTCTGCTTTATTCAGGCAGCTGTGCAGGATCTGTGCTCATCAAACATTCATTTTGTTAATGTTTGTATCATCTGAAGTCAGCGGTGCACTTCTAAAACAAAACGGGTTTTCAAACAGGAACTTTTTTCCTGGACATACCAGACTGACAGCCCAGGGACCCAGATCCAGAAACCGTCCAAGCAGGTCAAGAGCTCGTAGTCGGTGCACCTGGCTGAGGAGGACCTGAAAGAGAGCAGGGGTCAGAGGTCAAATGTGCTGAGAGGGAGCCTGAGATGAAAGGAGGAAGAGGTGGAGCGAGGACAGCAGGAGAACAGCAGAGCGAGGTGAGGAGGTGGAGTGGAGCAGGTGGCTCTCACACCACTAGTTCACACACACACACACACACACACACACAGCCACGTACAGTCACACACACCACTCACAGACATGGTTTATGCATGACAGCATACATGGATGTATGGACGAGTATGTGGGTGTTTGGGTGCGTCCCCTTTGCTTCCACTTCCCTCAGCTTCAGAAACATGAGTTTTACAGAATACCTGCGATACAACGTCCACCTTCTTATCCATAAAAAAAATAAAAAAACATTCAAAAGATTCAAGGATCAGAATACAGCAGAACAGAATGATTAAAATAAGGTATGTGGTAAAAATGTAGGGTGAGGTGTGTTTGTGTCACGGGTAGTAAATACGACATTAAGGCAGAGCAGCAGAGTGTGTGTGAGGGCCGGACACCGGTGCATCCCCATGTGACTGTCCCACAGTGTGTGTGGGAACGAGCATATGGAGGAAACCAGGTCCACCGACACACACACACACGCTTACACACACACACACAGACACGCGTCCACTTCCTCCAACACATAATGTATTATTAGCCTTCTCCGTGACTGAAACCTGGAGAGCGTGATCATGTTAGCAGAAGGAGGCCGGGGGAAGACCGGCCCAGGGTTACCTCCTGCTTCAAGGAAGAGCGTGGGAACATTCACATTTGTGTGTGTATGTGTGTGAGATGTAGGTGTGTGTGTCACAAAATGAGCCAACAAACAATAATCCAATCTGAACATCTCCTAATCCAAGATTTAAAAATAAAATCTATTCCTTGTCGTCACGATCCATCTCTTCATCCTGATTTGACACGGGTGTCAGGGAACATTTTCCAACAGGTCACACTCACATAAGCACATTCTGTGCTCTTCATTGGCATGACGCATTAAGCTACATCTGTTCTTTCATCCGAGCAGGCATGAAAATGCAATCCCTCAGCAACGCTGCTGCATTAAAACACCAAAAATCTGTCTGTGTGCATATTCGTCTCCGTTTCTTCTTCCCGTAACACCTTGACTTCAATCTCCCTTCAAGCGATGAGTAAGCACCTCCCATCATCCCTCTCTGTTTGTGAGCAATAGTCACATGTTCTCATGTTTATACATGATGCATGCCTTCATCACTTCACGGACACCTGATGCCAAACGTGTGTAAGCGTGACTGCTGCTGTTTCTGTAACACCTTAACTTAGAGACGTCGTAATTGCTCTGCAAAATCTGTTAATCCTTCCTGGATGAAACGGCTGTTGTCAAGACAACGCTGCACTGTATCTCTCAATCCTGCTCTCTGTTGTCCTCCCTTTGCTCATTTCTCGAAAGAGCATGATTGATGCAGCACTCTCTGTTGCCCATCGCTCGTCTCTTTTCGCATCTCTCAAATGAAGCCAGATTTCATTTTGGCACCAAACTGTAAATCCGACAAGAACACGCCAAGTCTTTTAAATTCATTCTTATTCAGCAGTGTTGATGATAAAACCTTGTTTGGGTGTCGATCAGTTACATCAGAGAGCACCAAGTAGCCCTGAGATTACCATGCTTTGGTGGTGTGAAGCTGCATAATGTGGAGTAATCTCAATGGCTTTATTCTCCCCCTCTCTTACAGAAAACACACACACACACACACATGCATGCCTTCACACACCGAGTCCGTCTGCATTCCCTGGCTTTTAACAGGTCCCGACAGATCTGCTGTATGGACGGGCCGTGGCTTTCAGAGCGCTGAGTCAGCAGGAAATTACCATTCAACACGGACAGCAGCACTACCACAGCTGTGATATAGTACAACAACACGACCGTACCACCCCGCGGGATGATGCTCGAGCTGGTGGAAGGAGGGGAGAAACATCCCGCTGCCATAACTCAACAGCTGAGGCGCCACCATGGTACATTATGGCGCGCAAGGCTCTGTCCCAATTAAAGCATCGCAAAATGATGTTACACCACCACAGGGAGCAGCTGCACTGCACGCAAAATTTTGTTGAGGAGGTGGTTCCAGAGAAAACTTAAGAGATACAGAGCTCGATTTGCCTTCAAAAGGTTATAGATATAGTTTACAGCCGGCCTGGCAGAAGGTCTTCAGAGAGTCTTCTGTTTGAGAGGAAGAGGAGAGGGATAAACGTGAGCTGATGGCACTGTTGGGGTGGTAGAGTTCTAAGAAAATGATAGACACTTGATAGATGGTGTGTGTGTGTGTGCGCGCTCACACATCAAGATGGACTTTCTGTATTTGTTCATGAATAAGGGAGACTGCAGCAGCTTTCTCATCCTGTGTGATAATCGCCTCTTCACTGCGTTTAAAAGAATGGAGTTCCAGCATTCAAACACAGGCCTCAAGGCCAAACATCACACTTAAAGAGAAAACTGCAGGTATTATTTTTGTAAATAAACCCTTAACATAGTCTGGTAATGGATGTAGAATCAGTCAATCATTGATTTTCTATGATATTCAACACAATAGAGCACAAATTTAGAGAAAGAAGTCTCTATTTTCAGTAGAGCTGCTCAAAACGCTCTTTTGTTAAGATCCAAAAGCAGCTTATAATAATAATAATAACAATAATAACAACAACAACAATAATAATAATAATAATAATAATAATAATAATAATAACAATAACAATAATAATAATAATAATAATAATAATAATAATAATAATAATAATAATAATAATAATACATTTTATTTGTATAGCGCTTTTCAGGGTGCTCAAAGACGCTTCACAGATTATAGAACGTATATAAAGACACATTAAAACAAACAATAAAACAGAGATCAAAGCATCAACAGTTAAAAGCAGTTCTTAAAAGATGGTTTTTGAGTTGGGATTTTAATGTGGTAAGGTCGGTGCAGTCATGGGTGTGTTTGGGTAGGGAGTTCCAGAGGGAAGGGGGAGCGATGGTCCAGTAAGATGAGGATGTGGTATGCCACTGATAGCTCAAAGACTTGTGCCACTTCTTCAGCGACTCATGCCAATCGCTCAGTGACTTGTACCAATCTTTTTTCAACATCATGTCATATGATGTAGCAAAGGGGACTCTGTTCACTGACTCGTCTTTGCTCCAATGTTCATAACAGATGGTAGTGAGTAAGAGTGGGAGTTTCAGGTCATGTTTACTGTGTTTCTTCCAGTGTGTTTCATTTAACTTGACTGTTCATTAAAATGGTTAAATATTGAGTTTGTTCTGGATGCAGAAATACAAACTTAACAGGACATGGAGTCCGCTCTTTCCTCAATAGGAAGAAAAATGGAGTCGGCTTTTGTGCTTGGGTTTGTTTTGTGAAGGTAAAGAGACGGGACTTCATCTCTGCATCGGTCAAGAAAAAAAAAAAAAAAAAAGCTGTTGTCTGTGGCGCCCATTTTCAGCAGGAAGATTATGTCCCTGGTGATATGATGGAGTTCAAGATGGGATACCAGAGCCAGATCCAGGTGAGACATCAATATAGGCAGGTTCACCAGCACCAGCAGCCCAAAGCCCGGCTCCAGGCGGCAGATATAAACATGGATTTTTCAGAGATTCAGCCCGAGATTCAACCTGTCTGTCCTGTTGCTTTATGATCAGCTCTTACACTCACTACTTATTTTTGAAGTTATTGCTCCTGATTTCAAACTTTAAATCTGTTGATGTGAACACAGCATTAGCCTACATGTTGCTAGCTAACAGCGCTCACTCAGCAGGACACCTGAGGCCTGTACTACAAAGCTGGATTTTCTCTTAGCGAGATAACTTCTGGGTTAACCCTGGATTTTCTGTACTACGAAGCTGGTTCACTTCTTACCGAGATGAATCGCCGTGGCAACTTATGCTGAAAGGCTAACCTGCTCCAGAGCAGGTTAAGATCTTGATAAGAGATTAACAAGTAGAAGAACGACACCTCCTGACCAATCAGCTTTCTTGTAAAAGACCCTGCCCATTTTTAGAAGATCATGTCGATGTAGGTGCGCAGAGCGCTCAGGAGAGAGAGAGAGAGAGTTTTTAGGGAGAGATGTGATCCTTTTAATGTTCACGTGGTCATTCTGTACAAGAGATTCAGGTTTTCATCAAATGGACTGAACTTCATTTGTCAGCTGATGGATCCATAAATAAATCAATTCAGTTGATTTCATCCAAACATCAGAGACAGAGTGAAGAAATAAAGCCTTGTCACTGACCGCTTTGAAGGAGGTTTTTGTTCCTCAAGTCTGTTTAGCTCCACTGTTTGCATCTTAAATAATGATGTTAATAATAATGGTCACACATGGCAGAACTGTAGAAACAGGAATTTATCGAACGCGCAACTACGTGGGAGTTGAGGAATTAATATTAATATTATTTATTAATATTCCAACACAAAACACGATCAGACGGGGTGCGGAGCCTCAAAACTCAATGGAAAATATAAACCAAAGTTTGGACACTGATGAAGAGCTCTGCTCCAAACGTCTGTGCTGTAATAAAGTCAAAGTAAGTGATCAGAGTTCTGTCCGTTTATATTGTCCTATGAATTAATTTTGGATAATCTCATGAATTACTCATTAACAGAGTCGGCAGTTTTCTGCCAGCATTCCTTCCTGGATTTTGCTGCAGTAACAGTGTCGCTTTTGGAGCCTTGATGAAGTGTTTAAATTCTTTGTATTTCTAAAGAATAACTGTCTGCTCCTCCACGGTAAAGTAGGCTGCTCTGCAGGGTTTCTCCTGTCTCTTCATGTCTGTGATTGGTCAGACGCTTCAGACTCCACCCCTTTAATGTGAGCGCGCTCTGATCAAGGCTGGAAGACTCTGGATTGACTCAGCGAGTTGATATCCAGCTTCGTAGTACCGCTTATCAGGACTGCGGATGTCTCGTTAAGTCAACCCAGAAAACGGAGAGAAATCCTGGATGAGTTAATCGAGCTTCATAGTACAGGCCTCTGCTCTGTTCTCCACTGGTTCTCCTCACACCACAGCTCAGCTGCTCTCCTGTGGATGTTACTCCTCCTGATCCTGCCCTGTTCCTGCTCTCCATCTTCACTAACAGGTTCATAATTATCAGCCTGAGGACCATCATTTGTAAAGAATACAGATTTTCTTCCTCTTCATTGACAGGAGTGATGGTCTGATCCATGTTTATTAATGTTAAACAGGCAGAATCAGCAGGACTCCCCTCTGTGACGTCACCTTCAAATGACAGTTTTTAAGGCAGAAGTAAACGCAGACGTACTGAAATGTCTCCAGGAGACTCTGTGGGTTAATAATTTCAGAGTTTCTTTTAAAATATTATTTTTAAGTTATTTTCCTGCTCAACTGTTGTCTTCAACCTGCTCTTTAACTCTCTTATATCTGAGCATTTGCAATGTGTTCATCATACTATGTGTGCAAGACATGATATAAAAAGCATATAAAACATGTAATTTGTGGGCAAGAAACAGGTTAAAAATAACTGTCAAATGAGAGAACTGCACTTCAAATCCGGACAACATGAGAGAAATGATACCATCAAAGAACTCAAATGGAAGAAGGAGGAGGAAAAAGGAATTGTTGAGGGAGCAGAGACCGTAATAAGAAAGCTTTAAAACGCAACCAGAACACAAGAGTGTAAGTGGTGTGAAAGCTGTCCTGAGTTTGGGTGTGGTTGGATGGCAGGCGGGAAAGCAGAACTCTACTGCAGATGATAAAAATGTGCTGAAGGGGAAGCAGAAGAGGAACTGCTGAGAACAGCAGAGGGTCGGGATATAAAATCATGCAAAACTCTCTTTTCACCTCTCTCCCAGGCTGCATCAGTGATGCTCTTTTAAGATGGTGAGCGGCTGAGGATTCATCTATGAGGCTCACTTTATGACCATCAAGAATGCAAAAGCAACACCAAGAACTCCCTGACTCGCACTATTCATAGAACGTTATATTTATATGTCAATGATACCAGTTAAGAGGTTAAAAAAAGTAGAATTTTTCTGGCTGTTTAAAATGATTGTTTTTTATGTGTCATGTCTGGATTAGATCCAATAATTTTGTATTTATCCTCAGCTCGAGTCCTGAAGTGCTATTATGTGTTTTCAGCATCGTTGTGTTTGTTTCGTTGATGCTCATTTCTGCATCAAAACGTTTGAGAAAATCAGGATGATGTGATTACGCATACGGGATTTATTACAGTTTTAGTAATTTTTACGCTGAAATTAGAGCACAACTTGTGTGTTCACTGTCGAGCAGCCACTCGACAGTAGTTAAAGCTGTAGCTCAAGCTGATGATGACTACTTTTTGTACAAACACCAAGAACGTGGAGATAAAGATGTATGAAGGCTGATTCTGGTTGACATATGCTGCTATAATGGCTAGCTGATTAAATTATTTTTAAGAGGTAACATTATTTAAAGACTTTTGGCTGACTGAAACTAGACTGAAATGCTTCGGATGTTAATGACCACAAAAACTAAAAAAGGCAAAGACCAAAGTAGGACTAAAAATAATTTTGTTTTCGAACCATGACTGAACGCCAACTATCTTTCAAAAATCATGCAGCACACAGCATTTGTGGCAAGTTTGACAATCATCTGGAACGAGATGAGAGAGGAAGGCTACAAATCAGCAAAAAGTCAGTCAGTAAAATCCTCCATGCGTCATTAAAGGTGACGTATGTTTTCTGTGCACCTGCTTCCTTGAAATCTGAAGACAAGTGTGCAGTACACAGAGTACGACACACTCTGTGAACCCAGCTACACCTGCACGAAAGCATGTTTGCTTGTGCACACATGTTGCAATGTTGACTGTATACATCATCAGCTGGGATAAACCTTTCAGAGGATTTCTGACGGAGTTTCAGATATTAATCAGAAAATTTAAATCCAGGAAACATAGCATACTAGCTTTTATGGTGCTCAACCAACAGCAGCATCCTTTGTGTCACTATGTTGATCACACAGTTAGGAGTTGCTGGAGAGCAGCAACATTGGCCTGAACACAACCAGGTTCAGTGGTTTTCAAAGTGTGGGCCGGGGCCCGCTGGGGGTGCTTAGGGGGCCTCAGAAAATTGGAGGAAAGGGAAAAAAAAGAATCAAATTATTTTTTTATTCTTTTTTATATGACCATTTGTCCTGAACTTACAACACGTAAACTGCATAATCATCAGATTCTCAAGTTTCCGATTGTACTTCACTGCACGTCGTGTGACAGTTCCAACTTGGGCATCTGTGTCAACTGGCAGTTTACGCCTGTTATCAAGCTGCAATCTAGCAACAAATGAAAAGGTTTCGACAGGAAAAAGACCGAAGCAGCAGTCCAACAGCCCTGCCGTGGAGGATTCTGAGAACTCATGGCCAACTAAAATTGGAAAATACGAGGCTGCATACAATAAGTATGTCTTTAGAGAAATTTTAGAGGCATAGAGAAAAATGGCCACGATTGCCCGAAATGCATCCTTTGTCAGGAAACCCTCTCAAACCAGTGTTTAAAACCTTTGAAACTTCAGTGTCTTCACCCGGCAGAGGTTGAAAAACAAACCCAGAATATTTCTTTAGACATAAGAAAGAGCATTTGGTCAGGCAATCTGCTGAATTCACACAGCAAGCTACCTCTCCCAAGCGGGCCCTGAAAGCATCATTTTTAGCCTCATAACACGCACCCAAAAAAAAAAAGAAAAAAATCTTGGTTTGGAAAGGGGGTCCCCGGTCAGAAGCTAATGCTGTTTGGGGGGCCTTGGCATGGTAAAGTCTGGGAACCCCTGTGATAGTTCAGTGGACCAATCAAGCAGCCAGTGTTACAAACTCTGGTTTCAACAGTGGAGTGAGTGTACCACATGCTGTACAGTGCATGGACGAAGTGTCTGTGGCAACATTGTGGCATTTCTGAGAAGCCTATCCCCTATAGGTGCCATATTCAAAAGCTGAGCTCAACTTGACTCCTTTCATGTAAGAATGAGGCAACAAGCTCTCTGCAGACAGCTGCAGGGTGCCCACTTTTCAGTCATGTCAGGCAGGCCTTCAATGGGCAAAACTCACAAGTTTTATAAATTTGAAAAATAATGAGTTCATCCCCCGTTCAGTGTGAGCCGACAGAGAAATAAGCTTCCCAGATCCAAACCGCTTTGAAACCAGGCTGTAAATGTGTTTATTTTTGCTGTAAAGAACAGTTTTTCTGTCTTGGTGTGTTTGTGTTTTCTGGTGTTTCTGCAGCCAGCCTCAAGCAGACTCACAAAGAACTGCAGTAAAGTGCTTTCAGGAGTTGTTACACAACAACGGTTTTAGGATTAAACGCAAAGGTATTGTTGCATTTTGGACTCTCATTTACACGGAAACAGCATTTTAGCTGAACTATAATGGAAACTTTTGAAAAACAGCCTCCAGAGTGGAATTATTCTGAAACTCCACGGCCTCCGTTGTTGTGTAAAGGTCAAGCTGGAGTTTTCAGTGAAAATGCTGATGTCAAACTCGCTTTGTGCATCATGGCTGAAATACACCGGCTGCGTCTGCGTTGCAGCTCCGCTCCATCATGGCGTTGGATCAGATAGGTTTCAATTCAAGTCAATGTGTTAACTCACACTGGATCCTTTCTGTTGCGGTTCAGCAGTGTTGCTGGTCCAACAGGTCACAGCTAATCCGCAGACATCCTACTTTTGCAGGATGCCGGAGCTGTGACGTGTCAATTCAGAGTAGAGAAGAGAAGAAGGGACAGGAAGTAGTGCACAGAAACTACCTTAAAACTGCCCGAGACTTTCAAAATAAAACAAACTGTGTCAAAACCAGATCATATTTAGCTTTACCAATGCAAGAAAACGTCATAGTGAGCGAAGACGCGCCAGGAATCAACAGGTTTGAGGTTTAACGGAATGTCATAGAAAACCGAGGTGGGGGGGTGGGGGGTCCGGATTAAGGAAATGGGAAATGTAGATTTATGTTATGCACACAGCTGTTTCACATTCGTCACTTGTTTTCCCAAATTCAAGCCCATTAAGTTTGTCTAGACAGCATCGTACACACACTCACACACACACACAATATTCACACTCGACTTTCTTCATCTTCAGAAATCAAGCGAAGCGCTAAGAAACATGTTTCTCTGGGTTCTGAGAGGTTAACCTGTGAGAAAGGTGGTC
Source organism: Labroides dimidiatus (assembly GCA_030710495.1). Taxonomy (NCBI): domain Eukaryota; kingdom Metazoa; phylum Chordata; class Actinopteri; order Labriformes; family Labridae; genus Labroides; species Labroides dimidiatus. Next base: position 10,208,617 of record CM061145.1, read on the forward strand.
GGTATTTACAGAGTGTGATAACAGACAAGATGTCACATGTTGACTCACACACATATTACACTCACACACTCCCTCTTCATTACTCTGAGCCTGCTGCCATTTTTTCATGTAAGGTTCATTTTTATATCAAAGTGTTTGCAGCAGTTTTACTGTCACATCAACATGATTGGTGCCTTACAAATAATTATAAAGACTTGAAGCACTGTAACACATTTATTCTCATAGTAAAGTCATAAACACTGTAAATGAGCTCATTTCAACAGGCTGAGGAGACACTTCATGAAGACTGACTTTTACATCGATACAGTGATGTAGCCGAGTCACCAAACCTCCGGAGACTCTAAACTATTCACCGTACGCAGCTCACCTGTCAGTGTGGGACATTAACCCCTGGCTTCCAAGCAGTTTCTGGTCATATTTTTCTTCTGTCACATTTTTACTCACTGTGGTCTCATTTTTCTCTGGAAAGTGAAGTCCTGCACCTCTATAGATTCAGGACAACCATGGCTACAGACTGATGGAACTCAATTCTGTCTTCATTCAGTGTGACAAAATAAAAAGCTATAAATCAACAGAAAAAAAAGAAAAACAGAAATGGAATGTCTCTGATTAAAAACTGAAAAAAACAATGAATTAGTGTTAACAACACATTTTCAGGTAGCCTCTAAGGAGCAGAGGAAAAATCTTGGTGGTGTCTCTACATTCAAATAATCTCCAAATGTTGATGTTTGTAATGTTTTTCCTGACTGTGGTCTGATTTTTCTCTGCAGTATGAAGTCCTGCTCCTCTCTGGGTTCAGGATAACTCAACAATGTCTCCTGAGCAGTTTAACATCATCAGAATGCAACAATTATTACAACATTATTACAAGCTGTTTACTCTTTATAAACTGTTTACAGTCAGTACTGTCACTACTGTTTACACAGTTTACAGTCTACACTGCAGAGGCATCGTGACGATCTGCAGAGAAGTTTCTGTCAGTAAAGAGACAGAGAGCTGAGCGGCTCTGAGCAGAAAGTTTATGCCTGCAAGACAACGCCATGGGAAGCAAAATTCAAAGGATTTTTGAAGCGTGACCACAGGGTGTATGTTGATCATTTTGGGCTCGCTGAAAGCATTAAAAAGCACTTAGTTTGTTAATTTGTTTTTTACAGAATTTATCTGCAGCAAACAATTTATTTTCTGTAAATTTTCAAAGAAGACATGAGAATCAAAGCGATGTTGATAAAATTCTCCTGTCTTCTCTTCTCTGTTTAGACAGGTTGCTAACATCACCTGTGATACATTCAGGTAACTTCAGAAACATAAGAATCTGATGATTACCCCAGCATTTTCAGTTTTTGGATGGGACAAACTGTTTGTAAATGCCAGTGACTTAAAAATTAGCTGTATTTTGATCCCACTGGCTAGACTGGGATCCTGAGGGTTCTCAGGAATATGGTGTTCATGTAAACGTAGTCTTTACAGTCTTGAGGTCAACCTCGTCTTGCTTTTCTCTGTGATTTCTGTCAAAGTCTAAGGCGGTTCTTTTACATAACACACACACACGCACACACACACACATACAAGACCTGTAGATGGACTCGACTGTAACAGATGGCACATGAGCCAGCTGCTGAAAACTGGATGAGCTATCAGAGCCCTGTCCCAAAAAGACTCTAAAACATCACAACATATATGATCGCTGTGCTTTAAAAGAAGATTTTAAAATTTTTGGTTTGTTTTAATATAGTTGTTTAAGTTTTGTGTTGTGTGTGATTTTAAAATTTGCTATTGATGCAGAAACGGAGAAGGACCAACAGTTTAGATTTCTACCTGCTGCCACACTACATGACAAGCACATGTCAAATAAAAGCCTCTCAGTGCTGATGACGGCAGGATGAATGTTAACACTGTGGACAGACGGCACTGTTGGTGACATTAAACCTGCTCAGATAAAAAAGGGCGCTTTGTTTGGAAACAATCCTTAGATTTTCTTTCCTACCTGCTGAAAACAGATTTTCTTTCATTTTTTTTTCCCTTTGTTTGTCTCTTTCATTTCCCCTCTGAGACACAAATGGGTTTTCTTAATCGTGCAAATGAAGCAAATTAAAGCTGACAGAATCAAATCAAAAGGAAAACAGGTTGTGTGTGTTTTTTGTTTGTACCTGCAGAACTATCGGGAGCTGCTCAGGAGGATTTCTGTTCTCTACGCCCATCGTCAACCACACCTGAAACGCTGTCAGCTGCTCGGCGAAGAAAGGGCTGTGCTGTGGACACAAAAACAAGAACACGAGAGTGTAATCAGGATATTAAAGAGGGAATTGTTCTTTTTCATTTACTTTCACACACACACACACACACACACACACACGCATACACACACACACACACATACACACACACACACACACAGAGCAATGAGCCAGTCTGCAGTGACTAGCTTATCATTTCATAAAAAGCCCTGACATAATGAGCCAAGAAGTGACACTGCACTGCAGCGGCGACATAAATCCTGATCTATCATGATCACCTTCGCTCTCTCGGCTGCCGGGGCAGTTTGCCTGATTGATCGGTTCCTGGCCGCAGAGTTTTTGATCATGCCGAGTGTTAATATAGTAGAGGGAATTATAACAAGCTGATGATGGATGAAGACAGAGGGAACATCAATGCTTCCTGGCTGGATGGCTAAATAAATTGGTGCATAATCAAAGCTTGATAACTCTTTGGACGAACTCACATGATCACTGATGGGAGATACAGTCCACGGGATCAACTCCACACGCCACAAACAGCTGTTTGCTTTGATAACTCAAGTCCCACAGGTAGATGTGCACTGAGAAAACCCCTGTATGGCATACATACATACTCAGCAGCCACTTTATCAGGTTCACCTGTTCAACTGCTCGTTAACACAAATATCTAATCAGCCAATCACATGGCAGCAACTCTGCAGCATTTAGTCATAAAGACGTGGTGAAGACGAGCTGCTGAAGTTCAGCCTGAGCTTCAGAATGAAGAAGAATTAAAAGAAGTTATTTAAAAGACTTTGGACGTGGCACGTTTGCTGGTCTGTGTGTTTCACAAACTGCTGATCTACTGGGATTTTAACCCACAACCATCTCTAGGGTTTACAGAGAATGGACCCAAACAGAGACAACACTTAGTGAGCAGCAGTTCTCTGGGACTAAATGCCTTGTTGAGTCCAGAGGTCAGAGGAGAATGGACAGACTGGTTCGAGCTGATAGAAAGACAACAGGAACTCAAAGAACCACTGGTTACAACCAAAGATCTGCAGGAGAGCATCTCTAAGAACAGGAAACTGAGGCTACAGTCCACATGGGCTCACCAAAACTGGACCACAGAAGACTGAAAAACGTCTCCTGGTCTGATGAGTCTGGATCTCTGCTCCACATTCAGATGGGCAGCTCAGAGTTTGGAGTAAACAACATGAAAGCATGGATCCATCCTGCCTTGTATCAACTCTTCAGTCTGCTGCTGCTGCTGCTGGTCTAATGTTGTGGAGATTTCCTTGGTTCACTTTGGTCCCCTTAGTACCAACTAAGCCTGGTTTACAGTCCACAGCCTACCTGAGTCTTGTTGCTGACCATGTCCATCCCTTTATGAGCTCAGTGAACCCATCTTCTGATGGAGATTCTCAGCAGGATAACGTTCAATGTCGCAAAGCTCAAATCATCTCAAACTGGTTTCAGTGGGTTCTCTGGATTCCAACGGCCTCCACAGTCACCGGATCTCAGTCCAGAAGAGCTCCTTTGGGATGTGGTGGAACAGGAGATTCTCATCATGGAAGTTCAGCCCACAAATCTGCAGCAGCTGTGTGATGGTATCATGTCAATATGGACCAAACTCTCAGAGGAAGGTTTCCAGCAGCTTATTGGATCAAAGAATAAATATGGTTCTGAAGGAAAAAGGAGGTCCAACCCAGTACTAGTAAAATTCTCTTGATAAAGTGGCCACCAAGTGTGTGTATATATTGGAGACCATATCCATGTCATTACCTTTCAGACTATTATATTTCCCAAAGTGTTTTTTCACTCTTTGTTCTGTTGTTTAAAAAATCTGCTGTTGTTAACCTCAGCGCTAAACCCAAAAACAACAAAGACTGAGCTCACAGTCTATAATTGTCTGAACAGAATCAACATCCACCGAGCACCATTATGTTCCTGCATCAATAAACCCAGCTTTGACAGAGACCAAAGAATGAGGTAAACAGCTGAAGCACATAAGAGGGAATTAGAGGCTCCTGAAAGAGGGAGCAAGACAGAGAGGGAAGATCTCCTTTAGCACTCCTCAGGGGCTCAATTACGGTGCCGGTAAGTGTTTTCGGCCCGGAAAGCAGAGGAAGATCGAGAATGGAAAACTGTTCCCGGTGGACTGATGGAGAAGACGCCCACCTCTGAGGCCAGTTGGAAGAGAAAAGCCCAAGATAAAGGTGCGAACACCAGGGAGAGCTGCTTTGGTGCCAACTTCTTTTTTTTTTTTTCTTTCTTTCTTTTTAAGCTTGCATTAGAGGGCAAATGATGCTGACAGCTGCTTCGTCCACTGGTCTGCTCTGAACACTTGTCTTGTGTTGACCCAGATATCATCCGTCATCATCAGCTCAATCACTCTCTCACAGCGTGTTTCCATTACGCTCAGCGTCTCCATCACAGTCCCCTGCCATGTCAGTAAATATCGCAACAAGCGGGCTGAAAGTGCACGGCCAGTGGTTTCAGAAACTAGCTTTTATTCCACACTCACACTTGACTTATGAGGCTTGACATTTTGAGATATTTTCCAGTGGGACTGCGCCTGTGTGTGTGTGTGTGTGTGTGTGTGTGTGTGTGTGTGTGTATGTTTGGAAGATTAATAGAGATGCTGTAGATGTTGGTGGCAGGGACCTAGCAGTGCAAACAAGAGCCATTGACGTTTAAAGGCTTCAGCGGTGGAAAGATCTTAGATTACAGCCATCCATCAGGATGTGATAAACACTAACTTGCAAAAAATATATATATAATATATTTTAAAAAATAAATAAATAAAACACACACAGATAAAGGTTCTTCCACTTTTCAAGTGAGACTAAGGAGAGCTCAGAGTTGTTTTTTCCTCTTTCATACACAAATCAAACTCACCCTGAAGGCGGTGCCCTCCTCGATGATGGTGGGCAGCTGAGAGAGGCAGATGTCCACGGCCAGGTCCCACGCCTGCCTGTAGAGAGGTGACACACCCACACACAGAAAGCACTTTAGAATTTAAGCATGCATTAGAAACTCCAAACCAACACACATTTAGAACTTGAAAGGAATCACGGAAAGGAACAGCAATAAAAACATTTTCATTCCTTGTCCTTGGTTTTTTCCTTCCCAACCATCACTCACATCGTTCTCTTCAGCTCTTACACCTCTTTAAATTCCCAGCACGAGGTCCTGGAGAGGGCAGCACGGAGCCTCTAATCCTCTTCTAAACACCGGCGTTCTCTCATGGTCATCATATCTAATTCATGGGGTTATGTAACTCACTTCAAACCTCATCACAGCTCCTCTCGTCTCTTTGTCCGTCTCTCTTTCTCTCCTCTTTCTTGCTTCCTTAAACTCACAGTAAAGTGAGCTCGGAGTCTTTTTCCTCTCAGTTAGCACGAGTTAGAGGTTGAGGCCTGCTCCCAGTAGCTTTGCAGCAATGTAATGCGATGCTGAATGAGTGACAGGGAGTTCAGACTCTTTCTGCTGCATGAAGAGGTTTCCACATTATCTGGCAGAGCTTTGATGGAGCTGCACTCGAGTGATATTCAAATACCAGTGAACTGTACATTATGACACAGCGGCCTTTCGCTCCATACAAAGTTTTTAAATTGTTCTGAAAGTTACCAAAAGGCAGTTTATTCCAGCAATTATGTCACAGCTGGTATATATTGGGCTAAATAAAAGAATTTATGAAATCAGCTGCTGCTTTTGGCAAGAAGACGTTTGCTCCTCTTGTTAAAATGTCAACAGTGCCATATAGATATTAGTGCATTATGTTGAACAGGTGTTTCTCACTGAGCTTCTGTGCTGATTTAAGAGGAATTGGACCAGGATGCTGTACTCCAGTCCAGGGCTAAGACTCCGGTCTGCCTTGAGTCTTTAGTGCAAGCTGTGACTTGGACATGCACTAAAACTGCATCAAGTGGGCAGCTGTGGATCAGTGGTCAAGTGGTCAAGTGGGTCGACTCTCCATCAGAAGGTTGGTTGTTCGATCCCAGCTATGCCACATGTCGAAGTTTACTTTGGCAAGACACTGAACCCGTAACTGCTCCCATTGATGGTCAACAGTGTATGAAAGAGATTAACTCTTAGCGCAGCCGCCCACCACTAGGCAGTGGTGGGCGTACAACATGGATGTAAAAAAGCAGATACAGACAGCTTTCATGGAGCAACATTGTGAACTTGACCAGTTTTAAAATATGGATATAAACAAGCAGGCTGTGTTTAGTTGAGCTGGCACTCAACAGCAACACTGCATCACCTGTATGGCAAATAGAGGCAAGTGATGCTAGCTCTGCTAGTATTAGCCACCGTCTGCTCTGTTTGACAGCATTTACCTGCAGACTCTGGGACTTTTCCAATTAGTTCTGCTCAGTTTTATTGTATCAGGTATATTTGCGTGTCTGCTTAACAAACCTGAATATTCAATATTTGTACATGTATATGATCAGGTAACTGCAGTTTATACAAATTCCTGTTAATTCCTCTAATTCCCCCGGGGGAAAAAAAGTTTGGAAACCACTGCTCTTAGACATGGTTTGGTGATTCCACTACATCACTGAGGTGCCCTTTTACGACCAAAGAGTTATCACCAGCTTTGCTCTGACTTGTTTGTATTTTTAAAGACTGATTTGTGTCAACTAATGAACATGAATGTGTTCTTGCAGAAATATCTAAAGACTATAAAACATTAAGAAGGCAGACTACTATTTTCTAGAATGTAGAGCAACAGGGCAGGAAGTGAACTAGATCATCGAATGTTTTTCATTTAAACACTTTGGGCCCAACAACATCTGATCGATGAGCTCTTTTCTTCTCGTCTTTATTTACCTTTAGCCCTTTAATCAACATTAAAGGGAAGCAGAAACAGCTCAGTTCAAGACTTAAATGGTACCATGTCTAAAAAGCCAACAGTCACCTTGAAAACATGCGTGATACAAGTTGATGTTATGGTGCATCGCTTTTTACTCTTACAACTACTGATTCTATTTCTTACCTGCAGTAGAAAACCTGTGCAAAGTGTTGGGTTCACCACTCCTGTTATGTGTGTCCTGTTTGGTTTTTGCAGAATGGGGTTTCTTTTTCCTTACTTACTTATTGTCATGGTGGATAATTTAAAGCTATGGTTGTCTGTTCCTGATGGAAAGTCTTTCTCAAAGTACCAACTTGAAATGAAATGAGTTTTTTCAAAGAAAGAAAGAAAGAAAGACAGGCGTGAAAAGGTATTTCTTCACTTTCATAACATTAGGTACTTGGACTAGAGTCTGTGTAGCAAAGCAGCCAACAGATCTGCTTCCCTGCCGGTGTTTATGTAATCTAACAGTGAGGAAACTCGCTCTCAGGGAGGGATCCGCTGCAGTGTTTGAGTTAACATTATTAACTTGCATGATGCTGCCAATACATGTGAGCAAATCATCATCCAAACCTGTCTATTTGTGTCTCTGTTTGGAGAGGAGAGGACAGCAAGGAGAGGAGTGTAGGGGACCGGTAGGCGGCTGACTAAGCTTTTTTTTTTTTTTTTTTTTTTCCTTTTTGTGCCTGCTGAGAGTGGTGCAGAGACAAACACATGTATATGGAAGAAGCACACACGCCCACTCTGGAAGTGCCCACAGGAGAATAATCAGCCTTGGGTTTATCTGCTCTACACTATTCAGCTACAATTGAATAACAGTTGCTGTTTGTGTTTGATCAACCAGCACCTAAGCTGCTTAACTCCTCCTACTCCATTGTCCTCCACGTTGTCACTGGTGATTCAAACTTTTATCTTTGTATTTGCTTTTTATCCCAGGCACCTCTCTTCTTTATCGTTCTGTCGGCCTTGTGTCCTGCAGTCTTGAAGCACCTCTCTGTTGTTATTCTGTCCTCTTTAATACTGCGCGTGCTGCTGCAGAACAAAGTGCAACTTCCAATTTCTCTGGCGGTAAATGCTGCAATATACTCCCGATCCAGAATAATGGGCCTGTACGAGCGAGTCAAGAAGGCTATCGCTCGCTTAAAGGAGTAGTGTGCTTCACAATAGGCCAAGCCAGAGTGTTACACAACAAGTCGCTCCTTGAGGCAGAGAGAGTGAGAGAGTGATCTTTTTTTTTTTTTTCTCCACTTGAGCCAGATAATGAGTGGGAGCGATGGAGGGCGGCATTTCTAGGAGGCTGAGAAGAAAAACAATAGATGGTGGGAGAGGTGTTTGTGTAACTAAAGGAAAAAGATGATGAGACAATGTTTCTTACACAGTGCACAGCAGAGCGTGTAAAATCAATGGACAACAGGCGCTTCTGCATCCCTGTGTCTGTATAAACTGCTGTGCTTAGGGCTGGGCTGTAACAAACAAGGAGAGGTGATAGACACTCGGAACAATGTTTAACTTTGAACACTCCGTCTTGAGATAATCGATCCTATCACCTGAACACGCTCGGAAAAAAGCAACACCAGCCAGCAAGGCCACCAACACATTTCTATCACACTGTGCTGGTATGCTTTCACTTCCAATGCAAGCTTACTCTTGGATGTTTTGTTGTTTAACCTGTATGACTGGAGCTACAAAAGCCAGATGACAGCACAGGTCGAGGTTCCTGAAAAGAGTCCAACAGCATCAAGAGAGAGATTTCTGAGAGAGAGACTCCTTCATTCAGTGTCTTCTTTTAGGTTTTGATGAACACTGATGGAGTCCTGTTTTATTAACTAAGAGGGGGATGTTGGCGCTAGCTAAGCATGCAGCCCCTCTTGCTATTCCCTTCAAGGAACATCTGAGACGCATATCTTTAAACTTGACCATCCATTATTCACAATTCATCATGTATTTCAAGGAACTAAATTCATAAACAGCTTCATTCCATGTTTCTCCACAGTATAATTGACTGATTCAGTATAAGTTTTGAATTGCTACAAAACACAACTTCTCGCACATTGTTGGTGCAGAGATCTTTTCTTGTGGTGACATAAGAAGTGAAACATCCGGAAACCTGAAGTGCGCTTTTTTGGCGCCTCCATCAAATATATTTCTGATTTATTTTGTCAAAAATCTGACAAACAGGCACAAAAAATAAAAAAATAACTAAACTGTCGGAAGTGAGGCACTTAATTTTGTGTTCTTTGTGTGCACCTTTAACAAACATCATCACCCTTAGCTGTCATGGGAATAAATTGATGAAAATTTATATTTTTGTAGAACTCAAACACCAGTAACATGGTGTGTCTCTGTGGTCAATGCAGGCACCCACAATTAGGCTGTGCTCATCTCTGGTTAATGTCTACTGTCAAATTGACCCAATCCTTTGCAAATGGATATAAAAAAGCAGAGATGACAGTTTTTATTGTGAAAAGTTGTGCTGTATAATTTTTAATCTAAAATATGAAGACTAAGTCAAGTACAAGCTTTTGTTTGGACGAACTAGCCACCAACTACAAAAATTTATAACCAGCACAAGCATGGTTGTATGTTTTGGGTTTTTTTTTCTTAACTATTCCGTTTGTTTTTAAAACATTAATGACTATTCAAATATTCAAAATCATGGCCCATCCTTAATTTGAAGGTCCACATCGTGCATGTACAGCTAGTTTTTGAACATATGTTACAACAGTTTTAATAAAATGCAGGAATAAAGTAATCGAATTTAGATGTCTAATTCAACATTGTATGATTATGTATTAGGGCTGCACAGTAGTTCAGCGGTTAGTGCTGTTGCTTAGAGGTGTGAGTGAGTGAGTGTGTGTGTGAATGGTTGTTTGTCTCTGTGTGTCAGCCCTGTGATTGACTGGAGACCAGTCCATGGTGTACCCCACCTCTTACTCTAAGCCAGCTGGGATATACTCCAGACACCCAAGTCCCTGAATAGGATGAGCGGTAGAGAAGAAGATGATTATGTATTACAACAGCTGAAAGAGTCCACACCCCTCATACCACACACACACACACACACACACACACACACACACACACACACACACACACACACACACACACACACACACACACACACACACACACACACACACACACACACACACACACACATCTGCCTCCCTCCCAGCATCAGGTTCAGAGTCATTCTGAGTGAAACACCGAAACAGGTTACAGAAAACAGTGGCGCAGAGAAAAAGAACACAAAAAGTGTGATTGTTGTTGGTGCTGTGTCAGCCAGCCTTATCTATATTAATGGTATACACTGAGCTCATTACAGGAAAGTTGTGGGATTGAAAAACACTGCAGGAACTTGTGTCTCAGGTCTCAAGCTGTGAGAGTAAAAGAAACGGCACTAAAACTTTAAAATCCAAGTTTTTCAGTAATTCCACTGAAAAGTTTTGTGTTCTGGTGCAGGTTTTTGTTCCACTCCTGCTTTTAACCTATTTCTGCCACGTCTCACACAGCCAGTGATGTCCTACAGGACACACAGTGTCTCTTATTATCCCCCAGGGAGCAGGTGTTGTCTTGCTGCGCTCAGACTTGAGATGGTTGGCAGCAGCAGCGGGGGCCACATAAAACTCTTACTCCACACACAGCTCGTCTCTTGTCTGTGTGCATGTGTGCGTGCGTTTGGGTCAAGTGAGGATGAGGGTGGTGGCGACACTTTAACGGCTCATCCACCTCTTCCACAGGGCAGAAAGTAACACATAGACACCAGCAGATATTAACAGAACGAGTTACACAGAATCATTGCCACAGATACAATAATTAACACAAACGAGGTGTGTGCATATGTTAGAGTGCATAAGATAAAACACAGCCACCTCCATGTTTGGCTCACAATCTCTCTACAGGCACAACTTGTACGAGTAACTAAAGCCTTTCATTCTTCTTGTCCTTCTCTCCTCTTCATGCATGATGAAGTAGTTTCAAACAAACAGAGAAATCTAATGTAATACCTTGCCTTGCTTCTAATTGGCAGATGTACCTGTTTTGTTCTTATTCCACGTGTTGAATGAAATGAAAAAACATACCCTTCAACCAAGGTCTGATGATGATAAGTCTGGAAATAAGACTGAACATTAAAGTGTAAATAAATCAATGACACAGGCACTGATGAAGCTCTGGAGCTTGAGAACCAGCCTCCTGTTAGCAGTGCACTGCAACTGATGACAACGGTGAAATATGAGAAACAGAAACAAAGACATACTCCAGAGTTTGTTGAACCAGCTTCTGACAAACACCACGCAACTTTCTGAGCTGGATTTGGTTCAGTAATGGTTCAATGGTTCAAGGCAACCCTACTGCTCTACCATACTCAGTGTTTTGGTCGATCAGTGCTTCCAAAAGTGGGGGTCAGGCACCCCGAGGGGTTCACAAAATGCCTTCTAAAACCAAAAACTATGTGGGCCATTCCACTGAATTGGTACCATTTGTTTGTTCTAACTCTCTAAAATAAAGTTAAATACCTGTCTTTTTTCAACTCCAAATCTGATAATACACGTATTGAATTACTCAAAATCTTTTTTGACTCATCTAACGCAACTTTTATTTAATACTTTACAAGGTTCCTGAGCTGAAGATGGCTGTATTTTTTTCAGTCCTGTTACCAAAACTCATTTGACGTCTAAAAAGCATGTTGAAAAGTTTGTCAGTGTATTTCCTGCTGCTTTTCTGCAGAACTTTGTGGGAGCTTGATTCCCTTGTAAGTATTATGTTCACAATGTAAAACTGATCTTAAATATCATCAATCATTAAAACTCTAACATGTAAAAATCAGCATTATGTCACCTAATATTCACACTAATAAATCAGCTGAAGAGAGGACTAGAGGACTCTACTGGCTCCTGGTTCTGGTCCTCAGTCCTGTTACTCCTCACTCCTACTCCTGTTTTTAGCAGAGTTTGGGTAAATGATCTAACTGTGGTTCACAGCAATCTGTTCTGTCAAGATAGAAAAGAAAACCATGTGTGCATCTTTTGAGAATAACAGAAACGACACATCCTGGGACCCAGTGCTTAATTCTGGGTTATGTAGCTCCTAAGAGTACACGTGTGAAGTTGAGGGTACGTCTATTTCTGAGCTTCTAATTCTGTCTGTGGCAATTAACACAATCATCCTTCAATTATTTATAGTGCTTTTGCAAAGTGGGGGTTGTGACTGTTGCCATTAGGCAAGAGGTGGAGGAAAACCTGGACGGAACGCCAGCCAATCAAAGGGCTAACAGGAAAAGACAAACAACCCTGTAAATTCAATGGGAACCCAGTTTCCATTGAATTTACCATCATGCTGCTCTGCACCAACCTACAGACCTAACATATGTTAAAGATGTGTTCAGGCAACAGGTCCCTAACCACACAGAGGTGAAATTACAGAGCAAAACGTTTATTCAAGCAAACAAACGTGTCCCCAGGAAAAGAGCGGGTGAGGTAATTACTAAATCAACTGATTTCCACCTCCATGATGAGCTCATCCTCATCCATGTTTGTCTGAACTGGCCTCTGAAAACCTCTGACCTGTTGACTCCAGGCCTGGCTCTGCTCCGTATGGCAGTTTGTTGTAGTTTAGTGAAATAAGATTGGCTGTCGACACAGCTGGTTGACTTTATGATTAAAAAAAAAGAGACCTTCATTTTGGGGAAATAAGCGCTAAAAGAGATTTGTTATCCTGAGCAAGCTGACTGCACTTTGTAATGCCTCCATGAGATTTTTGTAAGGGAAACAAATTGTAATCATTACCGAAGAACACCATCAGTAACACTGTCTGTTGTCATATTAAACAATTAATCTGTCAGAAAGTCTTTTCATCCTTGAATTCAAGGCATGTGAGTGAAAAACAGAAACTGTTCCTCTTCCTCTCTATTCCAATAAAAATTGACATCTGCATATTTCTGTGTGTGTGTGTGTGTGTGTGTGTGTGTGTGTGTGTGTGTGTGTCTTACCACATGGCGTGCATATATGTAGGGGGCAGACGGGGACTGCTGACTGGTGTACAGTTGTACGACCTCATTATCCTCTCTGCTAGCAGAAAATTGCGGAACAAGCTGGCCACCAGCAAGTCTTGACGAAACAACTTCTGGAACAAATCTAGAGATGGAGAAAGAGCAGAAAAAGAAGGGGACTTTAGAGCGACGGTGTCAGAAAACAGGTCAAGGTGTGTTCAGTTACAGAAAAACTGAGATGTGCAGGTTAAAGCAAGAACTTGTGGTTACATCAGTCTGTCAAAGTATTCTCCTATTCACTGTGTCAAGGCCAGGATAATCCCATTACAAGCTCTGGTTTAGGATTGTGGTTCCACTGTTGAACTGAGCTAGTGTGTGTGTACTTTCCTGATCTTATACGAAAAGCAGTGCCTGCTGTTACTGTTCTGCTTGCTCGACTGTGCCTGTGTGTGAGACTCCAGAGTGTGTGCAAAGTGTGTGTGATTTGGATTAGGTGTGCCTTGCCTTCATTACAGGGATCCTCTCTGATGTGGGCTGCTTCATTAACAGCAGAGCCCCGGGGGGGTTTAAAAGGCTTTGGCAGCCATCAGCATTGTCACATTGCTATTCTAGCTGGGATACAGTTTGTCTCGAGGGAGTCTGAGTGTGTCTGAGTGTGCTCATGTGTGAGTGTGTGTCCGTCTGTGGATGTGTGTTGCATTATAAGCAATAGAGAAAAAGTGTGTGCTGTGAAAGTTAAATGTCAAAAAAGCTAAGAGTGTGTGAGTTTTCTACTGAGACGGCCTGAGCCTCTGTGTAGCTCCCTGTCTGCATGCGTTGTCATTTTTAGCATCTCAGGTGTGTTGCTGTTTGTGTTTCTGAGTGTATTCCTGCTTTTAAGGCTTTTCCCTCATCCCCACTTATTGTTTTCAACTCTCTGAAGACGATTAATCTCAATTTGAGGAGCCAACCTGCACTTACTGCACTTTTATGTCAACATCGCCACTATTTGCAGCCACCTGGGAAGTCCTCAAAGTTTTAGGATTGCTGAGGCTTCACTGCTGCATTTATGAGCTGCCTTAATTTAGGCTCCCTCCTGAGCTGAAAAACATCTCATTTCATTTTTTCTTCATAAGTCAGACATGCTAAATAAACTTTTTCTGACAGTTTTTTTTTTCCACAGCTTTAGTTTCCCATTAGCTGTGTTTGCAGGTTTTTCCTAACAACATAAAAGGAGTTGTTTGTTTTCTTCCCCACTTTAGGGTGTCATTTCCACAGATGTGGCCACTATCCTTCAGCATAACAATGAACCCACAAAACACTCGCCAGATCTAAAATCTTATGCCGCTCCTTACATAATGACTCACTGGTTAAGGATAAATTTTATTGTTCACAAATGTAAAGAAAACACTTTTAAAAAGTGCACATGAGCCAATCACTCTCTATACCGACTGCTGAAATACTAATCTATACATTTATCACATCCAAACTTGACAACTGCAACAGTACTCTGAACAACTCATCTCAAAAAGTCCTCAACAAACTTCACTACAGGGCTGGACATTTATTTGACTGTGATTTCAATTTTGGCTTCTCACAATCATGAAAACATTATAATTGAAGAAAAACGATAAAAAGTTGTGGGGAAGGGATGACAACCCTGGTTAGGTTAGTCGGTGTGGATTTCGAGGGGTCTGGAGTGGGGGCTCACGTCCCCAATGTGTAATCTGTCCTAGAGGTTGTTTCAGGGCCCAGGAAGTGTGACTCCTCTTTACCCAGAGCCACCGACTGGCCTATTCAGCTGCATCTGAGACAGCTTTGATGGGGTTGGGATTGGCTGGCCACAAATTCCCAAGTCCTCAAGCAGCCTGGTTGTTGACCCACCCACAAAGCCTCTGCAGCCGACTTTCACTGAGCAAACCTTAGCTTTCCACCCAAGCTGCTCACCATCAGCTGCCAACTCAGTGTACCTAAGACTCTTGCCTTCGTAGGCCTCCTTCACTGCATCCTCCCAAGGCACAGTGAGCTCTATGATGTACACGCTGTGAAGTGATACTGACCAGAGCATGAGGTCTGGTCTGAGCTTCATAGTGGCCATCTCTGCAGAGAAGCAGAACCTTTAGTCCAGATCTGGCACCAACATCTAGTCTAGTGCCCCTCCTAGCTGACGATAGTTGGATGTTATGCTGACCTTGGTTTTCACCAGCCCACCAGAATGTGCTTCAGGTTTGCTGGAGACGGGCAGCAGGAGCTCGTAGGGTCTTCTTTGTCACTGGTTGAGATTAGTGGGAGATGGTAGGGCATCATACGCAGCACGAAGGTTGAAGGTAGTCTGAAATGCGTCCATGCCCAACAACTCTTTCCAGGAGAGTTTCCTCTTCTCAGCCCCCTCCCATCTCATCCACTGCCCTTGTTTTACCTGAGTGACGGCCTTCGCACATCTTGTTGCCTGCTCTTGGTGGCGAATCTCCTCGACGCTGAGCTGAAACTGACTTGTGCCATGATGGTCTGCTGTCTCCAAGGCAAAGTCCTCCTCTTCCCTGTTGCCAACGATATCTCGGTGTACAAGGCGATGTCTTGCTTGCTGAATAGCTGCTGCCGGGGTTCTTTTCCCCCCTGTTACCAGAGGGGGGGCTGTTTGGTCAACATATGAGTCCCTGGATTCGTTCAGTGTTATTTCCAGCTGTATCTTGGTGCACTTGAACTCCTCTGCCAGACTGGACACCGGAAGCTCCAGAACAGCTTTTCTACACAAGCCTACGCTGCTGAAGCACATGGGAAGACCCAAACACTTTGGCAAATGAGCTGAACAACTTGTCCAGTTTACTGACTGTAGTGTGACGAGGAAGCACGTGGAGCCCTGGATAGTCCAAGCTCTGACCCCAACAGAGGGAGAGGTCAGTAAGAGAGGATCCTATCAGCATTTTGTTGAGGTAAAGCGATACCAGTGTCAATTTGATTCTATATTCTGACTTTCATCTTCTTTACGAGACCATAAAGTTTTGGACTCACTCGTACACAATGTAAATCGGGAGATAGGATAGTGACGCTTTAACAACCACAGGAACACCAAGCTGGGACACCAGATGTGATCTTGGCAGGAGGAGAACCATTAACCAGAGTTATGTAAACAAAGTGTGGTGCCAGCCTGTGCTCTGATAGGTTGCCCTTCCTGTGAACTTACATTTGGACCATAGATTCGTGTAACTGTAAACAAAACAGATTAAGACATTACATAACTTTTAAGATTGGTACCTCATAGATGGTTAAAGGCCACACTAGCCTAGGCAGTGACCCGAACTGGAGGCACCAGAGCTTCAGCCTGCCGGGAATCAAGGGATTGTCAATACTTTCAAGGCCGTTGATGGTGCCTTTCCTAAGGTGGTCCACCTGATCTGTGTCCTTGAGGGTGGCATCGTACCAGCGTCCAAGGTTCTTGACTGGCTTTTTTGTCACTGTTGGTTTGGGTTCCTTGCTGATGTAGAAGCGCTTTTCCGAAAACTTTCCTTTGATGATCGATATGCTCCTAGACTTGCTTGGCTTGATCTCCATCCGGGTCCACTTGATGTATTCCTGCAGCTTCTTCAGTAGTTGTGTAATACATGCCTTGGTTGTTGTTAATATTGTCATATCATCTATATACGCTCTAACAGGGGGGAGACGAATGCCGGACCTAAACTGTCACAAAGTATTCCATTGCTAGGCCCCTTCCTACCCATTTGACCTGCTCCACAGTCACACCCCTTCCTGAAGACTCAGTTCTGCTGACACTAACCTCCTCTCCATTCCACCAAAAACAAAGCACCAGACCTGGGGGGACCAAGAATTCTCTGTAGCTGTTCTCACCTTCTGGAAATTCCTGCCAAAACTCATCTGTGACTGTCCAGACCTGTCCATCTTTAAAAAACTCACAAAAATCTATCTATTCAGAACGACTTTTATAACATTTTATAACATGACTACTTTTAGCTGCTTTGTGTTTCTATACCTCTCTATCGCCTTGTGTTTTTACATGACTGTGCTTTGGATTGTTTGTAAAATTTGTTTTACTTATTGTGTGAAGCGTCTTTGGAAAAGTGCTCTACAATGAAATGTATAATGATTATAATCTTGAAAAAAAATACAGAAGATGAAAAACAAGCAGGTTATTCTTATGTTCAACAGAGACTGATTTTATCAGCTGAAGCTCCCAATCATATCTAGCTAAGAGCTCAATTGCGGATATAAATGCTGTTATTAGTTTACTGTCTTAAAGCCCTGTGAGGACTTGGTAAGTGATATTGAAATAGTTAAATAAAAAATCCAATAATTAAAATGAGATTATCAGCACCAAAACTGGTAATTGCTAAATGCTGTTTCTCAGTATCGGTGGTCAGATCAGATTTTCCCACATGAATTCATTTATGGCATGTAGTCCAAAAGTCTTTTTGATGACACTACACTGGATGTTTAAGTTTAGCGGAGAGAAGTGAGTGAAAGAGTAAGAAACAAAATATTCCTTTTCTAGAAGAAATGGATTTCGTGGACGGGCACTTGAGCTGGACTTGTAAAAAGAAAAAGGAGGTCAGTGCAGTTTATTAATAAATACATCCCCTCATCGCTTTGCATCCTTGGAAAAGTTGTCTTGAACAAAAAAAACGGAGTTAAAAAGATCTGCACTCCAAAACAAATGCACACTCTGGCAAGAGTCGCGTCTTTTTACCGGAAAAAATACTACCGATTAGCATCACAGGTGTCACTGTACTCAACCCCAAACAGATGATCCTCTCAGAGCCTTCAAATAGCGGATTGTACCCATTTGAAAATGAAGTGAAATAATTATGCAAGTCTGGAAGCTTTGGAGGACTTGTTTAAACATTAGATTTAACAAGTTTAACCAAGCATCTCTAATGAATGTGTGTGTGTGTGTGTGTGTGTGTGTGTGTGTGTGTGTGTGTGTGTGTGTGTGTGCGTGTGCGTGTGTGTGTGTGTGTGTGTGTGTCGGTGTGTGTGAAGCCTTACCTCTAGGCAGAACATTCCAGGCGATGGTGTCTGTGATGGCTGTGAAGATCCAGTTGAGCTCTCCGAGGGGGGTGCGTCTGTCGTTGAGCCTGCCGGGGATCCTGCACCGCACACAACACAACACAGATGGGAGTGTGTTAGCAGAGCTCACAGTATGTCACATAGTTGACTCAGAGCAACAAAGTGGCAACTGCTCAGTTGTGTCATCACAACCAGTGGAAGAAATTTACATGAACAGGCAGTGGAGCTCCATCACAAAGGGACCAACAACGACTGCAGGCTTGAATACTCATGTGTGATTATACAGTCATGTGAGCGCAAAATGTTACTGCAGGCCAAGAGATGAGACAGAGCAACATCAGGCAAAGTCAAAGAGTACTGAAGTATTTGTGTAAACTGTGTGAGGTTAACATACAGAGTAGGCAGTTCACAAAAATGGATTGTGTCCATTGATTGGCCATTGATGAAGAATTGTGCTCTACAATCAGCTGTTTCAAGGGCTTGATGCTGACACAAACATAAAAGTTTTGCAGCTGTGCTGTCTGTCTGCTCTTTATTTGGATCAGACTGTAGAGGGGAGCGTCAGCATATTCAGTCTCTGTGTTTTCATTCTAATGAGGCTCAAAATCTGAAGAGGGGGATCACACCCCCCCCAAAGTGGGCCAGTTTAAATTGATTGGCTACGTTCACCAGTGGTTCCCAAAGAGGGTTGCAAAACACTTACAGGTCAGTTGGAAAATGCCTTCAAAATCCAAAACTATTTACAATTGACATATTTTGCCCAATATTGTAAAAATCTAAGGGGTTAAATTGTATATCAAACCAAAAAACCACAGACACCTGAGGTGACTAAGCCAGGATGACAACAGTATCAGAGGGAGCAGATTAACAGGAAACACAGTAATATGTACACATAGGACATTTTTTTCTGTTCTTTTTTTTGTCTGTTTTTGGATTTGCATATGAATGTAGCTACACAGGGGGGGTGGCAGGTCTTGCGTGCTGTTATTTTAGGGTTGCAGGCCAAAAGGTTTTGGATCCCCTGAGCTAAGTACCTCCTGTAGATTGACAGTCAGGTATTCCTCTCCCCATCACCATATTTACACCAAACCTCTCAGTTTTTCTCAGGCACAAATCATAAAACATAACATTTAAACTACTCCTTCATAATGAACAATAATCCACACAGCTGTGGGCCTGATCAACGTATGAAGAACATTGGATCTGTAAATCTGTGCACCCAGTCTGACAATAAAAGTCAGCACATTATTCAGTGCCTGAGAGTAAAAACACCATGGAAACGTGTGGAAAAGAAATCTCCCTCTCAGGTTGACATGATAAGCAGTACAACCACACAAGCTCAGCCACACCAAGTCATCTGCTTTGTAATGAACTTCATGTAAAGCAGAGGAAGAGAGAACACTGAACACCACCCATACCTGCTCCACAGATATTACAGCTCATCTAAACAAGTGAGTCATTCGTGTGTCTCTCAAGTTCAGGAAAGGTGTGGGGAGAAGTGAAAAGACACGGAAAGACACACATCTGAATGCTTCACAGCTCTGAGCTTTTCTGCAAACATGTTTCCTGCAGAGAAAAAAAAAAAGTGTTCCAAAGAGGCTGCAGGTTTGGGAAAGGAAGGGACATTACTTTGTCAGATTATATCAACATTATCTGACTTTGCCAAGTCGTCACATGACCCAAGATTTCATAATTAAGTTTACATTTATTTGTGCATGATAAATTAACTAATGTCTGTTGGATTTGATGCGCTAAGTTGTATCAGGGTGTTATTCTCCGCAGCTGGAGTCTGCTGAAGCCAAAAAAAGACTGGAAGATGAGAAACTTGTTCGGTAATGCAGAGTGATGAGTAAGCTTATAGCTAAATCTAATAGTAACAGCAAGCACAGGGCTTCAGTGACTCAATCAAAGCGTGTCACAGGGCTCGATAAATGTATGTATGTACAAAATCTCTCTGGAAAGATTTCAATGGTTTCCCAGCACTCTCCCTCTTTCCTCTGCGCATCAAGCTTAAAAGATCCTCTACAAATGATGGTGCCATTGTTAAGCTGATGTGATGCAACATGCCACTGAGATGGTGATATTTGTTGCAAACAGAAACATGCTGGAGGATTTTACTTAAAGTTTCTCATCATAGAAGAAAACTCATGGTCAGTTCTGGTTTTTAGTTCCTGCTTGGTTTCAATAGACGAATCCTGTGAAACGGGAAGTTGACGAGCCACCATTACTGCGGTGGAAAAAACCCTGTAACTAGCATACGTCTGAATGAGAGTGGTCAGAAGAATCAACAGAAACCAAGCCTTTACTTCTGGAAGAGAGTCCCTTATTTGACACACCAGTCACACCATGTAAATAAATTAGTAATAAGTTATAATTACATACTTTATATTTTTCTACCTATTATTCTATATTTATTTATTAAATTTTATATGACCAATTTCCTTTGTGTTACTATCAGGTAGCGATACACCTTCCTGTTCAGTGCCAAAGTTATTGATCTAGGTTAGCAGCACATGGCTAGTTGAATATTCATGAGACAACCATGAAGTAGGAGCTGATTAGCACCACAGGTTAGCATGCTCAAAGTAAACCAGGCACACAGCAGTGAATACATTACTTAATCTAATGGAGGAATAAACAACAAAAGGACAGCACGAAACTATAAACAAACGGAGGACAACATCTAACTACGGTATTACTGAACCAGAGGACCTGTTTTACTTTCCACGGCGACGCTACAGTTGGATGTTAAAGATTAGGGTGAACAGTGGTTGCAGCTGAATTTATCAGCTTATGAGGACTGAAATCATCACTGGGTGAGCAACACATTTAATTTAAAATGCAGTTTTTTGTTGGTGTTTTGTGTGGAGGATATTTGGTTGTGAGCTGCTAATGATAGCTAATACGCTAATGGCTAATTGGGGGTTTACTGAAGCTGCTGGTTGTTTAATGTGGGAAATGCGACAAAAGGCAATTAAGAAGCAGCTTGCTGTACTTTATGATGTTTTCTATGCAGCTTGCCTGCAAATAAAAAGGAATTAAATGGAAATATGACTTTTTCTCGTCATTTTTTAGATGTGTAAACTGTTATGATGAACAGAATCGGCTCGGGATGGGGTTGGGTTCTGATTTTTATTGTCTTGAACTCAGGTGGAATTTTGTACTGAATAAGTGGCTTCAGCCTTGCTCTTGTGAGACATGATAGTGGATCAGTGGTTGTGTTTTTGTCTGTTTTGTTGTTGTTAAACGCTGGTTATTCCTTATAGTGGTATATGAGTGAATTCTGGGGGCTAGTCAGCTCAGAGAGTCTAATGTGAACTCTGGATCTAATTTCACTTTTTTTTTTAAAATAAGTTTTAAATAGATATTTGACATGGGTAAAATCCTTAATCTGTGAAATATGACTGATGTTTTAGCCCTCTGATTAAATCACTCTTGTGGTTGTGTAAATTTTTCATTACAAACATCTCTGCCACTGTCACAGTCAGCAGCTGGCAGTAGACGCTGCTGTTCCACCACATAAATGGTAGCGCCCACAAATCAGCTGTAGGATTGGTCTATACATTCAGTCAATGAACTGGAGAACTGCCTGTCTGCTGTGTCTGAAGATATAATACGTTAATCTGTATTATCCAACAATAAATGACACAATGTTGCTGTAACTGCACATATTTATTGATAAAGATTCCTACAGCATGAACTCAGGGCTGTGGTCCCACAGCTGACATGTAAAGCCGATGAGCTTCCAAGATAATTACAGATAACCACACACAGAGTGTCTGAACTTTCCCTAACCCTCAGCCTCCCATTTACACCTCTTAGTGACAAATAATAGCAGCTGTGAAGCTCCTGGCAGATACAAGCCTACTGTATAACCGTGAGGGCCGGCCAGCTCCAGAGAACTTTGAATGCCTGCCAAAGGTGTTGTGCGAGTCAGCACTCAGGATGAACACTCAGCAGTTCATTTCCCTGCTCAGTAATATATTTGAGGAAAAAAAAAAAACAACATGTTGGTGAACTGATGGACTGATGGATGGATGAATAGTAGAACAAAAGGGACTAATGCCCGCAGAGGTGTATCAGATTGATCAAGTTGATGATAGTTGATGCTATTTCTTTCTTTCTTTTTTTTTTTTTTTTTTACTCATTTTAGTTTATTTTGACCCCTTTAGTACATTTTTAAGTTACACATCTTAGTATCTTTAAATAAATTAAAACAAATTAATCCAGGTTTCTGACTGACCTTCCAGCTGTCGCCTCTGCTTGATGACACCAAAGAAATCATGGTGCAGTAGTTCATGTTAGCATCATATTGGTGAACAATGTGGCTAAAACATTAGTTTTGGTGAGCATGGTTATTCAGCTGGCTGGCCAAACAACACATATTTTTTTAATGTGTGTTTATATCTTAAGTTAGCTACTGGGTAATGAGCTGGATGAAGTATGGATGGCAGGTAGTTTTGGTTTTGTTTTCCACACATTTTCATTTTGGTAGGTTCATAGCATACAGTGCAATTGAGATGCAGTCATTTTTTAAAAAAAATTCCCCCCAAAAAACAAAAAAACAGTAAACTTCACCCTGTAAACGACCCTCCCAGACCAACAAACAGACCTCTTAGTGAAAGGACAAAAATCAAGGATCAAGAGTGGAGAGCTCAAATAGATATAATACAATAAATAAAAATCTGAAAATAGAGAAGCGTGAAAAAATGAAAGTACATTTGAGAGTAGAGTCGATGGCAGGTTCTTAGCGCAAAAATAATCCCTTCAGGATGAACACCACCAAACCCTTACTTATAAACCTATTTTCTTAAAAGTTGCTCTGTCATGGCACGAGATCAGTTCGGTTTGTATTCAAGTCTATGTGTCACCTCACACTGGATCTGCCCTGTTGCAGTCTAGCTGCATCCCTGCTCTGGCAGGTTGCAGCAGATACACAATAGTCGTACAACTCTCAAAATAAACAAACTGTGTCAAAACCTGATTGATTTAGCTCAACTCCAACAACAAACCTACATAATGAGTGAAGCCAAACCAGGAGTCAACAGGTTTGAGGTTTCACAGCCCAACATGAAAAAGGAGAGGCTCATTGGTAGAGCGGGAAGTGCGGGAACTCCTCAGTCATATGACTCCAGGTGTCCGTTAGTCATGCGGCTGGCCATACTGAACATGCAGCAGGAGTGAGTTGACGAACGCAGTCAAGAAGCTACAGCACAGAGCCACATCTTCTGTATTCCCAGCATTATTACCCAGCTGTGTTAAATACTGGCTTCAGATTGTTTGAAATCCGGAAACAACAGGGTTTAACTCCCAACAACACAAGGGAGTCTGGATGCCTTTAAAAGCGTTCCCTCACAGTCCACCTCTACCTGTTGACACTGTGGCAAACTGACAATATTAGTACTCTGAATTGGTTAAAAATATGTGGTTGGTCTTTAGAGTTGGGCACTGATGTGAGAACAGCCTGTGTAACTACCAGACTTCAACCATATCAGATAGAGAAAAGGGCTGATCACAGCAAAATAACTGATATTGTTCATGTTGGTGACATCTGCATCACTGCTGAAAGTTATGAGATTTATTTTTACGTTTCTTCTGCACAAGGGAAGACAAACATCTCAACAAAAATACTTATTCTAAAGTTCTGTTCTCCAAGTCATAAGTGACCTTTAAAAGAAAAGTTGACCTTAAAGGGATGGTGAGGACTATCTGTATGAAGTGGATTGCAGCAACATCTTTATTCGGAATTGTGCACACACTGTTGGGATCACACTACTCTTAACAAGGTGTGTGTTTGTTTCAAAATGAATAGAGATCAGATCTTTTTAACACTACTTTTCTTTGTTCAAGAACACTTTTTACTGAATACAATGCAATGAGGTCAGGTATTTATCAACAGCTATGCAGCACTGTGGTGTGAAACGTGACGATAACCAAACTTTGTCAGTTTGTACTATAGTTTAGTAGCTGGCTATTTTAGCTCTACCCACCGCTCTGAAAGGTAATTGTAGGCTACTGTGTGCCATTAGCGAATCCTTATGTCCTGCTCATCTACCAATCAGAGCTAACGTAACCTCACTCTTCATTTTATTGACAGACTCTCAAGTTTGATCAGATCACTGCAGAATAACTGCTGCATGTGGGCTGGAATGAACATTATGACAAAATGTTTAGCTCGTGGTTTAGCCTTTAGCTCATGCTCTATCACTCTCCCATTTAGCTTTCTTCTGCTCTGACGCCCTTTTTCTTTCTGACTTTTCAGCTCCAGTGCTCACCATCACCACCAAATAAATTGCAGAAATAGTTTAAAACAGAGAAAAACACAGATCTCTCTTCCTACAGCTAAACTTCGTCAGCCAGAGTGGTGTTGTCAAAGAGACTTCAATGTGCTGCAAATCAATCCAGTCCTGTCCAACCTGATGAGAAGCTGAGAAAAAGCATTTAAAAATAACTTATATTGGTGCTGATAATCTCATTTTAAATGGTGGATTAGAATCAGGCATACAGTATATCTAGAAATGAGATTTTTTCAAAATCACTTAGAAAGTCCTCATAGGGACTTTAATATGAAGTAAATAAATAAACAAACAAATAAATAAATAAAAAGACTGATGCTTTAAATTGATCAGCAGAGGAAAATTAAAATAAATGAAATCATATTTAAATCAATATTTCATTTTGAGTGAAGTGGAATAAAAAAAAATACACATACTGAGGCATGTCTTCTTGGCAAGGGTGCAAACACACTGCCATGAAAAATGTAACACCCAATTTAACAATTTAACATGTGAAAGCATGTCCCCACATAGAAACATTTCCCATAACCCCTTACATGTGTCAACCAGATTTGTGCATCTTGGTGAAATGTTGGGCTAGGGCTGTTCTGATGGAGTGAAAAAGGGGACACCCTTGTTCCGTCCTGCTAAAATACATCCTCGGACCAACATCAAACAAGAAGTTTTATTTATTCTGGAGTCTGAACCAAATTTCGTGGGTCTTAAATCATCCCGACCTGCATCAAAAGGGCTTCTTGATTCATGGCTAAACATGAAAATTTTATGACTCACCATGGCAACAACTTCTGCAAAAACCCAAGTGCCTAGAATTTTTTATTCTGTAAGGATATGACGATATCTTTCAATAACTAGCATGAGTAAGAGCCTGCACCAAACCACTCTTCATATTTTATCATGCTTCCTCATTTTGCTGCCCCTCCTCACTGCTCGTCATGTCAAAGCACTGAACGGAAATCTTACTCCAGAATCGTAACCCCTCCCTAAACTGTAGCTCAAGGACCGTGTATTTATTCGTGGCAGGAGTTTTCAAAGATGCTCTCAAACAGAGACAATGTGGAGAGAAATATAATGCATGGCAGCGAGCTAAAGTCAAAACAAAAAAACTTACAAACATGTTGGACCGTGGATGCTGCTCTGAACGGTTTATTATTACATTGAGGTTCATAACAACTCTTAATAAACGGCATAAGCAGTAAATATATGAAGACACAATTTTCACAAAACCCAGTAGAGACATATTAAATTAATCATTCATGAGAGGCAGGCGTTCACTTACTCTATGAGGCTTTCAGCATAGATACAGGAAAAGAGAGGGGGTGGTTCTTAATGAGGACACGCGAGTGTTCACACTTCAGAATAACTTGAACAAATGTGTCACGGACCACCTGTCTGAGAATCAGTGAGACCTGCAGTTAAAGATGTCTACTCCCGATCTGATCACTCAGAACAAACGCTGGCCTCAGCACTCCCTCTCCTGTGATCTTGCTTTTATACAACAGATAAATGATCTCTTTGTTTATTTAATCATTTATTTGGCTCCGCCACACAAATGGTGCATTCCAGTTGTACTTGGAAGTTGGGATTTCCGATTTTGGAGTGGGAAATTACAAATTAAACAACCCCCAGGGTCAGAATTTCCTACTGGAAACTCAGTGGATCCTTACCAACCCCGCGCTGACAATCGAAGATGGCTGCCAGCAGCGTAAACATGTGAGCTCTAGTAATATTCTGTTTATTGTAACACTTCTGACTATTTTTGTCACACCAAGTCAGCTATATGAGTAGTGATGTTCGTATTGAGAGATGCTTTCACAGTGTTGTTTACGTTCTTCATGTGGTATGTGCAAACGACAACGCAGGACATGGCTAAAAACAATCGCCTGGTAGATTGGCGCCAGACATGCAGTTTTTATATTTTCTCATTAGATTAGATTTGATTAGATTGTATTTTATGCGACCGATAGTTTTAGAACAACAATTCAACATGTCGAAAGAAAATGTAGACCGTATATTTTTCCAGAAATTGCTTACATTCAGACACATCAAGTGCAAGAACAGCTTTCCTGGACGGTGCCATCCTGTTTTTCGACTTGCGTAACTAGAACGCTGCCAACTCAGAGATGACGTCATACCCACTTCATACCCACACATATAAACATGTCCTATACACAAGATTGATACTCTGTCTGCATATTACTGCTAGGCTATTTTCTGGTCTGTAAATCGCTCCAGATTATAAGTCGCATCAGTCAAAAAAATGCGCGACGAAGTGGGAAAAAAACATACATGAGTCACACTGGACTATAACGTCGCATTGATTTTGAATCGTTTGGTATGTTTGCTGGGATTGGCTGGAAACAAGTTCAGGGTGTACCCCACCTCTCACCATAAGACAGCTGGGATAGATTCCAGACACATGTGACCCTGAACAGGATAAGCGGAGTAGGAGATGGATGAATGAATGAATAAATGAATAAATGATATTTTTTGTAGAATTTCGAGAGAGAACTATTGGCATATAACTTTAAAAGGTAAGTGTTTGCATATTAGGAGATTTAAATATTTTTCCTACAGCACCTTGTATCTGTGACCAGGTGTGCTCCTCTCACACTTTGCTCACTCCTCCCCTGCTCTACTGTGAGTGACGTCCAACAGACCGGTGCAGTGTGAGCTTAAATGAGCCCCATCACTTCTAAAAAAGTTACAAGAGTTTGACAGTTTGTGACTTAAATCCCAAAAAGGTGTCTGAAACGGAGAGAGAAGAAGATGCAAGTGAATTTGTATTTCTCTAAATCACGTAATCGGGCTCTTAACACCGCGAGCTGTCATGGCTGTCCAAGCTGGAGATGCAGAGACTCTGTTAGCATGTAGTGCCGTCAAGGCCGCTGAGATATTTCTTCATTGATGTTCCTCATGTATGAATTTAGTGATCTTCTTCTACTTAAGTATCCAACAACACAGCAACTCATTGATTTTTCAGACCTGTGCAAAGTTTGCCACAATCTAAGACTGTTAACAAGTGATGTAGAGCAGAGTGATAATGTCAGTAGAAAGTCCCAGTGCTGTTATTCTCAATCTCCGCACGTATTGAATGATACTTGTCGAGCAAATTACTTGGTCAGAACGATCTGTTGTATAATCTTCTATAACTCCACTTTTATCTGTGTGTAATGACCAAGGGGCAACACCCAGTAGAGAAAAATGAAGACTATGCAGAAGTGCTAAAAGTTGCTGTTCATTGAAAATCCACTAGAGGCTGACTGCAGAAAGACCTGAAGTCACTTCTACATCAAGCCAAAAAAACAGACTTTACAGCAAAGCATATTTACAGCCTGGTTCAAACAACGGCTTGGTTCTAACTCAGCAGTTTAAAAGATATTACGATTGTGAGTTTGTCCAATTAGAGGCTCAGCTCAGCTCATGTGACTGACAGGTGCCCTGTAGCTGTTGGAAAGGAAGCTCAAAGCCTGCGTCATATCCAAGATGGCCCTGACCAATGACTGGCTTCAATTAATTGTAACAGGAACAGACGGATGACGCTGTGGAGACTACGTCTGTATTAAATACAGTCTATGGTAATGACCTTACCTTTCTCTATAGATCAGCAGGGACAGGACAGCTGCTGTACACTGAGAGAAGTGGGGATTAGTTTATAATAAGATATTTTACAAGCACAAGTGTTAAGAAAGTGATATGTTGCAGATTTAACACTTGGTACAGCTTTAACACTGATCCCTGATACACGAATGCGCTGAGAGAGAAACACATTTTGGTTCAAAGTAAAGGTAAAAAGTTTATTTTCAAAAACTAGACGCATTTTAAAAAGTTATAAAACTTTTTTTAACATATACATTTATTTATCTTATTAACTGTGTATTATTATTTATCATTATTATCTGTGTACTATATATTTATCTTATTAATTATGTATTATTATTTATTACTTTATGTGTATTATATATTTATTTATCTGTTTTATTATTTATCATCATTATTATCTGTATAGTATATATTTATCTTATTATCCTTTTTTATCATTACTTTTCTGCTTGTCTAGCATTTTGCATATGAAAAGGGCTTTATAAATGAAGTTTGATTGATTTTCTTCCAAATACTAAACCTCAGGCTGAAGATGAAAAAGCAGTTAAAGTATGCTCTGGTGTCAACTCTTAAATATTTCCCCAGACATGTCGAGCTGAAGAAAAATCCATATTGCAGATAAAAAACCAGCCACATTCACTCATTTAAGGGGTAAAAGGCTAAACATTGTTTGCCTGTTATCTAGATCAAAGATCCTGATCTCTACCAGCTGAAATGTTGCCGCTGTCTCTCTGACGCCCTCTCTGACGTCTCTGTGGAGACGAGGCATGAAGCATTTCCCTACAGGATCGATAGCATATCTCTGTGGTATTATTAATGCTGACACTCCATCACAGGGATGTGATTCATTCAATAACACAGTGAGACCCCCGCTGAGTCGAGCACAGCCGGGATCCAATCGCTGAGGGGCGGGTCTGTCCTGCCTGCCCGGGGGGGAAAGACTCGCTGTGAAAGACTCAGAGGGAGGCTGTGAAAGGGATCAACCCACAATACCGTGTGTCATGAGCGCTGACTGTGAAAGACAAGTCTCCTCGAGAAAACCAGGGAGAGGTGGAGAAAAAGCCAAGCGTGAGGAGGCAAAATCCACATGCGCACTGCGTCGTGACTCTCTATCTAAGAGGCTTTTGTGATTGGACAAGGCCAGAATGTGTGTTGGATGTATGTGGGAAGCAGAGACAGAAGGGTCCACAGATGGAGGACAGACAGAGTAATGATCAAATAAATAAACAAATCAAAAGCACACAGCCACTAGAGGCTGACATTATGTTGAATACATTTCCCAACAAATGGTTGTAATGACTGAAAGCCGATGAGTGTTTTGCCGCATGCTCTCGAACCGGGCGTGACATTTAAAAGTGTGAATACGTGCCCAACAAGTGGACGGAGAGAGCAAAGCCCAATGGCTGTTTACTCATGTCCACGTGTGAAATTTGGACAAAACCAAAATGATGACAAAGGAAGTGAATACTGCTTTGAATTCTATTTGAGACCAATCACCCTGAACCTGTTTTAGAGGCTGAACAATACCCAGCTGCCCTGCACCTCTCTGCCGGAGCCTGCACAGGAGAGCGACCTGCAGGGATGATGTTGCTAGGACACTGAAACGCCGCTGAGATAAGCTTCAGTAGATTTACTCAGCATATCGAAATCTCAGAATGATTCTCAGTGTAGAAAGAATAAGAATCATTTTATTGGCCTTTCACAAAGAAGGACACAATTTACAAAGATATGGAATGTCACTTCCTTGTTGAATGTTTTATCAGA
This sequence comes from Labroides dimidiatus, assembly GCA_030710495.1. Classification (NCBI taxonomy): domain Eukaryota; kingdom Metazoa; phylum Chordata; class Actinopteri; order Labriformes; family Labridae; genus Labroides; species Labroides dimidiatus. The sequence goes on from CM061145.1 coordinate 10,238,341, forward strand.
CAGGAGATCCATTTACAAACCGTCTTGTGAGACGTCCTAAAATTTAAAGTAATATTTCATTTATCTTTTTTTTTCTTTTCAAAGGCAAAGCAGATTATCAATCCAAGGGAAAGTTGTAACTTCTTAAATGACTTTCACTTCAGACTCCGAGTGATCTTTTAAATACCTAAAAACTTATGTCGATCTATAACGCTTTCTTTGATGATTTCAATGATTCTGGTTCTTTGTTTTTTTTTTTTTTTTAACCAAAAAAACTTTCAACAGAGAGCCTCTGAACGGCATCCTTTAAGCTTGAAGATTGATTTTGTCCAATTAGAGGCACAGCTCATGTGACTGTTTTTTTTCTTTGCGAGTTATTTCTTCGGGCTTCTTATGCTTTTAATCAGAGGATAAGACAGTGGATAAACACTTACTCCAGGTTTTTTCAGACTTTTTTTGGGGGGGATTGTTGCGGGCAAAAATCACCTGACTGCTGAAGGGAAGCGTCACAACACTTAAATTGACTAAAAATATTTATTAAGATAGAGGATTACAAAAGATAATTCAGAGGAAAAAGCTTTTTCTGGGTCAACACATCCTCTATAACAGCCCTCAATACTCTGAACAGCGTGTTAATGTTGATCATTGAGTCTTTTTTGAGTGTGAGAAGGTTAAACCAGAAAGCGATATATTTTGAGTTTTACATTTCAAAGTCTAAAATTCTGATACTTTCACAACCTTAGTTTGGTAACAAGAACAATTATATGTAAACTAACTTAATGATATAATTAATAACTGATGGTTTATAGAAAAAAAATCAGTATGAGAAAGAGTTTTCATGCTATCCATGAAGAATATACTGAGAGTTACTGAGATGAATAGTCTGTGCACCTTTAACACAGTTGAGTTTGTGTCTCTTAAGTAAAAAACCTTTTCTCTGATGACTTGTTCCTTCAGAAGGGTTTTGACTTCAGCACTGAACTTTAACTTGAGTTCATGGCTGGCTTCAGAGCAGAGAGAGACACGGCAAAGAGGTTTAGTTCCATTTTTCTTTTATGAGCTCTGGGACCATCTATTATTCAAGTCTGAGGGACAACAGCTGAGTCAACCTTTCTGCCCTCTGGACAGCATGTTGGACATGCAATGAGCAAAACCGCAACTTAAGCATTAGAGATCCCACCAAGCCCTGCTGAGGAAAAAACAAAAAGCCTGTCTGGAGTCAAGATCAGAAGTGCTGAAACTGTTGAAGACAGGCCTGCATGAGGTGAAATTCTATTTCAAAAGGTTTTAACATATTTAAATAGTTTTAGTGTTTTTTGGTTTGTATATTTCTTTTTTAAATGGAATATATATTCTTTAATGAACTCCACCTTAAATACTTCCAGGTTTGTTGGTCATTTCAAGGTCATATACCTTATGACTTTTTAAAAAATTATCATTAGCTTTTCAATATTGTTTGGAATCATCGTCATCCCAAATCCAATTTCAGGCGTGCAAACAGACAAACACATGCAAGATCAGCTCTTTTATGATGCTGTTCCCTCAGAATCCTCCAGTCAAAACATGCCTCATCTTTAGGTGCCAAGTTTCAGGACCCAAGGGGTTAATCACGTGATCAAGATCTGATTATGCCACCGGTGACTGGCTGTAACGTTACGCGTGGTTGCGACAAGCAGGACAGTGTTGTCATCTTAGTGACACTGTCGCTACATTCAGAGAATTTTCAGACCCCTCTTGCCTTTTTTTTCTTTCAAAAAATCGAGTGACTTTTCTGGAGTTTTGGGACCAGAGAGAAGAATCTACTGATCTGCATCACCCACTGCTTCTCAATGAGCAGCGGGCGCTGAGACCCTTCCCTCTCAAAAACACAGACTCCTCTGCTCACAGCAGACACTCTAAGCTGCAGCCAGAGCAGACGACTGCATGCAAATGAATCACGCTAATGTTTGTTTCTTTTAGGTCACTTTTACCGGTCAAAAGCCCAGATAAAGGAGGAGGGTTAATATTTTGACACAAGAAGAAAACAAAAATCAACAGAAGAATATTCATTTATAGTTATAAACACTTTAACTGTGTACTCAGTATATACTAACCTGCCACTTGTTTGCAACTGTTCTTTTGCACTGACAATTATTTGTTGTTTATTTATTTTTGTAAGAAAACTTTTCAGGGTAGAAAACACCAAAACCGAAAATTAAAACTCAAGATCTGTACCATAACTTATGATAGAATTTTCTTTTTGTTACACTGATACTATAAAATTGGTATTGAAAAAAAGTATCGTTCAGGATGCGGTATCAAAGTGAAGTTATTGGTATTGGTCAGTCCCAGGTCAAATCCAGGCAACATCTTCCCTGAATGTCACTCTCCACTCCTGCCCTGTTTCCTGCTCTATCCAGTTTCTGGTCCTCTTTGGAAAAAATGCACAAAATGACAGAAAAAATATCTTGATGACAGACAGTATAACTAATCGACATAGTCTCCGCGACGTCACCCGTCTGTTTCTTAAACGGACTTTTGAAGCAAAACAGCCGGCGCGGCCATATTGGAAATGAGGCATGCTTTGAGTCCCCACAGTAACAACCATAGGACGCTCCACAGTCACGTGATCTGAGCTGTGCCTCTGATTGGACGAACTGGCGATCTTAATATTGTGGAAACTGCCAAGTTAGAAAAAAATCACCCCCGTACAGTGCCTGCCGTTAGTTTTTTGGCTTTGTGTGTTTGTGACTTTCGGTACTTCCGGAGCCAGCCTCAAGCGGACACTCGAGGAACAGCAGACCAGAGTTTGCCACTGGATCTTGATAGATACAAGAGTTCTATATATGTCTGCTGTGTTTTTAGGCACTAATCAAACCCACTTTAACACTCATTTGGGACAAGTTCTCTTTATCCCGGGTTGGTTATGTGGGTCTTGATTCAAACCAGGCTTATCAATGAGAGCAGCTTTAAAGCAATATCAGATACTGTTTCTATTTGAAGAAGAAAAAAGTTAAACAGTGTACAATCGACATGGAGCTGTATATGTGGAGTAAAGAAGACTAACGGTGAAAAAAAGGATATGAAAAAAAATTCATGACTTTTTTTTATCATGTTGTATACATCAAGTTATTCATAGATTCCTGTTTCATTGCAGGTTTTTAGGTTTGTGTGTTTGTTTTTCTTTGGTTTATTTATTCATGCCTGTGTTTGTTTTTTGTGTATTATTGTATTTAAATTTCTGTGCAATGTTATTAAAAGCCAGCCAAGGTAAAAAGATCTACAAAAGCAAGCAAATAGGTATTCATAAAGGTAGTAGAGAATGAAAAGAGAAAAACGACAACAGGAAAAAAAAAAACGTCCAAGTTGTTCAAATTAAAATCGTTTGTAAAAAATAAACATAACTGATGAATGAATCACAGTAAAACAAAAACAAGCAATGTCTTTTATATTTTTCTGTCATTTCTTTACACACTTATCCTTTCGCCATACTCTTATTCACTTGATAACTTTTACGTTTTATCCCCTATTCTATAAATGACTGAAAATATGATATCATCTTTTTAATGTTTTTTAAAATTCAGCTGTTTTTCTGTGATTTTTTTTTTTATCCCAAGGCTCCTGTGTGACTGTACAGAGTTATTCAGACACTTTTGTCTTTGATGTTGCTCCTCTGTGTTTTACTCACGTCAAACAGAGGAGCGAGATCATTGAGAAATCTTTCCTCAATGCCGTCTGTGACGTAAAAGCAGTGAATATATGTGGGTGCTGAAACACTCCTTCCAGCAACTGGGTCATAAATTGTTGGGGGGGTTTTCTCACTCGGCACAGAAGCCAGATCTTTATTCTGGTGGGACAAGTGATGAAAGCTGAGGAGGACACGGGAGCTGGAGCATGACTGAAAAACTTCACTGTTGTCAAACCCACTGACTGAAGTTGAAGTGGGCGAAAAGACAAATAGAAAAAAAAGAAAAAGAAGGCATATTTCTTCAAAGATGTTTGCTATCACCCGGGCACCTTCCCCTCCTGCTTTGGGAGTCAATGGGCTGCAGCTACATACATACACAGTATTTCCTGCATAATATTTGAAGAAGTGGTGCCGGGCAGAGAAGAAGGAGGAGGAATGGGCAAAACTGGAAAAATAAAATGAATACCACTGGAAACTGAGCAAGCTGTTAAAGCTAATTCAGTGGTAAAAGAAGAATGAATATTATCCAAGATGATGTCAAGAGGTGAGAATACGACTAACTTAATGATAATCCATATTTATATGGTAGAAACAAAGTTGATTTTAAGCATCCAATCTCTGCACAAAGAATCAACTTGGGGATTGCACAAAGTACCGTCAGAGGAGGAAATGAGGAGATGGTATCACTGCTTTTATGAGATGGACTTATTAAATTCATTACCTGTGGAAGTGGTGAGTCACATTATCCCCTTTTTGGGGATGCAAAATCTATTTACTCTGAAAACTTTCTCCAAACTTTGTGTTAAAATGATAAAACTGTTGTTAATATTACACTGGATACAATAATACAAATGGACTCAAGGCTGCAGAGGAAAGAAAGAGCAGCACTGAGTGAAAAGAAAAAAAGCACTATCAAAAGACCTGAAGGTGATGGAACATACTGAAGGAAGCAAAGTACTGGAAGAAGGTGGGATACTAGCAAATGAAGATCCAGACTATTTTGACCCTTCAACGACATTATTAGCCTCAAGTATGTATTTTTTTCCTTCTTTCTCATGCACCACTTTTTTCTTTTTTTTGCACCATTTCATAACTTTAATCCTGTGTTTTTTTCACATCATGATAACGTTATTTCATGTAAAGACATCAGCTGTTAGAGTTGATGAGTTTAAGCAGAATGTACAGAGCTTTATCTCTACATAAGCAGCCTATGCACAGTCCAAATGCCGTTTAGTGAGACATTACTAGATACACTTTGGTTTGTGCAATTGATTTCAGTGCCATAAATAACACTTTGTAAAATGAAGGCTGGAGGTCCACAGTCCACATCACGATAACCCTCAAGTCTGACTTTAGACATGTCTGTCCTACGCAATCTGTGAACAAATCTAAATCAACAGGAAACAGAAAAAGACAACAGGAGAGCCTGGGTTTCTGTTGGCTTGATTTAATCTGCAAATCAAAGCAGCCAAACCAATCAGATAAAGTGTTCGGGCTAAATGTGCACCAAGTCTTTCTGGAGTTTGAATTTCATACACAGTCACCAAACGTACACCCATGCCTGTAAGCTGTACATCACTTCTCTTTCTGTTTTGTTTTGAAAAATGGAGTCTTCCTCTCTGTCTATAGAGGCTGCTAACAAATAAAGCTCTGAGACTCGGAAAGCACACAAAACATTTGTTGTATGTCCTCTACTGACTTCTCCCTTCAGGTTTATACTAAACTCTGTTTTTTTTTTACATTGTTTGGTGATGTTGAGGAAATGTTTCCACCAAACCTTCAATGCATCAGTCTGGTTTCTGTTCCGATCTAATATTCATTGCAACTCATTAAATAAACCATGCCAATGGGCAGTTACATAATTGAACTGGAGCAGGATCAGCACCAGAATGGCTAAACTACAAAGAGTACCGACAGCCTCAGACACAACACAAACACAACACAAAACAGCCCGTAAAGCCACCTCCACTCAGGCCAGAGAGGCACATCACTCACCTTCAGGATGACAAAGCAGTCTATACAGCAAACTTTATCTCTATTTAGCTACTGTAACAATTCATTTCAAAGTTTCTAACATTGTTTAATGCATATTTTTGTTTCATTAATTTATTAACAAGTTGGACTACCACAGTCTATCGCTAATGTGTCACCAATGTAGAATGTACATGACATTTCTGTGTGTAGGGTTGTGAAATTCCATGAATTTTCGAAGTTTCAAACTATCCATGGAAAAACTTCCAAGAATTTCTATTAACTATTTACCTGGTCATATGTATAAATATTAAACATTGTTTTTGTTATAGCCAGACATGCATGCAAATATGTTGAATGCAATATTTAATATCTAAATCAAGTTGCTAGAAAAAAAAAGTCCAAAATTTTTAAGACCCGGAAAGTTTTACAATAATTCTTTGAAGTTGATGACAACCAAACCCTGAAAATTTCCAATATTCCTGAGCTAAAACTTCTATTGAAATTTTCAGAAAACATCCCTGAAATTTGCTGTAAGTTATTCCCCCATTTGCAACCCTTATTAACATGGGAATTTTACAGTAACACTTTCCAGAATAGCATAACCTGTCAGTAAAATCAAAACAACATAACCTACCACTTAAATTAAAACACAACCTGCCTCTTAAACCAGAAACATATAACCTACCAGTGAAACCAGTAAAAACCAGAACAGCATAACCTGTCAGTTGAATAAACTCTACATAACCTACCACCTAAACCAATTCAACATATCGTGTCAGTTAAACCAAAACAACATAATCTGCCACTGAAATCACAGCAACTTGACCTCTCAATTAACCAGAAATGTTCAGCCCTTTGCAATCAGATATACTTTATCAATCCCAGGGGGAAATTTGGTACACCAACCCCCAACGTGTGGTTGAGTTTGCTGTTGGTTATCTACATCAAATGTAGATAACTATACATACATGGGGTTTCTCATTATTTCACAAATTTATTCAAATTCACTTGGGGAAAAATTGTCATATTTTGTGTCATGAGCCTAATTCTGTTTATGTTTAGAATAAATGCACATGTTCAGGAACAGATCTGGTTTTATGTGAAAGTTATAGTTTAACAAAACTGATTTGGGAGAAATTGGAATGATTGTTTACTGAGGTGGATATCTAATTGAAATGTATGCTTCTAAACACTTATCTAATCAGGTCAAGCCAAAGACTCTGTGTTGATTCACGTACAGTTTGGTAGAGTTGTTGACTTGATTTGACAATATACAGCAATTTAGTTGTAATCTCAGACAAGAATGAAATGGTTTAACCTGAACAAACCAGTTGATAAATAAAGAGAGCTGGCTTTAATACTTCTACATAATATTTCTTCCCATATAATAATAATCATTTAACTAACCAGGTAAATGCCTCATTGGGATTAAAATCTCTTTTATAAGAGTGATCCGGCCCAGACGACAAAATAAAGTTATAAAGTTACAGACAGTACATCTACAGTCGACAGTTCAATTGCACACACTCAGTTTCCATTCGCCACAAAACAGTTTACCCTATAAACCCAATAAAGACACCTCAAAAGCGTACAGCAGAACAATTTATACCTTAAAATATGACAAGTGAATAAAAATACAAGGGGTACTAAAACAGGAACAATGGCCCAAACTCTCATTTTTGCATTCTTTTAAAATTGATTTAAATTCTCCTAAGGTGACCAGCTGAGGTAGTTTCAGATTCTCCTGAAAGTTGTTCTTAGAATTAAGAGCAGCATATTTAAAAGCCTTTTTGCCTAGTTCAGTCCCGACTCTGGGGACCAACATCTGAGGAATATTTACAGAGCGCAGGCTGTGTTGATTTTTTGATTTTACATGAGTAAATAAGGTGGAGGCAGACCAAGAAAAGCCTTGTACAGGAAAAAACCAACCAACAGGAGGATCTGCAGAGATACAGAGACCAGGCCACTCAGCAGCAGCATATAAACTGATATATAACTGAGTTTGAAAAGCTAAAGAAAGGTAAAAGTTAGTAGTGGCATGATACCCACAATTCCACAGTACCTGAGCTCTGCTGCTGCAATACAGGAAAGCCAAATGGACACAGTGGGAATGGCTTACATTGTCTGACATCGACAACACTGATGAGGCTGCCTGCAGTGTCTGCAGACATTATTTGTTTTTCATTTTTGTTTCTTTTTTTTTTTTTATCTTTTTATTGACATCGTGGGTGCAGCTACAGCACTTAATTGCAGAATGCCTTCAATCTGGCAGTTTAATTGTCCATCTCAACTTATTTGTCTGGCAAAAAGCATTTTAATACGGAATTAATAAACTTTAAAGGTGTTTTTAAGCTTTCTAATCAAAGAGGACTTTCATTGAGTCCCTCCAGTCCAGGTGGTCTTTGGTGATTTCTACAGTAGGAACTAAGCTGCTTTGGGCCATGTGTTCACAGAAAATGTAAACATTAAACAAAGACCTGTCCCTGTAGTGTAGCACATTAGGAAACTCTGAAGGTTCAGGATTATAACATCATCAAAACCACTTCAGTTCACCTGACAGAGGTGAGACCAATCTAAGTATCTTTCTCTCAAGTGGAGCAACCAAAGTGTTGAGGGTTATTTTTGTTTGTTTGTTTTTAGTTTCAGCATATTCTCTCTCAGCGGACAATGACTAACTTAATGCACATGCTCACACATGTGTTGTGAAGATGTTCATGCATGTTTCTGTATGTACGAGCTCATAAACTAGAATCATGGAGCTCACAAAGCTGCTGGGATAATTCACCTCTTGCAAACATTATTAACTGACTGCTGAGGCACTTTAGCACCTCAAGGTACTTTCCAACAAGGTCCCTTTTTTTCCGCTGAGATGTGACAGTCTGTTTTAAGTTACTTACTACTTCTTTCTTTACGGGTGTCATTTAACTCTCCCCCGCACTGCCACCCCTGATGGTTTTGTGAAACTATTAAAACTTTGGAGATGACAGCCGTATTGAGAGCTGAGATTGTGTGCCTGAGGGCAAGAGATGTTCCCTGCTCGGTTGCTTGGCACCTGGAGGTTTATTGAAGAAATGTGAACCCTTAAATCTGCCAAACTAGTGCCGCTTTGGCTGTGAGGGGGAAGCAAAGGCGGAGAATTATACCTGCAGGATGGAAAACAAAAAAGGGGGGGGTTGGCTGGCAAAGAGGAGGGGCGAGCAGAAGGGACAGACAGAAAGATAGACAGGAGGAAAACAGGATAAGGATTTTTCTAGCCTGTGCACACGGAAGAGAAAGAGAGATAGTGAGAGGGGAAGAGCTGTGACAGAGACTTTTTTTGGGGTTTTTTTCAGCATGTTGGTGGAGTGCCACTTACTTCTCAATGAGATCTAACGTCACCCCTGGCACCAACTTAGCACTCTTCTGCATACAAAACCTGGAAAAGAAAAACAGAGAAAAACTGATGAGTGGTGGGAAGCAAAAAGAGAATGTTCACAAAATAGACAAAGCAATAAAAAATGTTTGGCCTATACAGCAAGTTATACGACCTACAAGAGACAATCAACAGATAACGCACTCAAATGAAAAATGAGAGGTTTAAATGTTACAGCCTCTGAGCTCTTTGATAAGTGTATTTTGGCCGAGTTATTGTCATGGGGGGGGGGGGGGGGGGGGGTGTTAAACACAGCCTTACAGTTTTTCATAAACGTCTGAGATGGAGGTTATTGTTTACAGTGTGCTGAGCTCTGATGGCTCGGCCAGCTGTAACTCACAGCCGCTTGGTAATCAGAGCCTTGAAAGACTAACAGCTCCGAGCTGGAGCTCACTACAAGTTATAACACACCATAAACAGAGCAGCTTTATGTGTGTGTGTGTTTGTGTGTTTGTGTGCTCATACTCAAACATCAGACACAAGTCAACTGCAGGTCACACCCGGTGAACTGATCGTGTAACAAACTGTGACTTACAATGCAACCACTTTAAGCATGACAAACAAAACCCTTTGAACCAGAGGGTCCCCCAATTGGACGACTTTGATGTCACTCAACAAACGGTGTGAAATAATGCACTAATAAGAAAGAATGTGGTGATGTTACACATCAAATCAAATAACAGAAACCAGGCTTCATGACAACATAAACCTTTTTTTTCATGCCACAAACAGCTAAATGAGTCACGACATATCTATCTCCGTACAGCTTCACTGTGTCAACCCACTCGCCGCATTTCCGTCTCTACCACTGTACTGTAATGTGCAGAACTAAGGATAAACACCTCAGAGGAATGCAGAGACTCCACAGATTCCAATATGAGCCAAAGCTCTAGATATGGATGTATTGATCGCCATAAGTAGAGAAATTAAATCTATAGTTTTGTTGATGAGAAAATTCAAATGACACAGATGGAGCCAAAATGTGCCAAAAGAGAGCTCGCCTGAACTCTCTGAACTAAAACCTCTCTGATTTAGTTCTTATTATTTTTATCAGAGTCAACCTGTGCAGAGATCATGTTCATATGTTGTTCTATGGTTAACTAAAGGTTTAGAGCTGCAGCTGCATCATTTTCAGAGATATTCATCCTGAGATGTCTTTTTTTAAATTTTTGCTGGGTGCCATCTTCATTTACTCTTTACCACTTCATACTCAAATTAACAAATCTCAATAAATCTCACAACTTTTCCCTTTACTATGAAAACAAAAATATTGAAATAGACTTTGTGGTTGCAGAGATAAACCCATTTTATTATAGGTATGCAATTTTCGAGCAGAGACCTGAAAAATTAGATCAGGGTTCAAAGGGTTGGTTATGGTTTGTTTGACTGGCTCCACCGACCATAACACTGAGAGAAGAAGCAGTACAAGAAATATAAGCAGCCAACCAGCTAGCTAGCTTTAACTGCACCGTGTGGCCTCTACAGCAGCTTGAATTATGTTAGAGGAGATGGCTGATCAAAGCAACATACTCTAAGAAGTGTTTACACCAGTTTGGGGTTTTGTAAAACTGAGAGAGTTTTTGTAGATAACCTAGACTCACAGGCTGAATTGATGATGTCATCAAATACTAAGTCCCTAATTGCTTCATCATATGTTGGAGAGGTGGGCCTCAAACACCAATGTCTGCCCATAGCTCCGCAGCTGAAATAAAGTGTTTCAGACAGAGGCAGAAATAAGGGTTTTCTGACACCCCAGTGTGAGAAAAATGGGAATTTTTTTTTGAGCTAATCATGTAAAACCACTGTGGATGTACCAGAAGGACAGTATAAAGCATAAAAGAAGCACAACACCTCCTCTTTAAGTTGGAAGCTGGAAGTACAACACATACTGTGGAGGCAGGGCTATCCTCTGTGTTTCAAATGTCTCCACTTGTGCACACAAAAAAACCTCATTAATCCAATACAGTACTGTGATAACTTGTCTGCATGCTCAATATTTGGAAGAATCTAAATGTATTTGCGGTTTAATTTGAGCAATAAATGGGTATCTTGAATTGTTTGGGAGAAAATCAAAAGGGTGACAGCCTTTCTTTGTTCATTAGCTGCTCCAGAGAGACTGACAGCTCGACACTCATCAAAACCAAGAAGAGAACTGGATACAGAGCTTTGAAAACAAAACAAAAGAAGTCCCCACAGAGATGCACTGACTCTAAAGATCAGAGCGGATACTGATCTTTAAAATAAAAATCTGAGTCCATCTCTGAGATTTCCTGCATTACTCCTTTGTAATTCTTTGTTTCTGATTTTCAGATGAGCTTTATTATTTGATGTATCTAAAAAATTGAAAGGACTCCTTTCTCGTGTCCTTAACTGCCTGTGGCTGATGACGGTGAATTACTCTCACACTGACAATGTTTTCCTTCTCATTGGACCATGAGATGGGTTTCTCTGAACAGAGGCGGTCCTGGCTAGTTTTGCGCCCCGGGCAAACCGTCTGCTGAGCCTGGGGTCTGGTTGCGGTTAGTCATTGAGTTCTCTTTTTGCTGTGTTTTTAGATGTTTGTTTAAGTTTGTGGTGTCAACATAGAACCTTATTTGTTTTCTGAAAACATAGTAGTTTGCAGTGTTAACACTAAATGAAGCACTTCTCTGCCAAATGGGGCCAGCAGTCTGCTGCTGAGTGACGTGACTGAGTGGCAACACCCACGGTAAAGCATGGGGGGGGGGATGTATATGCATGAGTGAAGGGAGAGAGGGTCTGTCTGTGGGCTTGAATAGAAGAGAAACTGACATCGAAGTTTTACCTGACCCCCCCCTGCTGATTTTTATGCCCATTGGGAACAAAGCAGTACCTCTAATCTCTGAGCAGGTTTCATCCCATAAATGAGTAAGGGACTTTTTAAAACAAAAACAAAAACATGATGCTGTCTTTAAAAAAGAAGAGTATGACTCAACGAGAATCTGTGTCGTGAAACATGTTGTTCCTCAGTGTGCGTATCTTCACACAGACTCCTCGGTCTTGCTGCTGATGGTTGTGTTTGTAGATCGTAAAAAGAGATCAGTGAGAATTTAAGTCTGTTTAATAAAATTCAAAATGAAACTCAGCGAGGAACAGATGAGCTGTTATTATTCTTACACCGTCAGGAACAGTGTTGTTTTTTTTTTGTTTGTTCTGATTTTTGTTTTGCTTAACTCTGAGCCTCGGGGGTGCCGAACTGGATCGAGATCACAGCTCGTGCTGTACTGCTATGCAGATTCAACAGGATCAGTGTGAGTGAACACGATGTGACTCTTCTAAGGAAATAAAGCCAAAAACTGACACATGGAGAAAACATGGCTTATAATTCAACAACACAGCACAACAACATTTAACATGCGAAGTTAACTTCTGAACATTCAGAGGAGATGAGGAGTGAGATCAAACTGTATCTGCATAAAGTGGAGCATGAAGGTAAAATAATAACTTCATTAAATTAATGTGATAAATGTACAGACTGAGAATGAAATCATAAAATCTTCTCTGTTAATGACACTCAGGTCACAGCTTCCACGTTCAGTCATATATGAAGATATCAAGACTCCTGCCTCACTCTGACTTTATCTATGGTATCCACATTCAGAGGTTTATTCTGGTGCTGGAGAATAATGAGATCCCACATGACACCAGTGTGATTTACTGTCTCTTTAAAGAACAGCCTGGACCCTGAGAGAGGCCAGGCGCTCGAGTAACAGAGGAGGAGAAATGGAAGCAGGACAGCTTGTTGGAAAGTCTTAATGATCAACAACTCTCTCTATGCAAACCACAATCGTCATTTCAGTGACTGCAAACAGAGTCTCTCCAGTTTGCTTCTAATAATGGCTGCTGTTTAGGTGCTAAAGGCTTCGAAAAGACTCAGAAAACTAACCCCTAACACCTGTGCTTCACCTGCTTTGTGTGCTCTGCTTATTAAGAAACATGAGGCCACACTGTATTCATTTTACAACAGCAGAGGGACAAGACGCAAACTTTCTGAATGGAGCTGGCAGTGTAGGAGTTCACCAAGAATGAAGAGGGAACCGTTCATTTGTTTTGAGCGTGAACCTGCTGGAGCAAAAGCTGCGGCCAAAGAAACAAACTTCAAACTCAGCGCAGCATCAGCAATGCACACCTGAGCAAAGAATGATGATTACAGAGGTATGTGCGATGTTATGTTAACAGCATGCCCTCCCTCATGGCCCAATTGTTGAAATACACGCTGAAGTGCCTGCTCTGGAGCCAAAACGCAGGCTAAAGTGACCTCCTGGTTGGCAAGACGCATCAAACTGCCCCCTTGGCTGGTTAAAAGATGACAAACTGCCCTCATGAGTGGAAGAAATGTAAGTTAAAATGTCCTCAAAAACAGGCGGAATTTAGTTAAAGAACCCGCAGTATTTGCCTTTTTTTATTTTCTTTTAGCTCCTGTACACCACTGGCTGGTGACATTAGTCACATTTTACTCTGAGGTATAAATACAGGCTGCCTTTGTCTTATTTGACAAATAATACTTGAAACAGAGCATTAAGAATATCTAAACTTAACTTGAGTCATTATCAAAAGTTAAAAGGGTTTTTTTTGTATTTTTTATCTTCCTTCATTGTTTTGTTCTGTATCATCTGAAAACTCTTTTTCAACTCTCAAAGCGTTGAAAAGTCGATCCATGTTTTTATCTTGTCTCACCAAGACGACTGTAACTCTCCTAACATATCAATCCTACCTCCCACCACGTCTGCAGAAAGAGCAACATGCTGCTGGGATTTTGAAGTTTTGCCAACTCGCTGGATCACCTTAGTGCTCAAATTCCTCCACTGGCTCCCTGTTTGTTCTGAAACTCTTTTTAAGATGTCATTCCTGTGTTTAAGCTCCTGACACCCCAGCACATCATTCAGGTTCTCTGAACAGTCTCTTCTGGACCACAGCTTTTCAGCGTCTCCACCCGTTTGTGGATCGAAATTCCTCCTCATATAATTAGACTCTTGGCTTACAGCCGAGGGGCAGCGTCCAGTTTACAAAAATGAAGCCTGTGCAGAAGAGCTAAAAGCTGTTCATGGATAATCCACTAGAGTCATATCCAAGATGGCCCTGTCCAATGATTGACTTCCTTTGACTGTATCAGGAACAGACGGGTCAAGTCATGGAGACTACGTCCATATCTTATGCAGTCAATGTTTACAGCACATAGTTCTTCTGTGGTTTGTCCATAAAATACTTTATATTAGTGTTTTTAAATATATTTGTGGTATTCAATCGAACAGTTTTGTTTGTGATCAACACAATATTTTGTCTTTGTACGCTGCTTTGTTTAACCCTTGTCTGTGAAGCTCTTTGTTCAGATTAAACTGGTTTCATGTGCTGCACACACATTTGACTTGATTTATTTCTTTTTCAAATGACCGAAAACATGAAATGAAATATTATTTTCAAGACTATTAATATAATGTATTTATTAGTTACATCAACTGAGACACCTTGATGACTCCTTTTACACTATGAAGGTGTTTTTAAAATCTCTGATGACTGCATCCAGACATCTGTCTCTACACAGAGTAAACTATGAGCCGTAACTCCAAGGTTATTTCCAAGGTAGATTTTCACATATGTTGATTCAGATCACATATCCCTAACTGCCTGATTTATTCAAATATTCTTCTTTTTTTTATTTTTTTATGTTTTTGCCTTGGGATCTTATATTCTAAAGTATTTTAAAGCAGTGGTCCCCAACCCTTTTTTGCACCACAGACCAGTTTAATGTCAGTCAGTATTTTCACTGTCCAGTCTCTTAAGGTGTAGCAGATAAATACAACAAAATAAAATAATAAGACCGGTATAAAAACTGTGATATTTTCTATATATAATAATAAACGCAAATCCATGCATCACAAACATCAATCAGACTCAGATAATAAATCAAACGTAGATAATGGAAGTTATTTATTCTATCTGTGCTGCCCGGTACCAAATGACCCTCCGGCTGGTACCAGCCCTTGGCCGGGAGGTTGGGGACCACTGTTTTAAAGTATTCAGTGCTTTTGTTTGCCTGATTTCATGTTCCCTTTGAGCTATTAGCGTCCTTGTTTTGTTTGTTATTTTGTGCTGCTCTCTGTATGAATTCTGTCTGCAGATTATATTCATGTTGATTTTGATTTTGTCTGAGTTGCTGCAAAAAAGGGGGATACAGTGAATCCCCAGATAGAGAAAGTGATGATTCAGTAAAAATGGAGTCTGGCAGACTCAAACAAACAGGCAACAGTAAACAGAGAGCGAGCAGAAGGTCAGTCAGGGGCTTTGTGTTTACACTCAAACAGTGTTTACCACACCAGAGGCGGGGAAGAGAGGAGACAGAAACATTTGGCAGGATTTGGAGACAATAGTATCTTTGAGATTTGATTCACAACCTGCCTGAGAAAACCATGATTGTGCTCCTAAATTACTAAAATCAAACGTTATTGTTCTGATCAGACAGACACTGAACTCAGAGCAGTGAATCTGCTCCCAGCAAGTGAATACATTTACTGCTCAGCAATGAGAAAAGTAATCAGTATGTGGTAAAGCTTAAGGAGGTCAGATTATACACTGTGATACACATGTTTTTCCAGATCTTGGTGCATTTCCTCAGGTTAAAATAAATATTTATTCTACAGTGCAGCCTTAACCAAGAAGAGATGCTACACTGAGGCAGAAAAGATTGAATGAGTCGTGGGTTCAGCAGAGAAAGCTTTTATCAAAATGTTACACTATCCTCTTAGATCTGTCAGCTCTCCTGTCTCACCTCAAACTCACTCGACTGTAAAAACACAGTCTGAACACAGACAGAACTGAGTAATCAAAGGTGCATTCAGAGTCATATAATCCGTTACTAAAGCCTAAAACACCAGGGGAACTTTAAATGTTAAAATATCAACGTAGAGAATCACAAACAAAAAAAACCTCTGAGCCATGACTCCAGCTCTAAAAATCCTCATTCTGCTCCAGGGGATGAAGACAGCTTTCCCATGTACTTAGTTTGAATAATAAAAAATGCCAGCTGTAGTTTTAAGGAGTCAAAATAACTTAAATGTAGGATCCAGAAAAGTATCTGTAACTATTGTGTGACATTCATGTCATGTGACATTTCAACTCAACACATCTTAATCCAAATGATCATGAGAAAAAAATCCTTTATAATTCAGGTTAACTGAAAAAAAAAACCCACAAGACATAATGATCCATATGCAATCAGGGGAGTTAACCCAGTTATCAGCCCCAGGGAACTGTAGCATAGTGGAAAGACGTAAAGATGGGTCAACGCAAAGCTTTGAACATGGAGAAAGGGGTTCCAGTTTGATGTAAAACAGATGTCAAGGGTAAACCTGTTTCATGGTTTTGCAGAAATAAAGAAAACGGATCTGAAACACACAAAAAGGCAGAGACATGGGATGGACAGAAAACTCTCTCCACAGTCATATTCCGAAATGTCAATGATCCGTTTTTTACTTTATTTTAGTTAAAAACATTGCGTCTCTAAAATAAAAACAGAATGTACTGAATTTTTTCCTCTTAATCTTCCATTTTCAAGCTGATGGTAACGACTGGCTACAAAACATAGAGAGACATGCCAACAATTAAGAGGGTACACACTGGTTAACCGCTCATTAACACAAATATCTAATCAGCCAATCACATGGCAGCAACTCAATGCGTTTAGTCATGTAGACGTGATGAGGACGAGCTGCTGAAGTTCAAACTGAGCATCAGAGGGGAAAAGACGGATGATTGAAGAGACTTTGAACGTGGTATATTGTTGGTCTGAGTGCTTCAGTAACTGTTGATTGACTGGGATTTTAACCCACAACCATCTCCAGGGTTTACAGAGAATGGGCTCAAACAACCACAAACAATGGAGCTGGTCTAACTAGTCTTGATTTCTGCTCCACATTCAGATGGTTGGAACAAACAATATGAAATCATGGATCCATCCTGCCTTGGATCAGCGGTTAAGGCTGCTGCTGGTGTGATGGTGTGGAGGAGACCTTCTTGGCTCACTTTGGGCCCCTTAGCTGTCCGTGCAGACTCTCATTCATCCAGGTCATGATTATTCTGACAACTCAAAACAAGAAGCGCCTTTGATGAGAAGCTAAACGTATTCCCAACTCTACACGGTTCTGTCGCCATCTTCAATTTGTCAGAAGGCCCCTTAGTTCCATTTTTAACAAGGTTTCAATCAAAAAGGGTCCATTTGAATTTGAGGTGAGGTTCCCTTATATCTGCATATTTACTCCCAGTATTTTGTTGTTTCTTATTAACTGCCAGCCACAGCAGTGGTTCTACAAAATTCTCATTTGACCCATTAAATCAGTGACCCATTTCCTTATTTTTTTGGCTCACATCAAGAATTACCAACCTGTTTTTGTCACACCTGAGTTTGAAAGTCAGAAACAGACAGACAGCCTTATGTTTTGCATTATTCGATGAGGCATATTTCACTTCTTGTGTTATCAAAATGTTTTATAGGTCAGTCGGACAAATGTGTGATTCATCTTTGTTACAAGATGATAAAGCTGTTTGTCTGGTTGAGAATTTATCCTTTGGACTCGCACTGATTTAAAACACTGAATAAAGTTTATCTGATACACACCTGGAGGGAACAGCAGCATCTTACTCGCACTGTTGCTTGGTGCAGGGCTGGTGATACTGTTGCAATATTAAAAGACTGAAGCAGAACTTTGCTGTGGAGTTGGCTCAGCCTGCTTTACATTTCACAGAGCTCCATCCCTGCTGCTGGATTCCTCCCTGAAGGGCTGAATTGCAAAATTACCTTTAAATCTAACTGGTATTAACTGTACAGCTTCCTCCAACATCATTCTCATATTCTGCACCAACAGCCACATTCAGCTCTTTAACAAAACTAACACGGAGACTCCTTCACTTTCACCGTTCATGCTTTCACCACTAGCAAGTTAAGATGCAATTAATACTCAACTCTTTAGTTCCCCCAGAGGTCACACAGAAAGCTTGGGATGAATTCAACATCCTGATTTGCAATGACAACATTAGACATGGCTGAAGTCCAGTTTCCTCCATGTTTGAACGTAACAGTCCCAGGCTATACGTCTCTGGACTTTTGGTTCATCTAATTTACCTTTCTGTTCTATGTAATGCACAACTCTACCTTAAGGCACAGACAGATCCAGGCAGAGTTTACTTCTGCCAGTATTTTCAGTTTGGGTGTTTTTTCATGCTTTTTTTGTAGCAGAGGGATATTAAGTCATAAACTGTAGATTCATGAGGAGTCACTGTATCAAACAGCTCAGTATCAAGAAACAACTTTAAACTCAGAGGCTGCACTGGAACATGTTTGTCTCTGCCTATTGGTTTGGGAAAGCTGAGGTGTTGCTCTTTCAGGCGATATGTGGTTATTAAGGTAATTTCACTCAGGCATTTAAGGAAGCCTGCGAATACAGACAGACCCGCAGACTGTGGAGCTCTGGATGACAGGAGTGCACAGAGAAAAAGGAGCTGAGTTCTTCTAAAAGGCAAAAAAAAAAAGAGACCCTCCCAGGTCATAAAACTCCCGCTGAGGTTTTTGAGACTGAAGGAGCAACTTCACATGACAAAAGGTAACGTTGGATGAGATGAATTTCGGGATGAATAAAGAGCTCTCTGTGTAGTTTTTACTCCGTGTGCGTAACTGTACGAGTAGACTGATGTTTGTATTGTGTGGTGGTTTTTTAGAACAGTGTACCAAGTCTTATTTGTACAATATGTGCAAAATTTAATGTTGTTGATGTGTAGTAACCCACTTAGAATACAGTAGCGGGCTGTGTTTGTACTGTATGTGTGTAAGTGTGTGTGTTGTGCACTGCATAATACAGCAAATCTCTTTATTGTCCTATTTTAGAACAGTGCACCAAGTGTTCTTTTTACTGTGTGAGCATGATTTGAGGCTTGTATCGTTTGCTAATCTTTGTAGAACAATGTGCTGTGCCTTGTATGTGCTGCACAGTGAGCGTGAGCAGCTGAATATTTCTCTCCTCTACTTTCAATTTGTCTCCTGATGAGGTGCAGACGTCTACAGGTAGTTTGTGTGCTCAGAGAGGGAGAGGCTGTGGGGGATACTCAAGGTTCTGCTGATGCTCTCAGAGACCTTTTTATTTATTTATTTTACTAAATAAGAAACAAAGGCTTATAAATGTTAATTTACGTGTTTTTGCCAGTGTTTGATTGCAGTGTTTTTTTCTTCACTAAACCTCTAAAATTCAATTCTGTTTCTGTGTTTTTCTTCAGCTTAAATGGATTTACTCTCATATAATATGCAGTAAATTGAAAATAACTCAAGACATTGAAAGTTCCATGTATTCCTGAAAAATGGGCCAAAGCTTTTACTTCAAATAAGCAAAAAGGTCCAGACAGGCATTTTGAGGCTCAGGTGTTAAAAGGTTAAAGGTATTGGCACAAGCTAAATGCTAACACTAGAATACATGTAGACTGTTATGGGATCAACCTCTTTGGCAACGACTTTGTTTTTTGAGCATTTGTTACATTTTTTTAGGGAGCGAACAAAGTTGGTACTCTTCATTATATGGATACATCACCAGATGTTAGTTTACAGAGAATATTTTATAAAAAGTACTGAGATATGTCACTCATTACCAAAAAATGTCAACTTCTGAATAAAAGTTAATGTACTGGCAGAGACGTGGACCAGATTTTGAGTCAGTCCATCTTGTAGAAGTTGGTTCATTTCAGAAACTTAAAACTTTTTGAGTCAAACACCAAGATCTTTGAGTTTGGACTTCTTGGAACCACAGAGTCTGAAGTTTGTAACTCTTCAGTTGTTCGTTCGGATATTTCAGGACAAATAAAAGTGATAGATCAGCTTCTTAACTGACTGATACAAAAGTTCCTAGAACAAAGTCTGCAAAAGCAGTGTTTTTAAATGTTGAGATTCTGCTTTAGTAGACAACAAAGAAGTAAAACTTAAAGATAAAACAGCTGCAAAACTTTCTAACTTTAATGTGCTGACACAATTTATCCATCCAAGTTTCTTTTGGGGGTTTCCTAACATTTGGGCAATGTTCACATTAAAGGCCTTAACGCTCAAATACAGTATGATTTTTTTTTGTTTGGCTGCTCAGATTATATTTTCAAACACAACCTGTCTGGATACTGCAATATGAACAGCTCATTTTCCTGAAGGGACACACATCCTCAGCTGAACACATCACGCATGGAATGGTGTTTACGTAAACAAACATGGCCCCAGGTTTTTGGGGCTTGTTTTCCAAAGTGTAGCTGCTTATTTAGGCTTGCTTTGCTACTTATATGATCCCCACCTGATTCTTTTACGGCCCTCTACAACAGTAGAAACACAAGCGTGTACTTTAGTTTTGGTTTCTTTCCTCTCTGTCTGCTCCTCTCACTTTGCTCATGGGCACTACGCCCCTCCCCTGCTCATTTGTGAGTGTTGCTGCTCAGTCATGGCACTCAGGCTACTAATAAGGTCTAAAACTTCACAATCCCTCCACTTCTCTCTTCTATGTTTGTTTTCAATGAGTGCGACTCCATTCTCCGTTTTTGTCTACGGTGCAGAACTGTGGTGTTGCTCCAGAATGATGTCAAAGTCGCATTAAATGTGAACTAGCTGTTCAGACCACGGTCATCTTCAAAAAAAAATCTGATACATATCTGATCCAGAACCACATTTGAAAGCAGCCTGAATCTGACTGGAAAATGTCAGATTTTACGTGACTTGTGTTGTTCAGACCGTCAGAAACAAAGCAGATATGGGTCACATTTGAGCCAAAAAATCAGATCATGTCCCTTTTAACTGCAGTGTGAACATTTCCCTCAACATGTTTTGAAAACCTCAAATGCCCAAACCACTTGAGCTGACTTCTTGCAATGCTAAAGAATAGTGGCTCTTCCTCTTCCAGCTCATTTGGGTTGCTTGCTCCTGCAATCTAAATCTTTAGGCCACTGCCTGGATTTCATAACCATGGCAGAAGGTTTGAACATAGATCAACTGGTAAATCCAAAGCTTTGCCTTCAGGCTGAGCTTCCTCTTTATCATAACTGTCCAACATAACACCAGCATTACTGCTGACACAGCACCTACCTGTCACGATCCATTTCACCCTCCTATGAGAACTAGACCCTGAGAAACCTAAACTCCTTCACTCAGAACAGACTCACTCTCCAGGTCCTTTACAGTAAAGGTGAGGCATACTGAGCCACTCGCTATGGATCACTTGTGGTTTTCCGCCAAACTGTTCAAAAAAACATGAATGTTTGGAGGAGAAAGTGAAATTCAGGATGCACCAACAAAGTAAAGAACTGAACGTTCCTGAAAGAGGGGAACACAGGCAGACGAGTTGGCAGGAAACAGGAGAGCTGGGGGGCAAGGATGAAGAGGAAATTGAGGGATTATCACAGGGAGCAGGATGACCGCAGTCTAATTGGATCTGTGAATAAAAGATTGCTGGCTGCTGGGAGGACAGCGAAGGAGTGGACATATAGATATTAAACTTTGAGGAGGGAAATGAAGAGGATCTAGTGTGAAGAAAACTACTATACAGCTCCCCAAGAGGATGGGGGGAGGGAGGGCTGAGAGCCTCCTCAGGTCCCTGAGGAGACGGCTGTCTTCTACAGCTCATTACTCCTTCAATCAGCACTCCTGTCCCCCGTCTCCATCTCTATCAGTCGCATGTGGGAGGGACTACAGAGTGATATTGAATCAAATCGTCTCTGCTACTGACAGAGAGCATCTACCAGGTACATCACACTCAGTTTGATCCATGAAATCACATAAGTAGATATTTCCACTGAAACATCTGATGAGGAAAAATTTTTCATAATTCTCAACATCTCATGTTCTCAACTGTGTTTCTGTGTTTACAATATTATTGGATATTGAATACTAACTTTATGTCTAGAGCAAATGTCCAAAGGTGATAAAACCCTCAGTAAACAGTCATTCAGGTGCACAATATTTTTAACATTGAGCAACACACTTCTACAGAGTCTGCTGGTGAAATGGTTGGCCATGTAGTTAATGTTAGCAGTTCAATGTCCACACTCGTGTGCTTTTGGCTCTGGTTGAGTTGATGTATGCAGGTTTAAAAAGACACTGACAACAAACAACTTTTTTTTTGTTTTCTAGATCAAAATACTTCTGAAGTACTTCCAGCAGCCCAGGTTCCAATCCAACCTGCTGCCTCTTTCTGGATGTCATACCTCACTCTCGCCCTATTTCATGTTTTATCCACTGTCCTCTACTTTCCAATCAAGGGCATAGAACACTCAAAAACTAACTTTAAAAAATTATAAATATATATATATATATATATATATATTGGTTGAACAGGATTTGCAAATCATAGTTTTCTGTTTGATTTATGTTTTACACAACGTCCCAACTTTACTGGAACAGGGTTGTAAACAAAAAGCCTAAAGAATTTGAGAACAGTTCTGATGGAGCTTGTCCAAGTTTGGGAAAACCTCAAACTGAAGACCAAATCCGACCTACTCTAATGTGCTTGGCACAAACCCTCAGAGACAGAACAAAGACAAAATAATGTCTGTATCTCGCAGTACATTATTCTATACATTGAATCCAATTTACAGTGGAATATAAATATAAAGAAAAGAAGAACAAGTGGATATTTCCATTTCTGAGCTTCTCTCTTTCTCATTGTTACTCAAGATTTTAATTAGCTGCCTCATTAATTGTGAGGGAGCTCCTCAGCTCCAGCACAACTGCTGTAGTTTCAGAACAACCTTTCAGATAATACATAATGATTTATGTCTTTTTCTTGATCATTTAGAAGACAAATGTGAAGATGGAGAAGGTTCAGCCTAATCAGCATGAAAAGCACGTTTCATTACCGCTCTCACTCAGATTTAACATCAAAGTGCCGTGCCAGAGGTATACTGGAAACATTATGCTAATTAAAAGATACTTCCTGAACATATAGGGGCGTTGACCTTCCCTACAGCATAATTAAATCTACAAACAAAAAAAAAATCAGCCTTTAAGAAATCACACATGTAATTTCTAGTTAGAGCTGAATTTTAATTTGTGAATTTTAACAAGTTTCGGGCTGAACAGCCTTGAGACAGACTGTAGTGATGATGTCACCAGGAGACAAATCCTGGAGCGGCTCTGGCAGTGAATAATGGAACAACTGTTGAGACATTTTCTGACTCACAGCTGCGAGCCTGACATTTAAATTAAACTCCTTAGGAATATTTGGTGATCAGCAGATGTCACCTAATTACAATATTATGCAGAGCTGGGCGGAGTGTTTGTCGTGTTTGTCTTTGGAGACTAATTCAAAAGTCCAAAACAACTTGTTTATGAGTAGGTGGTTTAAAGAGGAGAGAGACTGGCGGCACAGTTGAGGAAAGCCTTGATCTATCTCAGAGTGATCGCTTCCTTGGCTCACTCCCACACAGATGACAGATTTTTACACAGGTAGTAGGAACTTTCTCCTGGAACTAAGGACTTTTGAGTAAGCTTTTTGACCACAGGGACTGGGGTCTACATTTAGTTCAGGGATAACTGATCTAGCCCTACGGCCCCACCTGAGGTGTTGTACTTTCAGTTGTCCAGGATCTTTGGGAGGCTGAATGCTTCTGATTGATGAAGCACCCACAGTGTTTTTATTTCGCCCTCCCTCCGTCCACAATAAGATGACATCCAGCTGTGATTGACTTGTTTAAGAACTCCTAAACAATGATCTTTGAGCCTGATAGAGTGAATGTGTCTCTGTCAGCTCCTGGTGTTCTAGTTTAAAGAGTGACCCTGTAAACTGGAGACCTTCAGCTGAACATGTCAGAGGATATCCAGTTTACAACAGCTGTTCAAACACAGAAGTCGTCCTTGGGAATGCATATCAAAATATTTTCACCAGTTTGAGAACTATGCTTCCTTCTAAATGTTGTCAATAAACTGCACCACTCTCAAAGCCAAAACACCCATCGATCTCTGCCGTCTTCATGCTTTACACCAGTGGTTCTCAAAGGTTTTCCATTGGGGCCCCCCTTTAGAGGGGGAAAATTAGGGTGGCTTTACTAACATGACTAGGACTGACTCTCCAACTGATTAGGTTGCCCCTTGCCAATGTTTTGACACAACACACAGAGAGGTCTTTCTTCACCTTCTATCACATTCACCATGAATCCAAGACTGAGATATGCGTCATCATATTCTCTCGTCTTGGGTTTTGGTTGTGAATCACTGTACGCCTCAGCTGATGTTGGCTGGTTGTTAGTTTCTGAAGCATTGCAAAGTTCTATATTTGACCCTGTCAGAAACTGCATGTGGGTTGGAATGAACATTATCAACAAACAGCTTAACCAGTGCTTCAGCCTTTAGCCCTCTCTCGCTCTCCTGATTAACTTTCTTCTTCTCTTCTGTCCTTTTTCTGTCTGACAGTTCAGCTCCAGTCTCCACCATCACTACTAAATTAATCCCAGAATTAGTTTCCAGCAGAGAAAAACACGGATCTCTCTTCTCACAACTAAACTTTGTCAGTCCGCGTGGTGTTGTCATAGCGACTTTGACATGTCGTAAATCAATCAAGTCATGTCTGCCCTGATTGGGAAACCAAGAAATAGCATTTAGAATTAACATATATTGGTGCTGATAATTTCATTTAAAGTTGTGGACTCGGATCAGGCAGATATCTAGAAGAGAGACTTTTTCAAGATCACCCAGAGAGTCCTCACAGGGACTTTAACCACAGTTCCTTTTCTTACATTTTCTTTCTTTTTTTTATTCTTTGTACATTCAATAATGCAAGAGATGGTTAACAATTCACACCCTTCACCACCTTAACATTGTTGCACAGGCGGTCAACAGCACCTGTCAGGAGAGAAAACGCAGATATATCAAAGAGAAAGGGAGAAGTGTCTCATCTGCAAAAATGACTCCAGCTTCCCTTTATACTTTAAGTTTCAGGGGGGAGCAGTGGTCATTTTTTTTAATCTAGATTTTAAAAAGTAGCTCATGAAATATTTAAACTCAAGCATTTTATTTTACTGTGGACCTGCTGCTGTTTTCAACTGGCAGCCAGCAGGGTGTAAAAACAAACTTAAATACGCAGTGATGCCAGCAGATGGTCGAGCCTCTGGAGCTTTAGATTCTGCTCTCAGTATGGATGTATGATGAGGTTTCATGAGGTAAACCTGAAACTCTTTCCAATCTCTCCCCAAAAGTCTCCAGCTCAGATGTATGCAGCGTTATGTAACAGCTTGCTCTGAAGTTCACCCTGCGTCAGGAGACAAGAGGGGAGATGAATGTGCCAACATTTTAGCGCGTGAATTACGCATCAGTTATTAAAGTCAAGGCTGCAGAAGCAGCACAAAACATTTGTTTAGATTGTTGCTGATGTTATTTGTTCTAACCATAAAAGCTAAAAATGGGAGGGTGGGGATGCGGCTACGCTTGCTCCGAATGAACATAATGAAAGGGGGTTGGTCATGTGAGCCTGTGCTGCAGTGTTCCCATTAAAATCTCATCAGAGTTTCTGCCTTAAGGTTCACACACTGTTTACAGCACAAACGTGTAGATAATGAGACTTTGTACATTGTCTGCATGATACCACCTGACAGATAGGAGAAGGATGAATAAATAATCTCCTCATTAGGTGAAGCATTAAAGGCGTGTGTATATATATGATCCCTGTGTGCATCATCATGAACATGCTTACAGAAATCTTCAAGGCCTGGGCTGCAGGTTTAGCATGAACAGAGTGTTTGCTTCAAAAGCAGTACGTCACAGTTATTAATTATCAACACAGCTAAACACATGATAAAGTGAACTACGAAATGAACTACGTTGAACGTTAACATCCACATGGCTGTGCTGGTCACACATCGCTCCAGGCAGGCTGGGTACCAAACGTCTGTTCTTTTGGCACTAACCAAAATGCTTCAGTCGTACCAAGTATCTTAAAACACCTCGTCGTCCGGTGCCAAGTTTCAGTACTCAAAGGGGTTAATCACGTGATCAAGATCTGATGATGCCACTGGTGACTGGCTGTAACCTACACATGGTTGCGGCGTGCAGGATACTGTTGCCAACTATTTAGTGACTTATCTGACCCCTTTTGCAAATTTTTTTCCTAAAAAGCGACAAATCTAGCGACTTTTCTGGAGTTTGGAAACGGAGTGAAAGCATGTTTTGATCTGCAGCGCCCTCAGTTTATTAAGAAGCAGCCCCTCCCCTCTCTAAAACATACAGACAGCCTTCCAAGCTGCAGCCACAGCAGAGAACTATGTACAAATGAATTGTTGGTCTCTTTTTGGTCACTTTTAACCGTCAAAAGTCCAGATAAAGGAGGAGGGTTGATATTTCGATAATCAAAAAACATGAATCAGCAGAAGAAAATTCATTTATAAACACACTTTGTTCCCCCTGAGTACACTCTGTGTACTCAGTATATGCTGACCTGTCACTTGGTTGCAACTATTCTTTTGCACTGACAATTATTTGTTTATTTATGTAAGAAAACTGCTCAGAGTAGAAAAATACTTCAGCTGAAAATTAAAACTCAAGATTTGTACCATAATGTGTAATGTCACTTTTTGTTAGAACTGATATTGTAAAATTGGTATCAAAAAATGTATAGTTCAGGAACCGGTATTCAAGTGACAGTATCAGTATCAGTGCAGGAATCTAAAATTTTTGATTGATACCCAGCCCAAGCAGACAGTTTACCTTTATCTGCATTTTGTGGATCAACACACTGACAAACCACACCACGCTACGAGACGTCATCTTTCATCTGTGCTTGTTGACATCAGATTGGTACAGCGTCATCACAGGTTGAGACAGCAGCAATTAACCGGAGCTACACCTTTTGTTTTTGGCTGCCCTACGTGCTATTTCATAATATTTCATAATATTTAATAATATTAACGACTTGTTTAAACACCTGGTAAATCTGCTGCCATTAGAGGAAGGGGACAGGGACAACGTGTAAACATTCGGCTGACTTGACAGGCACACGCCTGGACACAATAAGAGTTCATTTTTCATCTCTCGAAAGCTTCTTTAGCATCTACACATTAAGTTCAACTCGTTAAGTTGTATCAAGTCTCTATGCACCCAACAATGGTGCATTGTGACGAAATGCTATACGCTGGTTTGAGCAAATTAATCAGATCCTGAAAGTATTTTTCCCTCAGAGATATCTGTAGGCAGCATATTGCTCTAAATCAAATACACTGCATAATTTCTCCCCCTCCATCCATTGCAGATTATGTTGTGATTGTAGATTCAGATGGAGAGGAGGACTCTGGTGTACATTGTTGTAATAGTTGTGTCATATTTGTAGATGGCAGCGCAGTGTTTACAGTGAGTAAGGTCGTTCTCTAAACTGAAATAGTCCCACATCACACTTGTCTTGGCTCTCTTCATTTTTCATTTCAGGTAATTTGAGATGATACATTGCGCTGCTTGAGTACTTCTTCTGTTTGCACTCTCCTTCGCTAACCCCTTACTGCCTGAATTAATTTAGCAGTTATACAAAAGTTGTTTTTTTGTGTGTTTTTGCATTCTTACAGATGCTAAATTGAGTGGAGACTGTGTATTTGAATATAGCTCATAGAGGGTAAAAATAAGTTGTAACAGATATACAGATATAATAAGTTCACCCTCTGACCAATATACTGCAGCACTGTGAATTTGATACAATCCTTGGTATGAGTAGAATGTGAATGAATAGGCATTAGTCAGATACAAACTTCAAATTCATTTTTCTCTCCTGTGGGAAATTTGCTTTTCAGGCGGGTAAAAAAAATCAAAATCATAGAAAACACAATCAAGTACACAATCTTGAAGACAACCAATAAGTGTCATCTACTAAAATTCAGATTTGGATGTGCAAATGAACAAGTTTTTCTTCCTATATAGTTTTAGCCTTTGGCAATCTAAATCTCCTGGCAGAGAGCAGAAGCTCAAACTTGGAGCATGGACGAGATGATCAGGGCCTGCATGATGTCCTGAGCCTTCGAGTTTACCCTCCTGCAGATCATGTAGACTGACACCAATGACTCTACTTGTAACTTTAACAGTGTGTCCTAACCTCTTTTTATCTCCTAATGAGAGGCTGTTAAATCAGGAGACGATGGCAAAGGTCAGGAACCTGCAGAGGGAGTGCAAACACTGTCTGTGTTTTCATTAAAAGACAGCTTGTTGTTGACGACCACCCCAAGGTACTTAGACGAGGTGACGCACTCCACAGTCTCCCCTTTAATTACAGTGAAAAGTGGTGGGTTTGAGATCCTTATAAAATCTACACACATCCTTAGTTTTTGTCTAGGTCATCTCAGCTGCATCAAGACCTGATGTCACAAATCAGGTACGTTGCAAATTCAACCATCATCAAGGGGTCGAATCGCTCCCTGGTGGGAAAGACGTCTCACTGCTTTTGTTAAATCCACTCGCAATGTCATGATAGATATTGTTGCGTAGTGCAGAATATGACATGTTTAGTCTCTTTATTAAATGCCAACATCGGATCACCTAATTTCCCTGTTTGACCAAATTCTGAACAACCAATTAAATGGACCATCAATTAGCTGTTCCTATCTGTACATGGGACATATCCTTCTGCTGCCACCTGTTGGTGTTGGGGGAGTAATGATAGTAGGGTACATTTTTTGCACATCCCAAATAGTATGCAATGGGAGTCAATGAATGCCTCAGGCACAAGATTATTGCACCTAAGCCAACCATGTGACCCACATTCAGAAACAAATTGTAAATTTTATTATTTAAATCAAAAAGAAAAAAATCATGTTTTGTGAGTTTATAGGACTTTTAGTACACCTGTTTTAATCTTCTTTCAAATAGATGTACACTTTAAGAGATAACGGTATTCTTACAACCAATGGGACAGAAGATAAGAACGACCATGGATTTTTTTCTTTATCCCAATGTAACAAATGTTATTTTGTCGTGATAACAAATTAATTAATAATGTGTTTTTCTTGATTTCACCCAACTAGAGCTACTATGAACGGCTTCCAACCACTGGATGTTGCTGTAGCCTACCGTTAAGTTACACTTTTGTTTGTTTACTTTAGGAGCTACAGGTAAGTTGTTATCAAGAGGTAACAGTGCATAAAAAAGAAAAATCCATGGCCATTTTTGTCTTCCGTAATCAGAAACACAGTGGTTACTGAAAAGGAAAGGATCATTGTAAAAAGAAAAGGTCATGAAACAAATGAAACAGTTTTAAAGGTGATGCATGTCCTAACTTCCTGAAGTGTGGTACTGGCGTTAAATTTAAATTGATGAAACTTTTTAAAAACTTTATTTGAGCTTTTTTAAGACTCAGTCCATCCTGTTTCCAATGACTTTTTCCACTTTTATTTTTTAAATGTTAAATAGATTTGTACTGAACGACTCTTGAGCAGGAGCTGGGATTTAACTCCTGCCCTTCAGATTGAGAGACGACCAAATCTACCAAATTGTGTCTGTGACAGCTGAATACAGAATTATTACCAAATCTTTGAGCTTGAGACAGCAGAGCCTTGTAGATATGTGAGATATTCTACTGGATTACCAAGAAACTTTTGCTGGATGAAACGTTAGAGGATCTCTAACATTATCTGGAGTCATCCTCTGAACACAAACTTTGTTGGCAGTCTAAAACCTGAAGTGGTTGTTTAACTCAACACACACAACATCAGAGTGGAGCATCTGACTCATCGTTTTAAACTGCAGCTCCAACCTTTCTAAAGCTACAGATCTTTTTTTTTCTGCACCTGTTGTGTTTTTCCCCCTTTCCCTTCAAACCCTGGAGCCATCCCCTTTCCCTCCCTCTCTATTATCAGCAGCTCGCCTCATCCATCCCTCCCCATCAATCCCAGCAGTGGGGGAAATCCCTTGAAGATGGCGCTCCATCAGTAATGATTTTCTGCTCAGCTGAGCAAT
Organism: Labroides dimidiatus; assembly: GCA_030710495.1. Lineage (NCBI taxonomy): Eukaryota > Metazoa > Chordata > Actinopteri > Labriformes > Labridae > Labroides > Labroides dimidiatus. The sequence continues at coordinate 10,268,314 of CM061145.1, forward strand.
GAAAGGTACACATGCACTCAGTCTGCACTCTCTCTCTCTCTCTCTCTCTCTCCCTCTCTCTCTCTCTCTCTATCACTCACTCTGTAAACCCCATCATCCATCCCTCAATGCATCTTATTAAAGTTTTAAAGCCAAGGTAAGCCTGCATATCGGTGAATTCCTGCACCACTGTAACCCCACCGTTCTCCATCCCATCCCTACCTCTGTGTCTCATCGCTTCTCACACTAGGGCAGCTTGAAAATAATAGAGACAACACCTCAGAGTGTCTATATTTAGAAAATAATAAAGCCAACAGACGAGACAGCAAAACACTTATATGAGGATCAGGAGGGGGGGAGGAAAGGTTGGCAGCATCTTTGGACCCTCGTGAAGAGGTCCTGGTCTCAGCAAAAGCTGAAGAGCAGGAGCATTCAGACAGAGGCTACAGCCAGTGAGTTTTGATTGGTCAGGAGGTTTCTGGAGTGCTGGGGCTGCTTTCAATCTCATTATTTTTCTCTACTCAATCTGACTACATCAGCTGTCCACTATATAGGTTACATCAATCAGTGAAGTGCACACTGTCATCATCATAGATCTGTTTACCCAAACTCCCTTTTTTTCCATTTTGACTTTTGCAGAATTCTGTTTTTTTTTACCTTATTTTTTCAGGGATTAATAAAGTACATTCTATTCTTTTCTATTCTATTATTTCACCACTACAAAGTGTGTTTTTTTATGTCAGTGAATAAAATGTCTGTTCATGAAATGCAAAAATCTTTAAACTTATTGATGCAACACTTCATTGCACAATTTTGCCCAGTATTTCCAGTCAAAACATAATCACGTTGTAACATAACAGTTAGTGGTGGGGGAAAAAGTTTTACATAAGTATTACAAAGTTTTACATTTTTAAAGTTTTTTTTTTTTTTTTTTGATAAAAAATATCAATTATTTTCCAAATTTTAATTTTTAGTCTTTGTTTATAATCTGGGTTGAAAAAACATTCCTGCTTTTACTCCAGCAGAGGGCAAAATGTCGTCAGTATGATATGACAGCTGCTGATATGATCACGACAGAAAGTAGCCTAGGGCATCTCTGAATAGTCAAATAACTTCCAAACGACCTGGATAGATGGATGCAGAAAATCAAACTTGTTCTGAAAAAATTATAACAGATGAAAGTTATGGCGTCAGTGCACAAACATGACTGACAGCATGGGGTTGAATTTCTTTTTTATCGTGTTTATGTTGGCCGTAAAGAACAGACTCAGTGTGCAAAGGCCTTAAGTGCGGGTTGGCCTGGTGAGCATTAGCAGTTCTTGTTTGTTTTCCACCTGGCTTTTGGATGACAAGCGCTCATCACACGTATTTTTATGTTTCAAGTCAACTGTATGTTGGCAGAACTGGCTACAGCAAAAAGTTGTTGCAGCTAAAACACGCTGGGAATGTGAAGCATTTTCAATCATAAAACATGATGACAGTAATGTCAAGTTAGAACTTTTTTTCAGCTGGGATGCACCAAAATTTCCAACACCGAAAATGGCTTAAAAGTGCATTTTCGGTTTTCAGCCATAAGACTTTAGTCACAGAAACAACATTGAAACAGTTTGTTGGGCGAAAACCACGGCCGACACACTCTTGTCTGGATAAGGGCCGACATATTTCATTGTATCTGAGAAAGACCCACGCGTAGTGATTTGTAAAGCGTGTAATGTGTACACGAGAAATGATTCAGGCTACAATGACTGTGGAGCACACCACAAGTCCTTTTTCTGTGCTCTTTTCCAGGGCGCAGAAAAAGGACTCATCACTCTGAACCAGATGAGGGGAAAACCTCTGGATCTGGTCTGTATCCTGTTCTTTAATTTAACAAATTAAATATTCTGTTATTTATCTTATTTACATGATGGGATGGTCACTCATTCACAACTATTCTCTGCTCTCTGTATCACGCACGGCAGAGTTCCACCCCAATGCAAACAGACACATGAGCGCACACAAACATACACAGAGATGAACACACTCTGTGTAACGAACAGAGTCTAGAAAATGATGTCACAACAACACAAGAGATGCAGAAAAAAGCATATCTTTCTTAAAGCGCTCCCAGGTCATCTCTGGGAAGATGGTATTATTCAGTGAAACATTAGTATTAATTTATGCTATGGTACCAATGATTGGCATTATAATTTACTTTGGTGTTTTGGTTTTCAATTTTGTTCAAGAATTTTCATTTCAGTGCATCCCTGATTTTCAGGTTTCCTTTATGCCGTGCAAATGCAACACACCAAAAAACCCATGTCAGGGAGTAATTCTAAAACTAACGGAGGACATGGGGACATGTTTCATTCAGGAGGGGGCAGGTGAGCGTTTGTGAGGAGATGCACAGGTGGTGCAACATACATACGTTCCTTCTCCTTGTTATGACAGCATTTCAGTCCCATTGCATCAATTTTGCAAGAATCCGTTTTTATTGGCCAATTCTGCGATTCTGTGAACGCAGACATCATAAGGCCCTGCACAACAAGAAAGGCAGTACAAGCAGAAAACCTCACGTCACCAGAAGTTGGACTCTGGAGCACGAAAGTTTGTGCTTCATGCAGATGTAGAACATTTACATTCACACATGCAGCCCACCTTAAAAAAATATGAAGGTTACAAAAGTAGAGGGCATAAGAAGCCAAGGCCTGTCACACGCTCTTTGGATCATTTTTAAAGTAAAACCTTTGAGCTGATGAACTCTGCATCTAATAAAAACCAAGCTCAGTCTTTTTAGCTTGTTCCCACATTACGACCTTTTCTTTTTTAAATCAATGAAATTACTTGCTGTATTTTATAATTTCCTTCTTTGAAACTAAAAACTAAATTCATTCATGAACCACTGCAGCCTGACCTGACAGTGATTACCAGGAAGAACTGGTCCCTACTTGCCACTCCAAGTCACAACCTCTGTTTCTGAGGGCATTAAGGAAGTAGTTCACTCAATATGATCGTGCTGGCTTTTGGCAACTTGTTATCTGAAGTGGAGAGTTGGTAAGAGATATCAATATTAATGACATAATACTAAGACTTCATTATGCTGAAGGTTACTGCGAAATGAGGATTCAGAACAAGGAAGAAGAACTCAACTCTTCAATATTTCTGGCAGAGAGGAAACGCTCTGCTAGCTGTGGGACACGTCCTGAAGGCAGCCTGTCGTTCCCACTTACACAGAGACAAACTCAAAGCCTCTTTGATTTTTCTTTTTCTTTTTTTGGTGCAAATGTGTGAAATCATTCTCGTGATTCTGGGTGTGAGCGAAGTGAATTCATTCAGTCCCCGAAACGCAAGGAAAGAAATCTTGGGAATAGTTGATGACACCATGGGACTGAGTGGATGGATACTGTGACTATGCAGATATTGCAAACAACAGAAAAACGCAATTCTAGACTGAACAAGATTGAATTAAAATGATTGACAGCAATGCTCATGTTTACAATGTGCGCTCCATCCATCTTTTCATCTTCTCAACTATCAAATATTCCCCTCAGGGGGGTTGTGGATTTTGGGTCCTTTCTTCGGAAGCTGCCATGTCCTGTAATGGGGAAACACTTTCCAGCAGAAGTTTACGGCACGCGTGACAACCAATCCCTCCAAATCACCAAAACAAACTGAAACTACAGCAGCAACCACATTTTATGTGTCCTATGAACACGGTGGATTAAACGGGATCTAGGAAATCAGTGTCACGTCTTTCAATCTTTCTCTCATTTAAGTTTCATTACCTGTTTTAGGCAAAACACGGAGGTGAAACAGACAGAGGTACCACAGGTGTAGGGCACTAAGCCAAAACCACTGACCTGTGGTTTAGCAAACCAGAGGAACATTGACTCTTTGAGACTAAATGTCTCTGAACAGGAATGTGGCAGTTAACCAAGAGTGGAAGTGAAAAACTCAGAGCTGTTAAAACAACTTTCGGGTCACTATGTTGACATTTAGCCTCCAAATGTAGCACCAAATTCAGATAAAGATCCCAGTTAGGAGGGTTATTTTTTTATCATGTCAACTGTTATTGGGTAAATCTCCAACCTTGTCTTCTATATGTGAGATTCCTGACCCCTTACTCGCACTTAACTCTGTACAAAAGGACATTATAGTATTCACACCTTTATTAGCAAGATGGTCGTTGTTGTTGCATTGGAAGTCTGCTAAATGTCCTTTAATCTACTGTTGGCGAAAAGACATCATGTTTTTTTTATTTATTTATTTATTTACTTACTTATTTATTTACTTATTTATTTATTATCTTGAGCTAATTAAATACACATTGAGAGGATGTAAGATTTTTCCTCAAATGGCAACCCTTTATTCCCTGTTTAATTAATTTAGAGGTGACCTGATTTAATGTGTGCCTGTTACTGTTGTACCTTTTGTATTGCATTAATAACCAGTAATATGTGTGATGGTCATGGTGAGCTGAGTGGGGCAGGTGTGAGTGTATGTGGTGGTGGTGGTGGTGGCGGGGGGGGGGGGGGGGGGGGGGCTGTTGTTCATTTTTTATTATTTTCTTCTGTGATTTAATTTAATTTTCTTCTACATTCTTGTAGAAGAAAACTTTGTAAATACTCATTTACGTAAGATAAGGAAAAGGTTAATTGTATTTCTGTGATCTGAATTATCATATTATATTTTTGTCAATAAAAATATTTGGGACATATTTACTGATATATGGAAAAAAAGATCCAGGTTTAAAGATTAGTTTGAGATAAAATTTATAGACGAGCTGTAATGTAGCAAAAAACTGAATTCACAGGGGTTTTCTGAAGCTTAACTGTTAAAAAGTAAAAGGAGGTCAGAGCAGAAAAAAGGTAAAGAAGAGAGTGATAGAGCATGGGGCTAAAACACATGTGAAGCTGTTTGTGGTAATGTTCATTCTAACCCACAGGCAGCAGTTATTCTGCAGTGATCTGATCAAACTTGAGAGTCTGTCAATAAAATGAAGAGTGAGGTTACATTAGCTCTGATTGGTGAGGTTGGAGTTGGTAGATGAGCTACAAACTGAGTTTACAAAGTTTGATTGTTGTTGCATTTCAAATGATAAACTCATACATCACCTTCTTGCTTTGCATCCTGGGAAAAGTTGTCTTAGTTGGCTTTTCCATATAGTCCTCACAGCCCCTTTAATCTTCATCTAAGTAATCTAAACCATGGGATTACCTATTACCATGCAGTCTTTAGTGAAATTGATAACAAGCGACTTTTCAGCTTTGACGGTATCTGAAATAACAAAATGCATCTAAAATTCAAATATTTGTACTTTGCAAATCCTTTGACGTTGTCACCCCCACCACAGTGAGTATTGATGAAAGCAAACCATCCAATCAGAGGAGAGAATCATCTCTCTAGGCCCATGCGAATAAGTTAGTCAGCTTTCTGATCAATGTTGAAGAAGACATTTCAAACAATACAAAAAAGTAAAATCTGAGGCTCAGAGAAAGACGTCAAAGTTACTTCTTGATGCCAGTCTTATTTTTCCCTGAAAGAACAAACTGTTTCTAATCAGCTCTCAGGGTTGTCAGAAAAACAGTCCTGCACAGGATGCAGAGGTATGGTTCATGTTTATCTAGAGCATGAATGACATATTTATGTGCGTGTGTGTGTGTGTGCGTGCGCGTGTGCGTGTGTCTCTCGTTCTAATGCAATAGGAGGTGATGCAATCACCTTTGGCTGGGTATGCAAGTCCTGTACTCTGAGTGCGCCCCGCACACAGCTGACTGACTGATGCAACCTGTGAGCTCCTGTGGTTGAGCTCACGGCTCCGTCAGTACAGTCCTCTGAATGATGCATCAGGCTGAATTTACATCAGGCCACTGTATCAGTCGATTCTCCCAAATTGCCTGAATATCTCTCTCCTATTTTACTTCAGCTGCCTCTGCAGGGATCATCAGCCTGGCATTACTGTGGATGATGTCGGTTTACATTTTTCATCAGAGCTGAATACTGAGCAGGGTCAGAGCTCGAAGCAGCGTTTGCTTTCTGCAGGAGGGGGGCACATCATCGTGTCACATGCTGTCCGAGCAGTGATCTGACCTTCCAGTGACAGGATTTACAAATTAATGGCTAACACACTGTCTCCTGCAGGGTAAAGGGAAAATCTGTGTTCCATTGTGTGAGTATCACAGTAAAAACTGCCTCATCCAGCTGAAGACAATGTCATGATTTCTCAAGGTACATGAATATGGAGACAGTAGGGCAACGTCTTGAAGATTAAAAAGCTTATTGTGACAGATCAGAAATAAAAACAGCTCCAGTGCTCATCATGACCGATGGCTGGAGACTTGTTGCAACATCTTCCTCTAGAATCACTTCATGTTTCAGATTTGGATGTTTGGTATAAACATGTATGATTGAAATGTTACCATCTGAGCGCGATCTTGATGGGTGTGGTGAGACAGGAGGTGAAGAGGTCGGCCGGGAGGTCAGGGTTCATGGGTAGCAGCTCGCTGGCCTCACAGGCTGCCAGCTGGATGCAGTTCTTCATGGAGGGCGGCAGGGGCATCTGAGCGAGTGGGTGACTGGGGTTGATCGCTGCCACCTGAACAGGACAAACACAACAGGGTCGTACTGTTAGCTCTGCTGCAATGCTCACCGGAATTACACCTGTGTGCAGGCAAACATAGCAAACATTCTGACAGATCTGTACAGTTATGGATTATTTTCAAGCTGCGCCCGCTATAGAAAGTAATCATAGTATAAATCTAGGTTTCAGACTCCAAACACTGAATAATTGAACCACTTCACTGACCCTGACCCATTGTCTAGGGAAATTCAATTCATGACAGAGGACGGAAAAGAGAAAAGGAGCTGGGCGAATGACAACTTGACTCCAAAGAGGAGAAACTTGTTTGTGGTTGGTGTTTGTCTGTCAGAGCAGACGCAGACGTGCAGAGTGCATCCCTGTGTGATGTGATGAGGTGCGATCAAGCCTTTATGGCCAAACATATATTTAGTACATGAGTTTCAAAGAACTCTATCTCATCAAAATGAGAAGAAGTTTCCTTAAAAACCTGTTAAAATAAAAATATATTCTTCCCCCTTGAGGATTATCAATCCACTACAGGCAGCTGAAGCTGAAAAACAAACTAAATTAAGGCCCACCGACTGAAACAGGCATTTTTATTGACATGTTGACAAAAGTGATTCCATTTGCGCTTTACTAAATTTCAATTTGTTTTTCTTTTCTTTTCTTTTCTTTTTACAGTTCTCTGTTGCTTTTAAAACAAGAACTGACTGAATTTGTTTGGAAACACATTGTTTTGTTTACAGTTAGTGTGACTGCTCGGAGTTTCTGGCCTCAAAACAACATGAAGTGCTCAAAATAAAAGGCTGCATGGCTCAATAGATGTCAATGAGGCCTTTGCAAATATAACACCAAATTTGATAAATTTTGACATCCCATAATATCCCAGCAAAAGCAATGTGGGCCTTAACTTTTTCTTCAACAGTATATTTTCTGCATTGAAAGAATGCATATTTACTAAAAACTTTATAAAAAAAAGATGCCAAAACATGTCAACTATAAAACAAAAATATAGCATACGCAAAATGATAAGGCAATATTTTTTTGTGAATTTTGTTGCCACACAGCTGCTAATTTTATGAGGGGTTCCAAACAGAGGTTGTCCACCTTTTTCCTGACTACCCATAGTTAATAGTGGTTGCCGGTTTTGCTCGTCTGGTTGAACGTTCTTTTTCCGTCACCATGGAAACCACACGCTGATTATGTTACTAGCCATCAAACTCGCTCTAATAACTGGCTTTTAAAAGCAAGAAAGCGACAAGATGAACAAAAATCAGAGGTGGAGTCATAGTGGTCATGTTTAAAAAAAGTTTACGGTGAGCCCTGTCTAGCATTAATGATTTCACGTGAGTTGTTTTGAGCTAGCTTGCTGGCAGCTGCAACAGGAAGCCTATAACCACCAGCAGAAGTCAACACCCATAGGCTTCTGAAGAAACAGGTGGATAAATAGGACTGGTGCACATTACTAAAGTTTAACTTTGCTCCCCATCGCAATGGAAACCACACAGCTGATGATGTCATAAGGGGTTCAGAGGTTATAAATGGGACTGATGCGGTTAGGGTTTGGGCTCAGCATTCCAACATTTCGTATAAAAACAGAAGCAAGGTGACAGGAGGACAGACGGAAGGGATTAATTTCATAAATAAAGTTAGAAAAGAAGCATCCCTCTTTTGCTTTTCAAACTCTTATTAAAAACAAGTAAAAAAAAACAAAAAACAAAACTCATCCTAAGTCCAAGCATGAGTATCAGCCAATGTGCAGAAGGCAACAGGTGAAAGCATAAGCGCTCTGTCACCGCCTACACGAGCCTGCACTGACTACTGTCATTGTTGTTGCAAGCTGTTTGCACCCAACGGATTTGGCACCATCTCTCTGCTCCCAGAAAAAAAAAAAATATTTTGCAAAGACAGATCCACTTTTCATTTGTTCACTTGTGAACTTTTGTGAACAGACTTTACTGAGAGCAGAAATTTGTTGGTTTTTCCAAGAGTGATCTATTTTCTCATCACCAGGAGCAAGTTGTTTAAAAAGTTTAATGTGAGTCAAAATGATCTGGCTTTGGAAATCCCATTTTTTGCTAATCAGGATCAGGTTATCTGTCATAGTTGTATGCCGGGTTTTGAAAGCAACATTGGATTGGATCACCCTGATCCAGATACAAAGTTTTCAAGATTGCCATATCCAGATTACCAGTGCTCAACATATCATAATGTGGGCAACCAGCTACGTATAGAACAGGTTGAAGAGCAATTTTGGGGTCACTTAAAGCGTTTTTTATGGTGGCCCTAAGAGCTCCCAGAAATGCACCTTGAGAAAACATGCAAAAAAGAAATCCAAACTGAAATCCTACCCCCTGTTGGGATCAGGATAATCCTGTTTTTTTTTTTTAAATCAAAGTTATCCAAACATACTTTGAACAACCCAGTTTCAAAATTTGATCCAATCCCATAACCAAAATCTGATCAAATTACTTTTGAACGACTGGCCCCAAGATTGTATTTATTACCAACCAGTCATGTCCTTCATAGAAAAACTGTTTTTCTCCATAGCAGCTGCATTTGGTGTACTATATTTAAAAAACACAAAAAAAACAGTTGTTGAAAAGTGAAGAAATCCCAGTAAAAGCTGTAATGACCTATGAGTTCAGCTCTCAGCATCTGAAATGCACAGCAGGGGATGAGCAATAAGCTGTTTTGTTTTCCTCGCCGCTACACAGAAACAAGAGACAACTTAAAATGCAAAAGATACAAATTAAGACTTTTTGCAGATTAGCCACTTTATGCTTTCAGGCCAAACATTAGTACGGCTGCACTGCCTGAGACATAGTTAGAGCCTGATGATAATGGGATAGGTTATCGATCCCAGAGAGGGAATTTTCCTCCTGCTTGCCCTCTTAGCAGGCGATCTTTGGAGCTAAACAATCCTCATGTCTATTCTATGAAACAGAATTAGCGAGGTGTTTCCACACAGAGAGACGGCTCAGTCAATACTTCCAGGGGTGAAAAATAGAGAGGACTTTGCATATGATGTAAAACTTTAATTAAAGTTCAACTCCTTGACTATTTATGTGCTCATAGTGTTGTTGTTCTGCTGATTTGTTTGCAGGGAGTTTAATATGGTTTCTGTCTTTTGCTGAGTACACGTTAATGAGCTGCAGTTCTTAATGAAGGCAGAAAACCAACACTTTCCTTCATCATCACTGACTGCTATGGTTGCTGCTTTAACCTTTGAGCTGAGTCTGATTTTAGAGAGTGAATAGAAAGGGAGACTTATCATAACAATCTTCATTGTTACCTCTTCTGCAAATCAAGTCTTGATTGTTCCAGGAAACACTCATTTCTGATGCTCAGCCAATAATATTCACTGAAAACCAGCCTGTTTTTAACAGCTGAGGCTTTGTTGACACAGTAATAAAAAGAAATTCAAAAGCTTTCTGTCTTTTAAACCATTTAAATGTGACACTCAACTGCTCTGTTTGGTCTGTTTGTGTTTGAAAATGTGCAGAGCCCGTTTTCATTACTTACTCCTACTAATAACGCTTCTTCTGACAGAGGCTGTCTGCCAATTTGGGTTTGATCCACAAATGTGTGGGATGCATAAATAAGCTGTGATCATATACTGAAACCAGGCGTCGCTCGCAGTAGATAAGCGTGACTGTTTTAAACGTGTGCAGCACAACCTCATGACGACCTGAAGACACCCTGAACCGCTGTTCACTGCAGCGGAAGACGCTGCTTTGAGCGCTAAAACTCTATCTGTGTTTGCAAACACTTGAGGGGCTGCAGGCGCGATGGCTGGGTGCGGGAAGAGAGTGTGAGATGTGTTCAGTTAGGTGACAAGTGTTAGAAAACATAAAAAGCACAACACCTCTAAAAGAACATGACCACCTCTAAAAGAAAGAATTACAAAATCCTGTAAAACAAAGGATTTGTGTTAACTATCTGGAAGGGGCTGAAGCATGGCTGTTTATAACATTAGATCCATTTAACAACAAATAATTTAGCAAAATACAAACAATTATAAATCCTTCAAACAGTTAATGTGGACCAAATGTTTGGATATCAACTTAGAATAAAAAGGATCTGATGAAACTTTTTCTTTTTTACTTCAGCGATTAAAAAACACTGTTGATCATAATACACCTTCTGCCGTCCCAGCTCTTCATCCAACACGATTACAAACACACACACACCAACACAAAGAGGCCTCATAAACTATGTTAGATACAACTGCATTTGAAAGCCTCTAAATTCTTGTTTAAAGAGGTTGAAGACAAATTCTACCAATGACTCAACACAAGTCTTTTTCAGGGATGGACAACTGGCCAACTTGTGGGGCATGTGAAGCCCTGTTCACACAGCAGAAAACTTGACAGGATCATATCTCTGAGCTTAAACTTCAGTTTCCTTTTCAAATTACCAGACTTCACTTTCAGCACTGGCGGCTCATAAGCAGGTCATAAGTAGAGCTTTGAAATGAAGAAAGAAGAAACAAAAGCAAAAAGGGGGGCCATCTTGATCTGAGCTGCTTTTTCCCTCTATGGAACAATGGAGCTTCAGGTTGTTCAGGGGCGTCAAACGATGGTTGGCTACGTGGAGATGTTGCAGGGCGGCCTCCTTCATGACTGAGGGCCCTGGTCGTTTGAAAACATTTGCCTATAAGTAGTTAAACATTTAGAGTTCTCAGTATTGTTTACAAAGAGTAAATGATATTTTTCTTTGATGAAAGTTGATATTCTGTTTTAAAACTAGAGTTATTTGATATACGCTAACCACTAGCATATCAATGCAATTTCCTATATATGTTAGCATCACGCAAGGTATGTTATCTATATTGTCTTTGGTACTGTAGATGTATAGCATGTTGACAGTATGGGGGAGGAATCTCTTGTGAGAGAGTCATGTACATTTATTTTTGTTTTCAGTTTTACAGACAGGATGGAACTTAGAAAACTAGGTTAGCACAAATGCAACATAAATTTAAAGCATAGCGGATGCAACGACACAAGTGTCACTGGTCCTGACACATGGCAATGAGAGTTAAACTGTAACGGGAGACATGTTGAGTCACTGTTAATTTCATGATGTCTTTTTAAAGTTTCCCATCGGTAAGCTCCGCTGACCACTCCTGTAGTGTTGCCTGGCTGTAGCTCACTCCTGTATGTTACTGAGAAGACAGCGGTGGGGACTGAGGATTGAATGGAGTCAGAGCTCCATGTAGTAGACAAACAGCACAAGGATATCACTCTGCTGGACTCTGACACTCAGCAGCATTTACTGTTTTATGATAACTTAAGAATATATCGGCTTTTAACCGGCAAACTCCGGCCGATGATGATTATTTTTAAAAGGGCTGATTAAATCAGTTGGGTCCTAATGCAAAGTCTTGAAGTTTTTTCCCTAAGCCTTAAGATTCTGTTCAAGGTTGAAATTTTGGGTGGAACATAATTCAAATAAATCCGTCAGCTCTCATTCCATGTTGCTTCTTGTTCGATGTACTCACATTAATAAACCACATTCTGTCCTTTCACTGTCCTTCTGTCCCCACAGAACACAAGAACACATCCAGGTCACTGTATGCGCAGATAGTGTGCAGATAGTGTCAGCCAATGCTGTGCAATTCTTCATGCTACCAGTGCTCACAATCCATTTGTAGTGAATTCCTCGCTCACTCAGAAACATAACGGCAAACACATTAGTGCTTTTGGTCTTTACTGGCTAAAATGAGCTGAAACAAAAACAGATCTTCATCAGAGCTGCTGAATGAAAACCACTCAGCATGGCCTGAGGTTGCTGTGTGCTGCAGCTCAGCATCTGATGCAAGTTTGGGTAAACCCACAATACCAAGAGTGAGCACGTGCAAGTCATTCAGCACCCAGAGGCTGAGGAGAGTCAAACAAAGGAATACAAGAGAAAACAAACACAACAAATGATCCTACAGGCTGCCCTGAAAACAAAACAAGGAATGAAGGAGTCCAATTTCTCCTTGAACATTCGGCAGGAAAAAAGCAATGAACGGGTTATGTGTGTAGGGCTGCAACGACAAATCGATAAAATCGATTTAAATCAATAGTTAAAAGCACAGACCACTTGTTCTCATCTTTGATGTGAACGTCACATGTAAATATGAGTGCAGCTGGTCGAAGTAAAGCTGGTATTTAAAGTAAATAATGGTACACATGTAATATAGTGAATAAACTTCTTCAATGTTTGAGCATTTTACATCTGATAAAGCAAGAAAGTGTGTTTAAAGCAAACTGTGCGTCATCTTCATGGCGCAGCACGGAAGCACAGCTGAGATGAAACAACACCAGAGGAAGAGGAGGAGGAGGGGCTTAGGAGCATAAACTCCACATATGTTCCATTTTAATGTTGGAAATGTTTGGTTTGTGTCTGAGAACTCATACTGTCCTGCTTTTACCGATCATCACGTTTGATGAGTATGAGAAGTTCATGAAGCTAACATTAGCGTTAGCTGTGGCAGAGACTACAGATACCATCTCTCTCTCTCTGGTTAACTGTACAGACCTTAGACTGTAAAAAAAAATGGACGACATCTCGCTCGGCTCAAGCTGAGGTCGCCACAAAAACTGCCCCCTCTGGTGGCTGGCTGCAGTACAAGACAAAAGCTCTGCCTCGATATTCATTCCAGATGGGATGTGGTCAAACTTTGAAAAATCAATACACCTCATGGAGACATTTCTCACATCTGTATGCTGTGGTGGTATTTAGATATTATTAGGGGACATTGTGTTCAGGTCCTCTTTTTTCTGAACTGGTTTGTTTTCATTAGTTATTATTGGTTAAAAACGGGGTTTTACATCTTGTTTAACGATGATTGACAGCTGCTGGTCGTGTAGTTAATAAAATACATTGGGATGGACAGTTAAGAAGAGATTAGATTGGTCTAAATAAAAAAAAAAATATATATATATTTTTGTTTACACTCAGATTTTCCAAGAGTTCCTCGTAAGTCTCTACTGCGCAGACTCTGGCTGCACAATGGCGGCTCCCGTGACAGAGGTTTTTTGGCTTCAAACTGTACAATGGCAAAAGGTGGAGCCGCTCTGTCCATTCTATATACAGTCTATAGTACAGATACTCACACACAGACAGACCCTCCTCCTCTGCCCATCAGCCAATCACATGCATGCTCTCTCATACAGATCCCTGTCGTAGGTATCAGATGACTGACAGGCTTACAGCCTCTCACTTAAAACATTCACTGACATCAGGGAAAACCCAGTTAATGCCATAACAATGTATTTTTTATTAACTTTGATTTTTTTTTAACTGAACAAAACAGGAACAAACACATGTAACCCAATCCATGAGAATAAGTTCTGATATTTCATTTTCTAAGAGGAGCTCTGAGTGAAGGCATTAAGTGAGGCAAAACAATGCATTTAGACCTGGAAGAAGAATAAAATTAATTTCATTTAATCAGAATCAGACAGTTTGTCATGATTTGAGTCTCAAACTAGTGTCAAAACTCTCATAACTTTTAAAAAGTGAGGATGTTGATTAGATGGAGCTCATTTAAGCTCACACTGCACCGGTCTCACCGGCAACACTCACAGTAGAGCAGGGGGGGGGGGGGGGGGGGGGCTGAGTGGGCACAAGCTTGGTGAGTGATAAGAGCCACTCTTAAAGAAGAGGAGCTGAAACCTATCTATGGTTACAGATATGAGGTGCTTTAAAAATATTTAAACCTCATGATTTACCAAAGTTATACATAAATAATTCTCTGGACACACTGTAAACATACCAAATCATTCTAAATAATCAAACTTTAATCCAGTGCGATGTTTTGGGTTATTTTTTCCTTTTCATGGCTTATTTTTGGACTTACACGACTTATGCTCAGGGAAAATATGGTACACGTGGAAGAAAAGTGCTTTAATGTGTGTTCACACATGATCGTCAAAGCACACAACAGACGGCAAGCAGCATGGCAGCTACAACAAATCATCAGCTTGAGCTGGAAGATCCTCCACCATCTTTTTAGGTCTACTTAATGGGAACATTTCGGTTTCCCAGCAAAACACAACAGTGGAAAGAAAAAAAATTGCATTTATGACCCTAGTTGAACTGAAAATGTACTGAACCAAAGCTTAAAAACTGAGAGCCATACTGAACCGAAATTTTTGTGTAACGTTACACCCCTTGCAAATACTAATTACGAATTATTATTAAAAAAAAAAAAAAAAACACAGTTTACACTGTTGTATTAGTACTGTGAAAAATACCAGTTTCCCAGTAAAGAGAATTTAAGAAAAAAGGTGTATGTTTTATGTCTGATTCATCCATTAATCAATAAAATAATCAGCAGATTAATCGATTATCCAAAGAATCATTAGTTGCAGCTCTTCATGTGTGTATTTGACTTTGAAAAAAAACCCTCGTTTGGATTGGATTCAAATAATCCTTCAAGTTGTAAAATTCTTAGTGATGAGCTTCTGTAGATTTATGTAATGCCTCCCCATGCCGGTACATAGTGCACCTCCTCCCTGATCTCTCTTAGTCTAATAACTCATTAGCTGACTCTATAATAAGTGGCTGAAAAAGGCAGCAGCAGCAGCAGCAGCAGCAGCAGCAGCTGAGGCTCAGATCTCAGTGTGAGACATTATGTATTTAGAGAACTGCTCTATAAGAAGCTCTGCACACACACATGAATAAATCATGATATTAAAAATACAGAAGAATAGTCCTAATTAAGGGAGGGGGGAGTATGCAACTGTGTGAGCTGTGCATGAGCGTTTCCCTCTAATAACATACATATTTCAACTCACTGAAATGTTTGCAGACATGTAAGGGAGCACGCCTGTTGCGCTGCAGATGGATCTATGCCAATTTCTGGTAATGCAATTCTTCTCCCCTCTTTGTAATGAGGAAACTGTCAAGCAGCTGCTGGCGTCAGAGACTTGGAATAAAAGCAGCGTGTGCCTCTAAAGCTTCTCGTTGTGTCAGTCTTAAGACGAACATGGTCTCCTGACGGGAATCTGGAGAGAATGTTTGACAGCGTGCCGCAGTAATCCTCACTCTAAATATGAAAACACCGCCTTCTGAAGCCGATGAATGCCAAGCATCCACTGTAATTATCACATTAGCATACTGTAATCCTGCAAATTACTGCGAAAATCACCATGACAGCTTTCTTTTGTCTGGCTTTCATCGGGGGAATCTCAGGATACGATTTAATTACTAAGAATTCCTCTTTTGAAAAAGTGACACTAATTTATGAAACTAATCCTACAATAAAGTGTGTAGTGTAAAAAAAGGGAAAAAAATACACAAACAGCACCCCATCATAGCAGAATGCGACTCTAGTGAAGCAATAATCTTCAGTAACGCGTTAATTATTCATTAAAATGATAGAAGGAGCCAGAGGAGGCTCTAATGTAAGCATCCTGGAAATGCCAAGAAAAAGAAAACACACACACACACACACACACACCAACAAACACACAAGCTCCCACAGACCAGAATGGTCCATATGTGTTTGCCTGCAGGGAACACACACACACTTAACTTTTCACCCTGCAGCTAATGCAGAGAGCATGTTAGCTGAGTGCACGCAGGAAGTCATGAGATATTTAAAAGGAAGCAGGTGGCCTTATAGGAGAGCACTCAGAGCACCACACACACACACCTACACACACACACACACACTGTGTCCAAATGGATGGAGGAGGTTGATTTGGTGCAATGGAGGAGTGACAAAACACCTCCTCTTCCTCCTCTTCCCGTATCTTTTCAATGGCCTCTTTCATGCTTCGTGTCTTCATCTGCATCTCCAAATCATCAAGTCCCCAGTGAGATCGAGCCTGCCGTGCAACTTGAAACAGGAGCACTGTGCACGTCTAATTAAAGAGTGTGTGTTCCTGTGTGTGTGTGTGTGTGTGTGTGTGTGTGTGTGTGTGTGTGTGTGTGTGTGTGTGTGTGTGTGTGTGTGTGTGGAGATTCCTCTCAGGATGTTGATTCCTCTGTGCACTTCTTGAGCGCATGCAGAAGAAGTACGAGGGCGGAGGGGAACACCCAGTCATGGGGCTCCCTCTATTTTTGCCATTACCCCTCCCTGTAACACACTTCCTGTGTGAGTGGGTGAGGAGGGTGAGGAGGGTAAGGAGGGTGAGGAGGGTGAGCGCTCAGGTGGAAAAGTGAAATTGCTTATAGATGTTATGCAACTTCCCCTGTATTTGACCGAGGGATTTCCTACTGTTATTTCCCCAACCAGACACCATAGTTACACCCTGAAGCTCACCCTGTAAATAAATTATTTTTGTGCAGCGATGCAGCTAATACCTCTGAGTACAGAGCACGCCCAGTTATAAAAGAATATACTGTCTCCATGTGCTTATCTGTTCTTACATCATTCACATCGTATCTCCCAGCTTTTGACAACCAGAGCGTCTTCAGGAGCTGCTCTCACAGGCTTTAAGGTGAAGATTTGACTCAGCTTACACTTTACTGACAGCAGGCAGCTGATCGTAGCTTCAACTTTTATCTCAGAGACAGGCTTGGGAGAACCTCAAGAGGCCTATCCATCAGTTAGCTTTTCCCATCCTTCTTTCAACAAGACTGAGGTTTGCGTTCCCATCTACTCCTTCACACAGAGGACTTTTAACCTCACTTCTTCTCGTCCAGTGGTTCTCAAAGCTGGGGTCGTGAAACACAGATAGAGGGGTCATGAAATGCTTTCCAAAGTAAAACAGGATTCACAGATGCATATGCCGTCAATTACCTGGAAAAAGTCCTCCATGCATTCATCTTTTACCAACTCGATCACTGTAACTCCCTCCTCTCTGGTATCACTAATAACTGTGATGTCATCTGGTTTTAACAGACGTCATCACTCCTGTCCCTGACTCTCCTGACTGGCTCCCTGTGGGTTTTAGAATCGATTTCAAGATTTCACTGACCGGGTTTAAAGCTTGTTTGGGTCTTGCATAAAAACTACAGAAATGTTGACACCTTATGAGCCATCTCCCGGACTTAGATCCTCGCGTGGAGCTCTGCTGGTCTATCGAAGACACACTGTTGTGATGACATGACTCTTAACAAGGTGTGTGTTTGTTTTAGAAATAAATGGAGATCGGATTGTCTTTTTAACACTCCTTGTCTTTGTTCAAGACAACTTTTTACTGGATTCAACATGACAAAGTAAGGTATTTATTAGGGATGAGCCGGATATTCGTTTGAAACGAGTACTTGTTACGGATAATGCATTTTTGCCGAGTCCGAGCACAACACACGTTTTTTTTAGGATTATTCGTATCCGTGCTAAAAAAATCCTCATTGGTCACACACAGCAGGGCGGGGGGGACGGGGCTGAAAACGGCTCGTGTGGCGCTGCTCAGTGCCTCTTGCTTTAATTCGAGACCGTTTTTTTAAGGTTTTCGTTGTCTCGCATCTCTTTAGTTCTTTTTCTATATTTAAAGTTACTTGATTAA
Organism: Labroides dimidiatus; assembly: GCA_030710495.1. Taxonomy (NCBI): domain Eukaryota; kingdom Metazoa; phylum Chordata; class Actinopteri; order Labriformes; family Labridae; genus Labroides; species Labroides dimidiatus. The sequence goes on from CM061145.1 coordinate 10,286,305, forward strand.
ATGTTTTGCAACGTACATGCAACGCATTTGAAGGCTTAAAGCTGAAAACTCCTTGAGTCACGTGTCCCCCTAGTTTCTCCACGCCGGTCTTTTTTTCTGTTTTTTTTTTCTTTTAACTGGCTGCGTGATTTTAGTTTGGCTGGTGAGAAAGTTAGTTGTAAAGCTTTGCCCATTCTGATCACAGTGTTTTTGAAAATACAGTGAACAACAAGGCATATTTTTTATTTTTTTGCCACTGAATGTTTGCACAAATCACCTATTAAATTTACACAGATCATAAATAAAGAGACAGTCTTTCATACCACTACATACACATTTAACCAGTTGTACATAATACATAGCTGAAAATAAATATAGCCATTTCAAATCAATTCTTGCCAGTTTCAGACTTAAAATAATGTTCAGATTTAAGTCCCGCCCATTTTTGGACAAAACACAATCACTTCCTGTTTAGGCCCCGTCCCCTACGAGTACGGATATGGATACGGATAATATGGATGGGTAAACAGATACAGATACAGATACAGATAATGGTGTACTCGCTCATCCCTAGTATTTATCAACAATTACACAGCGCTGTTGTTTGAAACGTGACAACAAGCAAACTTTGTCAGTTTGTACCCTAGTTGAGTAGCCGGTTATTTCATTGCCTTTCGCAGCTCGGTGGTCTGAGACGTATCCGCAGGCTAACATGGGATGTTAGCGAAACCGTATCTCCTGCTCATCTACCAATCAGAGCTAACGTAACCTCACTCTTCATTTTATTGACAGACTCTCAAGTTTGATCAGATCACTGCAGAATAACTGCTGCATGTGGGTTGGAATGAAAATTATCACGATATCATTGTCAGTTAGCCTTTAGCTTGTTCTTTAGCCTTTAGCTCATGCTCTGTCACTCTCCTGTTTATCTTCTCCTGCTCTTCTGTCCTTTTTCTGTCTGTCAGTTCAGCTCCAGTCTCCACCATCACTACTAAATTAATGACAGAAATAGTTTTCAGCAGAGAAAAACAGATCTCTCTTCTCACTACTAAACGTCGTCACCAGCGTGGTGTTGTCATAGAGACTTCAACGTGCAGTAAATCAATCTGGTCCTATCCGACGCGATCAAGAAGCTAATAAATATCATTTAGAAATAACCTTTATTGGTGCTGATAATCTCATTTTAAATTGAGGATTGGGATCAAGCAGATATCTAGAAGTGAGACTTTGTCAAGATTGCTGAGAAAGTCCTCACAGGAACTTTTATCCATTTGTTGTAATTATTATTTTTTTATTCTTTTATTCTAATATATATCCTCACTCTCTTAGAACCCTTTCCGTTTTTTCAGCTGATGTGATTTTATCATTTCCCCCTTTATTAAGATTTATAGACTAAATAAAGCAAACACATGGAGCCAATGATGAGCTACTTCTTTTTTCTAAAACCAGGAACAAGAAAGCATCCTGTGATACTAAGTGAAAAGAAAGCACTGACCCTAACCCTGAAAGTTCAGCTATTCCAAGACCTCTGCATTAAAATTGAAAAGAGCACGAGATGCTGAGACATTTGTGACAGTTTCTGTCAAAAACTGCAGCAGCTCAGCACTTCAGCTGCTTCAAGTCGCCTCCTCCTTCACTGCAGCTCCCCCTCCTCCACCCCCCCATCTCTCCTCCTGTACCTTCCTGCTTCCGCCGCGCTGATTTTCCGGCTCATCTATAGACTGCCTGAAACTTCTCAATGAATTATTGAGATGAATGACAGAACCATCTCATTAGGGAGTCACATAACATGCCGTCGCCGGGAGAGAGAAAACGTAATAAAAAGATGAAGCAGTAAAGAAACTGGAGCTGGTGCTGTGAGAGAGAGAGAGAGAGAGAGAGAGAGAGAGAGAGAGAGAGAGAGAGAGAGGGAGAGAGAGAGAGAGAGAGAGAGCGAGAGGAGGGGCAGCAGGCTGTGGACTCCCATGACTGAGACAGAACTCCACGAGTTGTCGCTGTCTGTCTGATTGGCTGGATCACAGAGCTGTGAACATCCAGTGGTTTCAGAAAGGACTCCAGCTGAGAATGATGACTCCACACTCACTGACTGAACTGTTTGAAAAACAGGAGGCCATATATAAAAGTTACTGACTAAGAGTGATGTCTGAATAATTCAAGGAATTTTACACAGTTTCTACTTCTCAGTGCTCGTCTGACAACTGAGCACTTTAAAAAGCTCAAGCTCTCGTAAAACTTAATCAACCTGAGTTTTAATGTTTGACTTTTGCGCTCTGGATTTGTTCTCCAGAATATTCCTCATCTCGTCAGTCTATCCCTGCGCAATCGTAACCCAAGGTCCTCAGCCAAGGCTCTGCTTGTCACCCCAAAATCAAGGCCAAGGAGCTGAACTAACCCTCTTGAGCAGCCCACCTGAGGATATCAGATCAGCAGACTCTGTCCTCTTTGAAATTTCATTCAAAAACACATTTTTGTTGATATGCTTTTACAGAAGATGTTTTCTGATCATATTTTTTAATTCTCAAAATGCTGCTTTTATTCCCTCTCAGACAATATCAAAGACAGGCTCTTCATCTTTTAATTTGAATTGTTTTGATCTTTTATGCCTTGTTGCTGTTATTGTTTTTTTCTGTTTTACTTCCCTTTTATCTGATGGTAGATTTGAGCCTTTTTTTTGTTTGATATTGTTTCTGTTGTTTTTGTGGTTTGAATCACGTTCTCCTCACATTTTTTCTTTTACTTTTTTTTTCTTTTTTGTTTTGCAAAGCACCTTGTAGCCCTGTTTAGGAAACAGATTTTTTTCAATGATCTATTACCCTAATTCTAATGAAGTTGGGATGTTGTGTAAAACCTAAATAAAAACATAAAGGAGCACAGATGGCCTAGTGGTTAAGGTTGCGGTCCATATGGGCAAAAAGCCCTTGTGCAGGCCGCCCAGATTCAAGTCCGACCTGTGGCGAATTTCCTGCTCCCCACTCTCCCATTTCCTCTTCTATCCACTGTTCTGACGTCTCAACATAAAGGCATAAAAAGCCCATAAAAGTATCTTTAAATAAAAACAGAATACAATGATTTGCAAATCCTGTTTAACCTATATTCAATTGAATACGCAACAAAGACAAGATAGTTATTGTTTAAACTGATACTTTGTTTTTTTCTTGTTGTTTGTTTGCAGATCTTCACACATTGTATATTTTAACCTGCAACACGTTCTAAAAGAATTGGAACAAAAGACGCGGAAAGTTGAGGAATGCTCAAAAAACACCTGTTTGGAACATTCCACAGGTGAACGGGTTCACTGAAAACAGGTGAGTGTCATGATTGAGTATAAAAGGCGCATTCACAAAAAGGCTAAGTCATTCACAAGCAAGGATGAGGCGAGGTTCACCACTTTGTTAACTGCTGCATGAAAAAATAGTCCAACAGTTTAAGAACAATGTTTCTCAACGTACAATTGCAAAAAATGTAGGAACTTCTGGTTTGAAGAGTCCACATTTCAAAGTGTTTTTGGAAATCATGGACGTGGTGTCCTCCAGGCCAAAGAGGAAAAGGACAATCTGGATTGTTATCAGGTCAAAGTCTCAAAGCCAGCATCTGTGATGGTATGGGGGTGTGTTAGTGCCCATGGCATGGCTAACTTGACCATCTGTGAAGGCTCCATTAATGCTGAAAGGTACATACAGGTTTTGGAGCAACATATGCTGCCATCCAAGCCACGTCTTTTTCAGGGACGTCCCTGCTTATTTCAGCAAGACGATGACAAGACACATTCTGCACCTGTTACAACAGCGTGGCTTTGTAGTAAAAGGGTGCAGGTACTAGACTGGCCTGCCTGCAGTCCAGACCTGTCTCCCATTGAAAATGCATGGAGCACTATGAGGCAAAAATACTACAACAGATGGACTGTTGATCAACTGAAGTTGTTCATCAATCAAGAATGGTAAAGAATTCCACCTCCAAAGCTTCAACAATTAGTGTCCTCAGTTCACAAACACTTATTGAGTGTTGTTAAAAGGAAAGGTGATGGAACACAGTGGGAAACATGAGCCTGACCCAGCTTTTTTGGAACATGTTGCAGGCATCAAATTCAAATGTAAATACTTGCAAAAAAAAAAAAAAATAAAGTTTATCAGTTTGAATAATGAGTATCTTGTCTTTGTAGTGTATTCAAGTGAATATAGATCAAAGATTTACAAATCACTGTGTTCAGTTTTTATTTACCTTTTACATAATATCCCAACTTCATTGGAATTGGGGTTGTCTATTATAACTATTATTTTTAATATTTACTAAAGTAGACCTTTATTGATATTTTTGATCATTTATCACTCTATAATGTGATAGTGTGAACAAGTTACATAAAACCATTTATTCTTAAAGTGTCACTTTGAAAAACAGCGAATGAAATCTGATGATGTGAGCCTTGTGTAGGACACGGCATCCTTACATTGTTTCCTTTCACAGAAACAGATAATGAACATACATAGTTGCAAAAACGATAATCAGAATGTATCCAATCAGATGTTAGATACTCAAAGTTTCCAAGAAGACCCTGAGATCATGAGTTCATGTTGGTCTCTAGTAATTGTTTGTTGAGTCTAACAAAACTCTTTTTTAACCCTTGTCACGTAAGAGCTGGTGATACAGGCACTACTTTAGTCTCTTTGATTTCTGCTCACCAGCCTGGTTGAGTAAAGCCCATAAGTTATAATGATTGATTGTAATTTGATGTACTGTAATGTTTCTTGACAATAACTAATGGGATCATGGACACAATAATAATCTTTCAGATCCAGGATGTGTCTGCTTTGTTTAATGTTGTATTTTATGTGTGTTTTGGATGCTTTGTGTTTTTTCTATGCCTGTGATGGACTGGCCACCTCTTCACCCTGCCTCCTGCTCATCATCAAGCTGGGACAGGCTCCAGCCCCCCTGCAAACCCAAAAGGGAACAGCGGTAAAGATAATGGATAAATGTTTGTTCTATGCGGAGCCCAGGAGGAGCAGCTGCTTCTTTAGTGGTAGATAAATAAAGAAATAAACCTCTTAACAGATTTATGTTTAATTATTAATAACCGTGAATGTTTTCCCACCTGGATCTTTAGCAAATCTGCTTTTGACAATAAGGAAAAAGTATGTTTGGACTAGCTCCTCCACACTCTCCGAAGAGGAAATGAACCAGTGTTATTTATACTTTTTTTTTTCTTTTCTTTGACATTTTTAATATAGACTACTGTTTTCCCCCCCCTATATTTTGTCTCTTTCATAAATAAGGACTGAAAAAGAGTTGGAAATTAAAGTCCCTCTTACAGAGGTAAACATTCGGCTCTGGCTGCTCCAGACAGCATGAAAAACAAGCTGGATATTCAATCAGAATTTTATGCCTGGGAAATCGAGGGGAAGGGAAATACACTGAAAACAGAAACATTTAAAACTTGCTCTCTCGCTTTCTGTACGTACTAAAACTCGGGAGTAGCTGCAATAAAATTTCATAATCTTTTCTTCTGTGTAGGATCAGTGAACTGTGCAAATTTCCAAAAATCCCCTCTTTGCCTCTGATGAGTCATTAACCACAGGGTCATATCCCCCCCACGTGTGCCTGCCCACCACCAGCCTGTCTCTAAATGACGACCTCACTAAGACTCAAGGCTGCAGAGCTGTGACAAATCAACGTGTGGGTTCGTCTGTGTCCCCACCTCCAGTTCCTGCTCTCTCTGCAGGGCGAACTGCTTAAACGACTTGACGATGATTCCGGCGTTGGAGCAATCGTAGACAAAGATGGACGGGCTCCCCATCCATGTCTGCAGGTCGTAGATGGACAGCGGGATGTACTGTGTGTAGTTCTGCAAAAAATAGTACATACAAGAAAGACAGATTAAAAAGAGTGAGAGGGGATCTGCATTTTGTTACTTCTGAGCTCTTACTTTATGTTTATTTCCTCAGACTCATCATTTGTTTGTTAAAAAGTCTGTTGAAGGAGTTTAAAGAATCAGAGTAGAGGAGGATGGAAGGAGTTCAACTGAGGAAAGAGCGAGGGAGACAGAAAAATATAGATGATGGAGATGTAGAAAGAAGCAATAAGAAACAAATTTGATAACTTCGGAGAGACGAAAGATGTAATAATCCTGTTCTTACTGGAACAATTTTAGCTCCACACCCTTTCCCCAACATCAAATGCACACTCATCTCCTGCTTCAGCAGCCAGCTTTTACTTTACAGGAAAAGGAACAAGAACGAGGAGTGACTGGTGCAGGAAGAGGAAGGAGAGTTGAGGAGGAGAGGAGGACATAAGGCCCGAGGGTGTAGTAAGGACGTGGAGCTAACAGCTAAGCTTAGACAGGAGCTGTGCATCATTGTGAGTGGGTGCTTACTTATAGGACGAGGGGATGAACAACTGAAGATTTTTATGTCTGATTTGCATTACACTAAATCTCAACGTGTGCAGGTAAGCATAGAGAAACTCTTCTGTCTGACTGTTCTTCCAACAACGAGTACGTAGTTAAGCCAGTGAGTCCGTATCAACACTGCAGTTCCCTAAGTGTCCACTTGAGGCTTGTCCAAAATGATGTTGATCCTGAATAAAAGTTTCCCATGAGCACTATCACCCAGTGTGCAAGGTTTCTTTGCATTACATTATTTTTGTTCGTTTGTTTTGGGATTACAGATCCAAAAAACATTAAAAAAAAAAAAAAAAAAAACACTCAGTGTGCAAAGACCTTTACACGCAGCCCGGTGCTCTGAGACTTGCATCTTGCATATAACAAGAGGAGAATTCATGGCTCTGGCATTTAAGTGTGAGAACCTAACTCTTATTTGTTCTCATTGTACCTTATTAAAGACCCAGATTTCTCCGTTGACAGTGGGCCGTGGTACTCCATGGCCGTTGTAGTGAAAGAGGACTCTCTCCTCTTTGGCGTTGCGTCTCAATGACGTGCAAAGCTTCTTCACCTCATCCACTGTGGGGTCCAGGCTCTGTTTGTAGCGTGCCTGAAAAACAGAGAGGAGGACAGAAAGGTGAGATTGCTTCCATCTGAATATCATTCTTGAATCACTCTCCTGCAGCAAAGAGAGATGTTCAGTGAAAACAACACAACATCCACACATCCTGCCTGTACAGCCATGAAGCTGTAGCATTGAAAACATGATCATCATGTTAAATGACAAAACACCCTGTGGCCCTGCCAACGTTTAAAAAATTTCGTCATCCAGAAAATACAACAGGAGAGCGAGAGATTCATGCAAAAACACATGAACACAGGACCAGAAGGCCACGGGGTGGATCCGTCTGCATTCCCTCGCAGCAAATGCTGAATTTTAAAATGCAAAGCCCTAACCCTAACCCTAACCCTCACCGCACCAGTCCTATTCATAACCCCAGAACCCCTTGACATCATCAACTGTGTGGTCTCCATGGGGATGGGTACCAGAGCCAAACTCAAGTGACACACACCAGTCCTATTAATAAGCTCTGTTCTGAACCCAAACCCTTATGACATCACCAGCTGTGTGGTTTAACATGGTGACAAATCCTTTCCATTTATTTTAATGGGCCAAAAATTTTTACAAAATGCTGAATATTACAAAAATCAGACGGGTTAAAAGTGCAAAAAGTACAAGCACACTGCTCCTGGACATGCTGAACCTTTTAAAATTTGAACGGTGAAAATTTTTATTTTGTGACCTGAGACAAAAAACCTACGGAAGAAGAAGTTTAATAAAGTCGGATTTCTATACTGGATGTACTGTTGTTTTGTTTTTGTTTTTTTTAATTACGAACAAGGTTGACACCATGCAGAGAAGCACTGTGCTCTGAGGGCAGTGAAAGTGCTTGCAGAGTATTTTACTGTAACGAAAAATAAATTGGATTTTATGTCCACATTGTTTGTGTGTTTTTGGAGCTAAGTGGTGCAGTTTGACATCACTCGCCTGTGTCCTGATAAAAACAGCCTGACATGTCATTCTGACCTTCATGCAGCAGAGAGGGGAAAGGTGTTTAGAATTAGACACTCTGATTGAAAAAGGAGAGAAATGCGCAAATGTCAAATGGAAACACTTAAATCAAGTACTTCAGAGACACAAATCAGAAGGGTGAAGAAAACACAATAGAGCCAACTTACACCTAAAAAATAAGATGTGATTGTAAAGCTTGGTTTCCTCCTCTCTGCTCTCTGCTCTTTCTCAGGTTTACATAAACTTCAGACATTTTCTTCTTCATTATAATACTCCCTTATTAAATGTTAAGCACACCAAATGAGGGAGCATTACTTATTATTTTAACCTTCGCTGAAAGGTTATTTTGTACAACTTGAGTTTTGTTACCCGTCAAGATTTTGTTCTCATTAGTTTTTTAGTGTTCAAACTCACAACAGAAAGAAGCTCTAATGATGAAGTCATCATCTGATCAGGTTAACACAGAGCTGTGTGATTCAGTTGTAGATAATTTAGACCACAGACGTTCTCTCAGTGCTAGCAGTTCACAGGAATGAAAGGTTGGTTTCAGGATCAGTTTAACGTCATGACAGCGTGAGTTAACACTGGTAACAGAGAGAAGCTCTTTCCTTAAAGGCTCCCTTCCTTAATCTCTGTCTTTTGGCAATAAAATCCTGTAGATAGCAACTAAACCTAGCGGCAAGATGCCACATTTGTTCTGGCAGGGTGTCCAGTGATCAGCCGAGTGGGGGGGTGTGAGAGTTAGAGTACTGAGATAATCCTGAACCCGCTCCTGACCATGAGCGAGGGTCGGAATCTATTGTTTGAGAAATGGCAGCTTGTTCTTCAGGCTGATGTCCTCTTCACTACAACAGTCCAGTATAGGGATGAGTTTGTTTGTTTTTGTTGTTTTTGTTTCATTTTATAGAGTTTATAAGTAAATAACATGTCACTCTTGGTATTTCCCGCCATGTGTCCACAAATGTTTTAACATGCTGGTTGTTACATGTGGCCAGGTATTGATCAGCCTCTTTCTCTCTCTCTCTTGTGCACACCTGAGTTCAATTTGTGCTCAGGGAGGAGGAGAGGATAAAAAAGTGCAGAGATGGCAGGCAGAGGCAGAGTAGGAAAGTACCCAGATATGCATACACACTTAGCAGGTGGTAAGGAGTTTCAGCTCTGGTTTACCTCTTCTTTTCCCTCCCCACAGTTTTTCTTTTACTTTGTTTTTAACCAGCATGCTTCATTGTTTGTTCTTGTCATTTTAGTTTGTCGTTTTAGTTTAGGCTGGAGACCTCCGGCGGGCCAGTTTAGTCTCATTTGTTTGCTCTAGTTTTTGGGGGTTATTTAGTTTGGGGAGAGTTGCTGGCACGACAGCCCATTGCGTGGCTGGGTCTGCACCTTTCTTTTTTATTTTTTTTTCCTTTTGGCCGGGGTCTCCAGCTGTTTTTGGTTTGTCCATTTATATTCATCTTTTTTGTATGAATTAAGCCTGTGGGTTAATAAACATTCACTTTTGTGGAGTCCTTTTTTATATGTTATGGTTTCCTTTAGTTGGTTATGAGCTTTGGTTTATCCGTCTGGTTAAGGAGGCCATAACATTGGTAGTGTTGCCACCCTTGCATGATATGACCGCGTTGCACAAATTGCACTTTGCATTGTTGGTGTCCTTTTGGGTAAAGCAAGCCAAGCTTTTGTGGCTATGATCTCTCAGCCATGTCTTGGAAATTGTGTTTACTTACGAGCGTGATTAATGTGTAGCACGTGACGTTGACGTAAGGTCCAGTCGTTCTGGCGTAACGTAAAGAATAGACAAGGGAACCGCTGAGCATAAAGATGAATGATGTTGACAGATTGAACCATTTCTAATCGATTCTTAACAGGAACCGGTTATCGATACTCATCCCTAGTCCAGTATAACTACCAGTACTCTAAACACAGATCCCATTTATAACCTTCTCTTTTTTTTCTTTTGGCACCTTGCTTTTTCCAGCTGAAAAGTCAGGAGTGAGCGAAGGGTCATGGCCAAGAGTCGAACCAGACATCGCTGTACTGAGGACTACAGCCTCACATAGGGATGAGAGCTAAGACCAGGGGTCTCAAACTCAAGGGCCACCATTTGACCTCAATGTATAGTTAAATCTGGCCAAACAAGCTTATGGCCCAATCCACTGTTGGGACCGGGAAGATATATCTGATTTCCTTGTTGACCCTGAACACAGCATAACTATCATGTGCACCCAATCTAGAAAACATAAACCTCTGTAACCCTGCTAATGTCCTCATAATGTTGTCAAATAAAGATTTCTCTTTCAAAGGCCAAAAGAAAGCGAGTTGTCAAGAACTGTCAATGAAATAAATAAACAGAAGTATTCCAGAGACAAAGAAAGGAGGCAAATCAAAGAACAGGTCCCTCACAGCAAATGTGGCCCTGATGTCAGAAAAGGAGCTCTCAGGTGTCTGGCAGAAAACATTCGGCAAGAAAAGACAAAATGTGAAATAGTTCAAGTTTTTGTTTTTGTTGTTTTTGTTGTTGTTGTTGTTTTTTGTTTTTGTTGTTGTTTTTGTTGTTTTTTTTTGTTTTTGTTGTTGTTGCTGCTGTTGCTGTTGTTTTTTCAGGACACCTGAAGTGTCCCCCTTGTGATAAGATTAGATGCTTAGCAGCCCTCAGGTAAGTTTGAGACCCTTGGCTTAGGGAATGAGGCCAACCAGACCACCAACATGTCATTCTGATGTCACCATATTAGTGGTGCACTTTGCTTTGTCGCTGCAAGTAGTGGGCCATGAGGAAACTGCAACACGGCATTACTCCAAGACAGGCCCCGCCAGACCCCAAAGATGCCAACAGCTCTGAGGAGAAGCCCCGGCGAGGGAGCTCCCTTCTGAACATTCAAAGAGCTCTCTTTTAAAAAGCAATGTTAAAAAACAAATTCACATTAAAGTGAAATCACTTCCTTTGAACATTTCCTGCAGTGAGAGGGATCTTTTGAGCATCCTATTTAGGGCTCCTAAAAATAAGAAGTGAATCACTGATTAAATGACTAAGGAGCTGGCAGACCTGACAAAGAGGTTTTATTTGTAATGATCCAACAGATATTGAACAAAGACACTGTTCTGAAAACATGTTTAACCTTTAAAAAGCTGCGTAGAATCGGCCAACAATGACTTCAAAGCTATTTTCAAAGTAGAGCTGCTATAATTTAATTTTACTGCTACATGTTTGTGGGTGAATGAGGACATTTATAAAAGGTTTAAAGGATGAGTTGAGGACACAAGCTTCCCTAAAAGAAAAGTTTCCTGTTTCACAAATCAAGTGGAGCAGTGTTTTCTGTGAGTAGAGGTTTAAAGGGGAAGCAGATATCTCAAAGTGAAACACAGAACACTGAGCTTGAGGTTCTGCTACTGTTGTTTTACTTGAAGCAACTTGTTTTTTCTGCCACCTGCTGCTAGTTTGGATCGTACCTCAGCAGACCGAGTGATTTCATAAGAGTGAAGTCAGCGTGAAACTCGTGTCTGTACCCGTGTAGATGTGCAAGGTGGGAAAGCTCCTTAAGAAAGTTTACAGACAGAGACGGTCAGGACATTTTGCTCTGTTTGAGCTCCTTCAGTTCATTAGATTAAGAGTTGGTGTGGATGGAAGGGACACAGAGGTGTCAACGAGTTATGCAACAGAGAAGCACCCGGTTGGACCAGTCTGAATCATAATCGCTCTCGCCAAGGCCTCGCTGTTACGCAACCGACATGCCTTCACCAAACAGGCAGCCTCCTGTCAAATGGCTTTGGATCAAAGACAGAGACATATCTGTACCTCACATCCTCAGAGAACTTCAAAACCAGACCATTCAAAATAAATGTAAAGAAAAGGCCAGGAGCCAGTTTTACTTGCACAGTGAATTCAATGCGTTTATTTTTCTCTTACATGCAAAAATTCGCAGTACGATAAAAATGGAGTCATTGAGCAGAGATCAAGCAACTGGTCCTGAGCAGCGGCTGTCAGTGTATTTGAAGGAGGTGCGCGCGCGCACACACACACCCATATATTTGAAGTATGTGCACACAGACACATACACAAGACTTCATTCATCATCTAAACACAGCCTGAAATGACAGAAAATGTGTCGGCCCATCTCACCACACATTTTTGTCACTGTTAATTCAATCTGCCAGCTTAATTAAATGCTGATGATGACGTTAAATTGCAAGTAGCCAACAGCATCTCCAAATAGTCAAACAACCCTTAAATGAGCTGGACAGATCAAAAAAAAAAAAAAACCTTGTCAAATCAAACCAACATGGGATCAAAAAGGTTCTGGTCTAGTTTTAGCAAAAAAAGAAGCTCTCAGCCGACCATCACTGACACATTCGGCTGAGAGTCACCAGTTATCACGGTCACTCTTTACTCCAAAACACTGGTTGCTCTGTAACGGTCAGACTCCATTGTTTAGTATCGTTCCTAAAACCAACCTCAGAACAGCCGGACGTTTTCATGCTGCCAACAGTTTGAATTTAGTGTTTAAAGAACGAGGAACTCGTCTGAATGAATGGAGCTAAAAGCTGCTTCCGTGCCCAAATGCGTGCGCATCTTTATGATGTCATAGGTTGTAAAGGGGCCTGTGATTCATGACTGCAGGTGTGTTGTGCAGAATGTGGCTGCATACCAGGTGTTGGGCCAAAGAAGGACAGGATGCAGCAGAATTGCTGATACTTTTTAACTTCTGACAGACAGATTACACACGCAATAAGCAGAAATGTCGTGCATTTTCAGCGTCCAATAGACCACACACTAACATTTTTATCCCATATCATTTCGTCAACGAAAACTCACACAAGTCTTGTCATGTCTCAGTCATCAAAGAGCCACGTTCAACCCATCAGCCTCTTGTTAACGTCATGAAAAAAGGGGCATCAAGGTAATGTTTTGTCATCATCATCATTGATGAAAGCACTGCCAGGAACCAGTGTACAAAGAAACTGCTGTTTGTTCCTCTTGTAATTTTCAGTCAGTCTCCTCTCAAACATTCAGATTAAACACAAGTCAGCGCTCCCCAATATGACAGCTGAGCTCACCACTTTGCTGAAGCCTTTTTCATCAACAAATCAACATGAAACATTTACTACCTGAGACTTCACACAAGCAGCGGTGTAGAAATGACTAGTTTTGCAGTGAAAAGGGAAAGATGTGTCCTCAGAGATGTTCTTCTTTTTGAGCTGCTTTCTCCTTAACAAATTGGTAAAAAGTTTTCAAAGGTCAAACATCCTGCCAGGAAATCATTTGTGATGCTATTCCTTGAAAAGTCTGCATCTATGAGCTGATTGAGGAAAGGTTTTCAATGCTGTGAGTTTTTCCAACAATATGAAGGATTTCTAATTCAGGTCTTTAACTCACATCCTGACAAACTTCGTGCTGTCAGGGACATGAGGTCGAGCGGATCAGGAAACTACATGGAGCTACATGGTGAATTATAACCCAAATGTTTTAGATTTCCAGTCATGTGATTATCACTACAGAGATCTGCTTCAAACCTACTGATGAAATTATTGAACCATCACTTGCTGGTTGTTTGACACTCAAACATCAGCCAACAGAGAGCAAACAGCACTCGTGATCAGAGGTGCTACATTTCAGCTTCCTGTGAGGATGAGCTGAACTGCAGTGCGAGAAAGAGAGCACTGATTTGATTTGACGATAATCGAATCAGAGTGTCTGAATGTTGAGAGACGCAGCGCTCATCCTCATATCAAGTGCTATCAGAAGAGTGTAATGGTGTTAGTGAGGAACCTGCAGTGATGGAGGTGAGGCATGTGAAATAAGAGCTGCTGCACCGTGCAGGAGGCGGGTTAATGGGAGGGAGAGTATCAGCTCTGAAGGAGGGAGCTACACTAAAACAAAAGAAAAGGTGAAAGAGAGGAGAAACAGGCTGGAGGGTCGCGTGTTTCCACTCACCTGCCTGAAACTGCAGCCCTGAAAGTCTATGAGTTGTTTTTAGCTGCATTAACAAAGCTGAATAAATCACATTTATGATATACAAGAAACTCAAGAGGCACGGAGAGATGGAGGCAGCGTTCAAATGAATGAGGACGAAACCTTGGAGGTCCAATGACAAAAGAAAACAGTTTCCTAAGATAGGAAGACAGCAGTGTGTGTTTACATGTGTAAAAAGAGCTCAACTCCATCTCTCAGAAAGGGCAGTAAGAACTGAAAATTCATGATGTTTTATTATAACTAAAAATGTGAGAACAAATGTGAAAATCTGTTTACATTATAGTCAAGTCATATGATACACACAGCGAAGAGGTTTAAAGGATTTGGTAATCTGGTGTTCAGAGATGGCTGCAGTTCCTTGGATGTCCACTAGAGGCTGGCTGTAACAACCCTCGAAGCCACATACTGTTCAAAAGAGTGTAACTTGACAGCCAACGTAAACATGTTTACAGCCTGGTTCGAAAACCTTTTGGGGTCTGAGTAGCTCATTTCTTTATCTCCACACACGGTACAGGGTCTGAACATTGTAATAACTCATTACTCTGAACTGAAATTGACAGAATTTGTTCCATTGGAAGTTTCCCGCCCCACCTTAAGAAACCGACGATGGAAATCCCTCAAAAAGTGCCTGTGTTCTTAAATCATTACTGTAAAAATTAGGGCTCAACCATTATATCTGTCATTTGGTGCAAATCTTTGTGTGAATGGGTAAGTGTACAAATGTTTGTTTTGATATACGTTCCTTGTGTATATGTAACTGTTCATCTTTCATTATAAAACTTGAAAAACTAATAAAAATATTGTGGGAAAAAAACATTACTCCCTGAAGAGGAAGATAAGCTGAAAGAAGAAAAAAAACCACAGATCACATGTTAAGTCGGTTGACAACAACAACAACAACAACAACAACTTTTTGTAACAGAGAAAGTCAGCTTCTGTTCTATCGAAAAACCAATCCACACGTGTGAGGCGACTGAGTTTGATGTGAAAGAAACCAAAGGATCAGAGAGAAAATTGGAGGAAGGGATAAAAAAAAGTAAATGGAACTGAAAAAAACAGGACAAGAAAGTTGAGGCGAGATGTTGCAGATCCTCTTCTCTCATTCACTTGCTTTAAACATTGTTTCTCCTACAATTTAAGATGTTCAGTGACACAGGTTAAGTTTAGAAATGCTGAGATTCATCTGAAAAAATGTGAGTTATCTCAAGAGTCTTCTTGAGCACTGATTTGAATCTACACCTGGAGAGGGGTCAAGAAGGACCAAACTCTCTCCATAGGAATCGATACAATTAACTAATTCAAATTCAGTTGAGAAAGAACAGCCAGTCTTGATGAACAGCAGTGAGCACACTGGTGAGCAGACCCACACAGCGGCAGTCTTATCCCCGGCGGTAGCAGTCCTGCTGGGGCCAGTGTGTCCGGGCTGAGTCAGTTCACAGCAGGTCACACAAGGCAGAGGGAGAGATGACATATCTACCTCCTTCTGCCAGCACACACCTCCCGTGGTCCTGTTGAGATCACCAAGCAGCCATTTCTCAGTCCGTCAGTTTCTAATGTGTGGAAGATTGTACTTTTGAGAAGCTGAACTCAAGAAATTCATGTGAGATCATCACTAAAAGTCCAGCATCCTACCAGGAAAGGCAGCCATGACCCTCTTCAAGAGTCACATTTTAGAAGAACTATGTTATCTTAATGGTACACAAACACAGTCTCTCTTGTCTGTTTCTCTGCTCTGGTGTCGGGGATGGTGCTGAAGTGAGCAGCAGGAATCAGAGCACTGCTGCTGCAGCTGACTAAGTGACATGGGTTGTGTAACAGGCAGAAGGGCCAATTACACAAAGTGTTAGTGGACTGTACATTTAACAAGAAAAGACTTCAAAAACAAACCCATCAACACTAATTTACTGTTTGATTTGACTTTGTGAAAACTTTCTAAAACTTTCTGCTCTCATGTTCAGACTGTAATGTCTGTATTAAAGGTAAGGAGAAGGAAATCGATGAGTGTGTCTCTCTTCTTACAATAACAAACCTCGCTTCCTGAAACCCTTTATTACTCAGACGTGTTTACAAAAACTTCCCCTTCATCTATTGACAGTTCCTGCACACATCCTTTTATTCATTTCATTCGTGACCCTCAACTCATAATGCTTTGAATATTTTCCAGTCATATGGAGGTATTGCATTGGTGCATTTTTAACTACAGCAAAGCATTCCATTGATTTCATGAAGTTACTGAAATTTGCTGTTGGGGGTGAGTTTGTGGTGGCGAATGATAATTAGCTGACAGGAACCAGATATTTGTTTAGATTGTCCTGAGATGACATCCAAAAAGGGTTCAGAAGTTTACAGTCTCAGGAGTCAGATGCTTAGGTCAGATGTGTGTTCCAGCCAAGCGGCAACCTCCAGTCTGAAAATATGAGGCAATGCGGAAGTGCTAAAGTCTGCTGTTCCTCGAGTGTCCACTTGAGGCAGAAGTACCGGAAGTCACGTACACACCAAGCCAAAAAAAAATATTTTCACGGCCAAAATAAGCACATTTACAGCCTGGTACAAAGAATGTCTCCCTTCTGACTCGCTAATTTCACTAACGGCACGCACTGTACGAGGGGTGATTTTTTTTCTAATTCAGCAGTTTCCACAATATTAAGCTCATCAGTTCGTCCAATCAGAGGCACAGCTCAAATCACGTGACTGTAGAGCGTCCTATGGTTGTTACTGTGGAGACTCACAGCACGCCTCATTTCCAATATGGCCGCGCCGACCGTTTTGCTTCAAAAGTCCGTTTCAGAAACAGATGGGTGACGTCGCAGAGACTACGTCCATTAATTATACAGTCTGTGGTTCCAGCGTGACACCAGCGTGTTCGAGCTATGTTTACAGGAAATCTCAATATTAATGGTGAAGTGTGATCATAGGTTGATCAAGGTCAAATGACGACCTATGAAGTTGACAACGAACAGAAATGCTATAAAGAGAGAGAGAAAGTTTGGTTGAGATCTGTCTGTCTAGGTTTGTAAAGAGATGTAAGCTGTGTATGTATCCTGGATAAATCCCGCAAGAAGGGTCGGCTTGTTTATCTGATAATTCATCAGGGAAAATCTCAGACAAGTTCAACCTGAAAGCATCATGTAAAGCTAGTTCATGTGAAAAGAAGGGAATTCAGTCAAGTTTACCAGAAGTCTGTGTCCACTTCAGGTGCAGCTTTCTTCATTCACACCTTCATAAAACATCTGCAGCTCCATAAAAAGGAAGCTCCAACTTCAGTGCAATATATACCATAAAATCCACAGTACAAGGCGTTCTGTTAACACCTTTTCTATTATCTGAAAAGCCGGCTGCATCCTATCTCTGGTGCTACTAATGTGAGGCTATGAAAAGCAGAGAGGTGTTTTATTGTGTGACAGTATTTTACTCAGAAAAAGGAGTTTTGAGAAGACAGCGTCTGCTTCCCTGTGCAGAGCATACTGTACAGGCTTCACAGTGAGACAGAGCAGTCTATCTGCTCTGTATCTTGACCAATCCTTCCCTCATAAGGTCAAAACAGTGTATTTAAATGAAACAATGGCATACTATTTATGAGATGATGAGATCCTAGACCATAAAATACACCCTCACATCTTGATAACAGCGTGTGAGCTTGTGATTAAAAAGTTTAAACCATAAACTGTATTTATGTGGATCCGCCTTTTACCATTGTACAATTTTGAAGCCAAAATACCCCCATCAAAGGCACAGGCTTCATGCAGATGGAGTTTTTTTGTTTTGTTTTGCTTTTTGACAGTCTAATCTCTTCTTAACTCTCCTTCTTGATGTATTTTAAAAACTACGCAAGAATGGCAGCTGTCAATCATCGTAAAACGTGACGTAAAAGAACAATTTTTTACGTCTGAAACTGATGAAAAAGTAACTGTTTGGAAAGAAAGAGGACTTGAAAACAATGCAGCCCAATAACATCTTCCTCTCACCACAGCATGTCAGAAACATTTCTAGGAGGTGTATAATTTTTTGATGCAGAATGTGTGACCTGTTCTGTGTAAACTCATCATTCATATTCCTGAATGGTGAGCAAGTCAACATTCTCTGCCTTTCATAAGCATCAGACTAATGAGGATGACGACTGTGCTCACATAATGTTTAAAGTCTTTTACTGCATTCAGTTATTCATGCTCAGAGGTTGAAAAGAAATGACGTCCATGTATGAAACGACTCATTAAAACATTTTGAATGACCTCGCTTTGTTTTGTGTTGTGAAGGACTATTTTTCCAGACATATTTTTCTTCACTGGAGTTTTCTTGATAATACTGTTGATTAATTTCTCTCTTCAGGGCGTTGGTAGCCCAGCAGTTTAAGCATACGTACTGGATGTACAGGGGCTACAGTCCAAGGCTACGGTCGTTGATTTGTCTCGTAGTCTTGTATCATCTCGTCTCATAAGCCGAGTGTATTGTCACACTCCAACAACGAAGTAAGAAAACAAGGGAACTGCTGGTTTGATTGAAGGGAGGCTTGAAAGGGGTGCCAGATTGAGTCTGAAAGTTGCACAGAAAGTGCTCATTGTGGACTTATAACTGATAGCAAAGAAAGTCTTTCTGTTGAGACATCTCGGGCTGCAACTAAAAATTTTTTTCACGATCGATTAATTTATCGATTATTCTCTCGATCAATCGAGTAGTTGTTCGGTCCAGAAAATGGTGAAATATGTCAATGTTTCTTGGAGTCCAAGATGACATCATTAAATGTTTTGTTTGCAAACCAAAAATATTCAGGCCTGTCACAGACATGTAAAGAAACCAGAAAATATTCTCATTTATGATGCTGAAATTAGAAAATTTGGACGTCTTTTTCTTGACCAATTACTTTAAGCCCATTAATCAATTATCAGAATAGTTGACTATTAATTCAGTAATGGATTTATAATCGATTATTCGATTAATCGTGGCAGCTCGAGACACATCTGAAAATAAAGTCCAGCTTATATTTCAGATTTCAAAGTATTTCAGTAATCTTGGTCCTTGAACTAATATGTGATGCAGCAAAATAAATGAATTTTTTGTCATTTCAAAGAGCAAATCTTAGCAAACGTGGAAGCGAAATATTGTGTCCAAAGGGTCAAACATACAAACACAAAATCAAACAAGAGTATGAAATATGATACAGTTCCAACAGAAGCTACTCACTGTTATAACGCACAGATAACTTTTAAAAAAGTTAAATTACAAAATATATTGTTTTCTTTAAATCAAAAGTGCATTTAAATTTTTTAATACGAGAGTCATAAATGAGGTGCTATAAAAAGTGAATCGTTCTCATGATCAGGGGTCAGGGGGAGGAGAGGGCAGTGTCCCAACACTGTTCAAGGCTCTGTTTGCGAAAAGAAGCTGCTGCTTAGCCTCAGCCTGAGTACTGATATAAAACTACTAACATTCTTAAATGTAAAACAAAAATCAATAAAGTTTCTTTGTTGTTTGTTTTTCTTCTTACTCAAAATAAAATATATTGAAGCCAAAAGCTCACACTTGTCAATGAGTACTGTTTGGTAACTCAGTGTTTGAGTTCCAGGGAACCTTTGATGGGCTGTATCAAATCAAACATCTATAAACACATGATGTGTGTGAGTGTGCGAGAGTGTGTAAAGAGCAGGAAGCACAGAGACCTCTGAAGCACCAAACCAATTAAAAGCAGAGTTCTGAGCAGCTTTTAAAGGTCTGTGTGTTATTTGTATGTGTGTGCAAAGCAAAGCAAACCCATAAGAGTAACACTCAGAACGCAGCCAATATTTCTTTGAAGCAAGTCTCATTATCTTTTGTTTTGGCACATTTGATTAAAAAAAAACAACTTCAGGTGAGTTGTGATCCAAATACAGCTCAAATTTAAAAAAAAAAAAAAAAGAAAGAAAAAGAACTAGAAATAAAATCTTCCACATTATGGTGAAAAGTAGAAAAAGCAGGGTTCAGCTCACAGGAACAAACAGCTGCTGGTTGTCATTCTGAAGCTGGCAGTCAGAAACAGAGCAGCAGAACAGAGTGAGATGAGATGATGAAATTAGATGAGAGCCAGTCAATCCTAAAACAAAGACAGGGAGCAATGTCTGCTGGGATTTCTCAATTAGACCTCAGATTTCAGGTACAGAGCACCTGTCAGTCTGTTTTAGGTAAACAGCCGCTTCACTGTATTTAGCAGCTAACATGTCAATGATCAAATCTGGCTTAACGGGATTGGCAGTGACATTAATTTGCGCCCCTTAATTTCTTTCACACACTTTACTTCCGTTCACACCCACACAGTGGCCTGTCTGACTGCTTGTCTCCTGAGAAAACATGAGTTTTGACAAGACTCACCAGCAGCATGTTTGATAAAGAGCAGCTTCACATGAAGCGTCCATGCACTGAGGCTTGTTAATCGCTAATCACGACAATTCACTGTTGATGGATGAATAAAATTTGCAAGAAAATTTGAATTACCATGCCTGCTTTAGGTGCTTTTTTAATGCAGGACCACAAGAGCTAGGGACACTTTTCCAGAACCAATGTCCTTTTAGACCCTAGGGACTAGGTTCTAGATTATTACTAACATCGTTATTTCAGATGCAAACAGTGGAGCTAAACTGACTTGGGGAACAGGTACAAAAACATCTATCAAAGCGGTCACTGACAAGGCTTTATTTCTTCACTATGTCTCTGATGTTTGGATGAAATTAGCTGAATTTATTTATTTAAGGATCCTTCAGTTGAAAAATGTAGCTCAGTCCATTTGATGAAAATCTGAATCTTTTGTACAGGATGTCATCAGGGACATCAAAAGGATTACATCTCTCTCTAAAAACTCTCTCTCCTCAGCGCTCTTCTCACCATCTGCGCACCAACATGGACAGGATCTTCTAAGAATGAGCAGGCCATTTTCTGAGAGAGCTGATTGGTCAGGAGGTGGTGCTTTTATACTTGTTGATCTCTTATCCAGCTCCCAAACCATTCAACATAAGTTACCATGGTGATTTTTCCAGGTGAGAAGTGAACCAGTTCATAGGATGGAAAATGTACAGGCCTCTGGTCAACTTGGTCTGTTTGCATTCACATATAGTATGACTACACCACCCAAAGTCAGAACAGCTTCAGGATGTGCAAGTGTAAAAGGGGTTAATTCTCTTCAGTAATAACAAAAGACACTGTCTTCTGACATTAGTCCAGAGGCATAGCTTGTATGGCATTCTATGGCAGGGCCCCTTCGACTTATAGTGATATGAAACACTCGGAAAGAAGCTATTCTTAACCTGAGCAGCCAGTTGTCTGTTACAGCACTCCCCTCCACTCTAATCAACTGCTGCCCTCATTCCCAGCCCCCTGCAGGGAGAGACACACCAGTTGGTGACTGAGGAGAGATTGAAGTGAGCAAGTGTGTCAAACATCATTAGCCAAGAGAAAGAGCTCAGAACTGCGGCTGCCTCTGCCACGTTGTTGCTGTGTGTGTGTTTGTGTGCACACGTGTGTGTTTCTAACCAGGCAACGTAAACAGGCAACTTTTTAAAGGATGGGGTCAAAATCTTGCAGTATGATGTAATACACATTGGGTGGCCCACTATCACAATAATATTATGATACAATAATCAATATCATGAAAGATAGTCATACTCATGTTCTCTGCTCTGAGGTTTGGTTTCTCTGAGATTAAAAAAATATATTTTAATGTTTCAGTCCATCAATTAAATTTACAGAGCAAAAACTTGTGTTAAAAATAACCTATTCCTAAAAGGAGGCACATTAAGTTAAAAAAATGTGTTCAAACAATCAGAAATAACTTTTGTGATCACTTCCATTCATGCTGTATCCTTAAACTTAATCTGTATGACTGCTGCCATCATTTTCATCCTGATGTCTGTTTCGCTGCAGCTGGGTCAGCTAACAACTCTGTGGTCTTTAGTAAAACTTTTCTCATACAAGCATCACAGTTGTCACTCAAAGGTGTTTGTTACAGCAGCATTTGTTTGTTTCCTATCTCTCCCTTTGCTTGTATCCAGGAGAGACAGCTGATTGTCAACGAGGCTCACCTGGTCTTTGAAAGCTCACTGCTGCTTGCTTTTTGGCTTTTTTGGTTTGGGGACTGCTGCCTCTCCTGGGATTTTGTTGTAGTGTTTTGGTTTTTGCACTTTAATTCCTTGTGTTTATCAATAAATCTCATTTCCGTACTTGTTTAAAGTGTTTTTAGTATTTTGTAATGGGTCATTTGTGGATTTTTTGTTAGCCCCACATGGGCCACCTTTAGCTGGGGTTCAACAGCGTTTGTACCATAAGGAGTGCAACCTTGACCAGGGCTGTCGCTTTTTATTTGAGGTCCAAACATTCAATCGAACATGAGGTAAAAAGTTAATGTTCAAACTATTATTACCTGTTCGAAATGTCGGCTGCATCCTGGAGATGCAAGCCTACGTGAAGGAAACTCCTCTGTCTTCAGACAACAACCTGCTGCTTTTTGGAGAGAGATGAGGTGCAACAGGTACCCACAACTCTCAAAGCCAGCTCATAAATACCTGTGTGCTCCAGGATTGTCTGTGCACTCTGAGTGTGTGTTTTCATTGGCAGGTAATACTGTAAACAAAAAGAGAGCCGCACCTGATCTCGATCAAATTGATAGACGTGTGTTTCTGGAAAATAATAACAGAAATTAAGACTGACCATTCGGTAATATGTTCTACCTTGCTACATTTTTTTTTCAAAGCTGCCGGAGCTCTCCATAACGTCAGGCTGTTAAGTTCAGGGGAGAAGGCAGCGGCGGGGGTGAGTGGGGCTTGAATATATTCGAACAATCACGGATCATTTTTAATTTGTGTGAACAGCCATACCTGATGCCCTACGTTTTTTTTCCTTCTTTTCTTTGTTTTTTCCTTCTGTTTGTTTTTGGCATTTCTCTTTTCTTTCACTACATCGTCTCATTTAGAAATCATTATTTATCCCTGGGTGATACATGCATCACACAGGTCAGGCTGATGAAAAGCTGCCTTGTTGTTACTCAGTCCCATCCCTATTTAAAGAGCTCGTCTTACGACAGCATGTATCTGTGATACAAAACAAAGGCACACCTCCTTCACAGTCTGAGAAATGAGTCACTAAAAGGTCTGATGAAGAGTTCAAATGGTGCAATGGGAAAAGTTGTGGAACAAAAATAAAACCAGCCAGTCATATCTCTTAATGCCGTTACGTTTGTCATTTGTCTTGTGGCGCTGGATTCCTGTTCACAGCCACAGAAATAGCAGCAGGTCGAGTAATGAGTTATTAATATTGATCAGGAGCCCAAACAAACCCACACAGACGTATTACAGTCATTAGTGGAGCAGGACATTAAGACTCGTGCCTCTCAAACAAACAGAAAAAAATAACAACCTATTTGTACTCTAACAGCCAATTAAACATTTCTGGATTTGTAGATGTCCGTTATGAAGATGTTATTAAAAAAGAAAAATGACCTAAAATGCTCAAGACTCCTCAGTCTGCAAATGTTCTGCTCATCTATATCTTTGAATGTTGCTGCACATCTGGAGATTATTTGTACATAATATCCTTTTTAATCTCATAAATTGCCCCAAATGACGTCGGTGGCAACTTTTGGTAAAACACACATTTCACACTTTTTAAGATTTTGTAGCTTTAAAGCAGCTTGCAATGATGCAGCTCCTAAAAACCAAAGGTTGACCCAAGCGGCAACCTCCGGTCTGAAAATATGAGGCAATGCGGAAGTGCTAAAGTCTGCTGTTCCTCAAGTGTCAGCTTGAGGCTGGCTCCGGAAGTACCGGAAGTCACGTACACACCAAGCCAAAAAAAGCTGTTTTCACGGCCAAAAGAAGCGCATTTACAGCCTGGTACAAAGAATGTCTCCCGTCTGAATCACTAATTTCACTAACAGCACGCACTGTACGGGGGGTGGAATTTTTTTCTAACTCTGCAGTTTCCACAATATTAAGCTCGCCAGTTCGTCCAATCAGAGACACAGCTCAGATCACGTGACTGTGGAGCGTCCTATGGTTGTTACTCTGGAGACTCACAGCACGCCTCATATCCAATATGGCTGCGCCGGCCGTTTGGCTTCAAAAGTCCGTTTCAGGAACAGATGGGGGACGTCGCGGAGTCTACGTCCATTAATTATACAGTCTATGGGTTGACCTGGCTATGGTCACCATTTTTATATTTTGGGTGCTGTGTAAAAGAAAAAAAGAAAAAAAAAGGCACAGAGGAGATGGAGCCTTTAGCCTCCTCACTAATAGCTGAAGCCTCCCCTCCTTCCCCCTCCCATCAGCAGTAAGCCACACCTAATTGAGCAAAACTCACAACCTCAGTGTATCCAGAACTATAAAGTTGTTTGAAAAAATCCCTTGGTGCAGTGTCTTGGGCTTTTCAGACCAAATCTATTTTTTGGTCCAGGCAGTAAACGTGTTTATTTCTGCTGTAAAGATGGAAAGAATGTGTGTGTCCATGACTTCTGGGGCGTTTGGAGTCAGCCTCAAGTGGATACTTCAACTTAGTTCAGGTCAATATTGCAGAAAATGTTATCAGGCAATGTCAGGGTGATTTCTATCATTATTTTATTGCCCAGCTCTGACTGAGGAAAAGCGGTTTTAAACACAATCGTGTTGGCTTCGTGTCTTTAACCGGATACAACCAGAAATAACACACAAGCATACACCCATTTTCAAGTCATCTGAGGCCCAAAGAGGATGTTTGTCATGTCACTGGTCCAATGAAGGATGGGTTTTTTTAAATCCTAAGGGTCATATAGAGTGGGGTTAGGTTTCTGTGACTGACCCACACACACACACACACTCACACACAGACACACCAGTGCTTTCAGGATGCACACACCACAGTGGGACGGCAGCAACACACAACTCTCTCCCTCTCCTCATTTCCTCTGCGTATCGAACCACATCAGTGTCTTATAATAACTCAGCAGCGGTGCCGAGGGGCTTCACGAGACATATTTATAACCGGATCAATGAATCCATATCAGCAGCAGATCTGGATGTAACAGATCTCCTCTCTGTGAATCTAAATGAGTTTATGTGCATTTATTTTTATGTTTGTTCTCCCTGTTTTCTTTTCTGAGGGGGGGCTTCTGTCCTCTGTGCCTGTGTGCTTCCCCAATCACCTTGTTTACACTCAAAGGCTCAGATTTAATAGCTTTATGTTCAGCATGAGCAGAGGAAAAGGACCTGGATGCTGGCCAATCTGTGTTTTTCTTGATGATCTATTTGCCCGACTTCAAGTTAGAGCTGATGATAAACCAAGGGCCTCATTAGAGTACAAAACCAAGTTCAGTGTCTTTAATCCAATTGTTGTACGAGCCAAGTTTTATAATCAAGAACATAATAATTTGTCTACTTACAGAAATGCTCTTACACCATTTTATTGAGGTAAAATGGTGACTTAAAGAGTTTTGGATTCACCTGCAGAATCCATTGCAATCTAATTCAACAATTGAAAGTTGGCTACTATTGAATATTCAAATGTTTAATCGACTGATCAAAACAGTGGGTTTCAGATTGTCTCCCATTTGGTTTTCAACTCTGCAAAACTACAAAACACCCGTTAGACATCTTTATCCGAGCCATGATTTTATTTTCAACGTTGACTCGTAATGTAAGCTGGAAGTCTCTGTTTGAAGGTGAAGTGTGGATGAAGTGTTGTATGAAAAGGTTTAAAGGTCAGAGACAGAAAATGTAAATTAGAGAACGATCCTGCATCAAGGCTCTGGCTGCAGGCTGTTTGGTGGAATGTTTCTTAAAAAGAGATGTTCAGTGTTCCTGCTTTTCAAACACTCACGAATCTCAGACATGCTCTCACGATAGGAGAGGCTTGATTTATTTATTTTTTTGCTTGCAGCTTTTCTTAGAAGCACTGATAGTGAACTGCCCCCGGGCACTGACATGTTGGTATGTTGTTGACCTGTTGTTGTTTACTGGTCACTGTCTTGCAAGAAACTTTTAGCAGAGATAATAATGATGTAAGATGATTCACTATGCAGGAATTTTGTTCCACAAGGACGTAAAACATTGTTTTAGCCCCTGATCCTGATCTGATCGTTTTAATTTTTAACATTTCTGATTTAAGTGAGTTTCAATTTACTTTTAACAAAAACAGTAGTACAGCTGCAGTAAAGATGAAATAATTGAAAATGGTTTTAAGCTTATTCTATTGAACTAAGTCCAGGCAGCATTGTTTTAAAACTCCTAATTTATCTTACATGCTCTGCTTTATGAGACCCAACAAATGGAAAGCACGAATACACCCTACAAGTTTCGTTATGACTGAAATTAACATTTTGTGTTTTGTTGTGTTTTGGTTTAAATCGCATCAAACCAAAGTTAGGACGCTGCGCTGCCTCCTGTGATGGAAAATCACCACTCAACTTTCAAACAGCAACTATCACTTAAACTTGACTTAAAATTAACTGTAAAGCACATTTTTGTAGTTAGCCAAGTGTCCAGCATGTTCATGTGATTGCATATTACATTAAAAAAATTAAAAAGATTAATTTTTAGTACACTGAACACTGAAAAATTAGATTTTACCATGAAATATAACCATTTAAATCTTTCGGAGATGTAATATTTTGTGATTAGGAAAATCACAATTTAGTTTTGTCCCTGGGTTTTGACTCAGTCCTGGTACCCTAACAAATTAATTAATTAATTAATCAATTAATTTTTGATGTTATTTGTTTATTTTTAAATTACTTTTTTTTGTTGAATCACTGTAATGGGCTAAGTGTCAACATGTTATTAGCACAATCTGGCTGAACTCATTTCCTTTGGAGCCTTTCGTTCAATACTAAATGAAAGGTGTGAGTCTTTGGACCAGTGTCAGTGCTTATGAACGTGTACTGTGATTAACTTTTAGCACTTTATCTGTAATGTATTCACAAGTTATTGTTTGTTTTTAACTTATTCTCTTAACAACTATTTATTATGACGTGTGCTGCTGACCTCTTGGCCAAGTCACCCTTGCAAAAGAGATTTAAAATCTCAATGGGGTTTTCTATCTGGTTAAATAAAGGCTAAATAAAAATTAAAAATAAAATTTAATTTAATTTAATTTAATTTAATTTAATTTAATTTAATTTAATTTAATTTAATTTAATTTAATTTAATCAAAAGAAATACTATGTGGCTTTATTTAATGTATTTGCTAATTCTCTGTTAAAAACTCATTCCTGTTACTTTCAGTCCATTTACTCAAATGAGGAGTCACAGGACTGAGGACCAGAACCAGGAGCCAGTAGAGTCCTCTAGTCAGCTGATCTATTCGTCTTAAAATTAGTTAACATAATGATGATTTTTTACATTTGAGAGTTTTAATGACTTAAAATGTTGAGATTTAAGATCAGTTTCTAAATGTGAATGTAATACTTACAGGGAACCGAGCTACCACAAAGTGCTGCAGAAAAGCAAAAAAGAAATAAGCTGACAAATTTTCCAATATGCTTTTTAGATGTCACATGACTTTTGGTAACAGGACTGAAAAAAATGAAACCATCTTCAGCTCAGGAACCTTGTAAAATATTAAATAAAAGTTGCATAAGATGAGTCAATAAAGATCTTTAGGGGTTCAAATGTGTATGATCAGATTTAGAGAAAAATTTACTTTATTCTTTTTATTTTTTCAGCAAGTGATCACATCACAGTATCCTGCAGAGCGCTGTTTGGACTGTAGAAATCATTTACTGCACTTGAGCAATGCTTGTGATTCAAAGCCTACAGCAAGGCCATCAGTGGGGGTTCCAACAGCACCTCTAATTGGGTTGCGTTGGTGCCTGTTGAGTGAGGCCTGTGTGTGTGCAAGTATGCATGGAAAAAAAATGTTAGCATGTGGAAGTGGACAGGTCCTGCTTTCTGAGATTAATGAACCACATGTGTGTGTCCGGCTGTGACTCCAGCTCTGGGGATGATGAAGCTCATTGGGCATGCATGAAAATGACATTTTTCTGCAAAGTGTGTGTTTGTGTGCACCCAGCCCCTCCTCCTCTCCCTGAGCCTTAAAGCAGAGGGAAATGGAGGTTGGAGTATAGTTCTGCCCTCCTGTCTCATTCCTGGAAAATGCAGAGAGTTATTTGTACCTAAAAATAGTTCCTACATCGTCTAACCTAATAGGCTTTTGGTTATAGCTGTGGTGTTCTAGCAATGAGTAAGAGAGCATCTCTCTGCACTGAAAGAAGTAATGGATGCACACGTGGCTCCATTCATATTACATTAAACCTCATGACACTGAGCATGAAGCTCAAAGCAGCTTTATTGAATTGTCTGTTTGTTCTGTCAGGAATAGGAAAAGACGGGAGGCTTAAAAGCCTTTTACAGGATGTTTCTGACATCAGACAACAGGAAGTGTTGCATTTCTCATATTTGTTGTGTTGCACTTACAAGAAACGTGTGTGTGTGTGTGTGTGTGTGTGTGTGTGTGTGTGTGTGTGTGTGTGTGTGTGTGTGTGTGTGTGTGTGTGTTCATGTTTAAACCAGTTTCAGGAAAGCTGAATTAAAAACACAACCTAAGAAATTTGAAGCAAATTTTATGTCTCATCAATATTTCTCAGATCGTTGCTGAAATCCTGACTGTTAACTAAATGATACATCAGTCATCTCGTCCAAAACTGTACAAATATGAAACTTTCATTCACCAAGTGACTGCAGTTTACAAAGTAACGCATCAGGATCAACTCTCAGGAAAGAAGTTAACAGTATTTTTTATGTTTTTTCTAAATGAAATCTTTTGCCTGGATTTTCTACATTTCAGAAAAAAACAATCATATGATTTAATCCATGAACTAACTTGATAGTTTCTTTTTTCCACCCATTATGGCTGTGTTATATACTTTAAATTTTCTGGTCAAAACTCCACAGCATCACTCTGTTATTTCTTAGCAGCACATGGTACATGGCTTTTATTCCAGTACACACAAAAAGATTATCAGGCTGTTTTTGTCCACACTTTCAACCAAGAATGGCAAACACCTGATCATTTTCTGTTTTATCAGATTATCCAATCAGATTGTTCTGTGGTCTGAGGTGTGTTAGGAGTGAATTTGTCCCGATAATTTGCTTCAAAACAGGTCGGGGCCGACAATCATACATATTAAACTTGTTAAATATTTACAACCCAAAATCTTCATGTGGGTGATGATAGCTGACGACTCCTGAGTCATGACTCTGTGAGTTGTGAGGCAGAATGAAATGTAGCCAATCAGGAGGCGAGCTAACTGAGGAACAAGGAAGCAGACGTAGACAAAATCGAGCATGGCTGACCTGGCACGTAGAGTTTGTGAGGAAGGTTCGTGTTCCCCTCATCTCCAGGATTTTTTCCACAATATTTCCTATTTTTTGGTTCAGGAATTTTCTGTTTAAAATAGTCCCAAGACCACCATCATTCCCTCTCCTCTGTCTTCTTCCATGTTGTGTTTGGCATTTACCGGTTGTTGCTATGTGTTGCTCTGTTTCTTCTTCTACGTTTTTGTTTGATCATGTTTTGTAAACTGTGTTGAGATTATAGGAGCACACCACACACAGTACGATCAAAACTGTTCCATGCCTGATTTTTGATCTTCATGTGTGGGCTCTCTGACTGATAAAAAATCTCTTCAGATTTATAAAATCCTTATGTGTGTAGACCACTTTACTACGATAATATCAATCCATAGAAAAACATGCAATTTATTTGTCAGTAGGTTTGAAAAATGTCAAAATAAGAAAGACAAACAAATTGAAGTCACAAGATAGCATGTTAGCAATAACTTGTTTGCCAGATCTGTCCCACGGTGTGGGAGCCGCCACTGCAAAAGCTGCAAGTTGCCTCTGGTTTGGAGCCTGGATGCTTGGACGTCTAAAGGCATTGGGTGTGTTGACCTCAGTGCTCTGACGGAAGCATGTTTGTGCAAACATTCAGACAGGTATGATGGCACAAGCTAGAAACACAATCTTAAACTGGATCCTGAAACTGCCAGGAAGCCAGTTAAGTGAAACCAGTATATCAGTTAGCGATCCCATCATCTTTTTTTTACAGTCAGAAGGCGGGCAGCTGCATTCTGAACCAGCTGTAAGCAGCTCAGAGACAGCACAGTCTCAGCTGAATGAAGCTCATCTGCACAACTGAACATCAAATCTGATGAATCAAAATCACACCCAAGTTGCTGAAAGATGAGCGACGGTACTAAAGGGCTAATCACCCTTTTTATTCCATCCACAAGAAGAGATTTACCGAATACAGTTTCAGTTCTCTTTTTATTGACATTCAAGAAGTTTATCTCCATCTGTGATTTACTACATTGGAAGCCAGTACAGGGGATAGTAAACACACAGAAAACACCTGAAGAAACAAGCTGTGTGGACTTAATGAGTGAAGAGTGTCAGAGAAAAGTAGATGTCAATGCTATGACTGGTAAGATGAAGAAATCCTAATTTACGTCATTTTTTCAGGTCACTTCGTCTCGGTATACAAACAAAGAGATTGGACCTGATCCTTTGTAAAGTGTCTTGAGATAATTATGTTGTGAACTGACCCGCTAAGAAAGGACTGGTTGACTTTAATAGAAATGGTCAATTAAATATATAAAATGTCAAACTTAGAGAGCCAATTTAAAAAAAAGACTGAAGAGTCAAAATGAAACTGACTTTTTTGGGCTTAAATAAAACCATTTTGTGCAAAAGAAACACTACTGAGATTTGGTTTGATGTTTATCATCCTTAATTCACAACTCAAATTCAAGTGAAAAGAAAATAAAACAGCCTGGTAAATAATCTTCTCGGTTGATGAATTATTGAGGTGTGTTGTGAAAGTCTGAG
Organism: Labroides dimidiatus; assembly: GCA_030710495.1. NCBI lineage: Eukaryota > Metazoa > Chordata > Actinopteri > Labriformes > Labridae > Labroides > Labroides dimidiatus. The sequence goes on from CM061145.1 coordinate 10,317,003, forward strand.
CAGGTTATGAGTTTAATGGATATAAGTGTGGACAGGCTTTGCTTGGATCAACAGCACAATTAATCTAAAAACTGTGTCCTCTTCTTCCTTTCTCATCTATTCCTCTTTAACAAAGACAGATGTATGTGTGAGAGCGTTTATACAATCCAGGAAACTTAGCAGGTAGAAACAAACACTCTGAAAGTAAAAAGAAGGAATGGGGAAGTTAGAAGAGGACTGGAGTGAGAGGAGGGGGAGGAGGTACAGAAAGAGCACAAATTCATCAATCTCTGCACCCAACATCCTGAAGGAGAAAGCTGATAGTCCTGAGGATGACCTGATGCTTTTAACCAGCAAGAGAGAAGAGAGAAGAGGAGGAGGGGAGACCACTGAAGACCATATTAGATAACAAAAAGGTCATTAGAGAGGAAGTGTTTGCTGTTCACTGGATTACAAAGGAAGTCCAGGATCTGATCAGTATTATCACATGATCATTTGGAAATAATAACAAATATGCAACATGTTAATATTTTCTTAAACTAAGGGTGCAGTCACACTGGCAAACACCCAATTATCTTCTGTTTTATAAGATTATCCTATCAGATTACCCTGTGGTCTGAGGTGTGTTGAGATTGAATTGTTCCCGATAATCGGCTTCAAAATGGGTGGGGGTTGACAATCATACATATTTAACTTGTTCAACATTGACAACCAAAAATCTTCATGTGGGTGAGGATAGCTGACGACTCCCAAGTCATGACTCTGTGAGTTATGAAGTAGAATGGAATATAGCCAATCAGGAGGTGAGCTGACTGAGGAACAAGGAAGCAGACATAAACAAATCAAGCATGGCTGATCTGACATGGGAAGTTTGTGAGGAAGGATTTTTTCCATAAGTCTGTTAATTGGTTGTTGCTATGCGTTTCTCTGTTTCTTCTTCTACATTTTTTTTTATCACAGTCAGTCACGCAAGATTTCTGTCTTGGAGGACTAGATTCTAGACCAGTAGTTGGACAGAATCGTTATGTGTGTGGTGAGCTGTGTTGAGATCATCCGAGCACACCACACACAGTACGATCAAAACTGTTCAACACTTGATTTTTGATCTTCATGTGTGGGGTCCCTAATGGATAAAAAATCTCTTCAGATTTAGAAAACCCTTAGAAACCCTGTGTGTAAATACTGAGAAAAATGATTACACACAATTGCATTCACACCTGACTCTTCAGATGAGATTTTGTGTTCAATCGAAGCTTCAGGTCTTATTGTCTTGAACACACTTGAATACAAATTAACAAAGTAAACCTGCAGTGAGTAGCAGAAACTCTGAAGCTCAGAGAATTACTGTGACAGCTCAAAGAGGAAAAGCCACCTCTCCCCAGCTCCAGAGGGTCACCACAGTGCTTCTCCTTCTGCCCCTGATACGTTTAGTGTCTGGCTGGGAGCCATAATGCACACTGAGATGAATTCCTGCCAGCCTCTGTAAACTCAATAGTGCTCCCGACCCTGACCTTTGACCTCTCAATTAAGGGGCAGGTGAGCTAAAATAGCACATCGCCATGTCTATCAATACAGTAAAATATGACACCAAGGACACGCGACAAGCTGTCCTTTATGACCCTTTCTAACATCTCTGCACTGTGACGGGTTTCAGACGGGACTCAAGAGTTACAGAAAACCTTTTTGAACACTAATGTTTTACAAATAAACTCTAAATAAATCATTTACAAGTATTGAGCCTTATTTCACATTTTGGATAAAGTCCCCTTTTTTTTCGTAAACAAGTTTAAAACTATCTGGACATACAAGATTTTGATTATTTTCTTTTTGCCTTTTTTAAATTGCTCTCCTTTTAAATCAACCCAACACAATAAGATCAAGAGATGTTTTCTTGAAGTGCAAGTTTTCCACCACGGATAAAAGACTTTATCTGTTCTTCTGACATCAGTGACCACTTCATCAGACCACTAGAAAAGAGGAAAAAGAGGATGGCGAGACTTGGTATCGAGGTTCAGCTTAATCACGCTATTCCTCCAGTCGTTAAATGCTCCAGATCAAGCTCCTAACATGTAGCCAGAGTGTTCAAAGTGGTGATACAGCCTAATACAGACATAAGCTTCTCCTGTTGACACTCAGAGCTGCAATCTGTCTTCATTATGCTGCCTCTGCTCCTAAATTGGCTGTGATAAATGATTTCTTCTATACTCCTTCACCTTGTTTTTCCCCTCTCTTTCGTTTTCTCATTTCATTCCTGCGGATAAAATCCCACCACCAATTTAAGCCTCAGACTGTGTTAACAAGTGTGACACTGCACACCTGTACCAGTGATCTTCTGACAATTAAAGAGGGGGTATATACATGTGTTGTAGAAATAAAAATGCTCTGTTCTAAAAAGTACTAAGATCTTTACGAGATCTTCATGAGACTTGCTGAAATGATGAGTTTCATCACATAAGGATCTCCAAACTGGTTATTTACACGTTGGATGTGCGGGCCTCAAACACCAAGGTCTGCCCATAGCTCTGCCCCCTGACAGGCCTCCAAATGGCAAGCCAATCAGAGGGAAGAGGGTTTGTGGAGCTGGGAGCGTTAAAGAGACAGCACCTAAAACAAGATGTTTCAGACAGGGACTGAAATAAGGGTTTTCTAAAACACCAGGGAGAGAAATATAGAGATTGTATTGCGATGCAAATCATGTAAAGCTAGTACATGACGATCACTCTTTGACTAAAAGATGGTATGAAATTGAACTTTCTTAGCATGCCTGGCTAATTCCATACTCATTGGTTTAATCCACTGCATCTTTTACAGGCTCATGCTTTCTGACAAAGTTGAACTTTCTCGTGTTTCCTCGTTGATTTATTCAAAGTATGCCAAAATTATTATTGTATTCAATGTTTTAAAGACATGTTGTTGCTTTTTAACACTGAAAGGTATTATATAAATTAACTTTACAAAAGTATACTTATAGAAAACTGATTCATGATTTTTTTTGTCTGATCATTCTGGAGGCACTGAAGTGGCAGTTACATGAGGAGAGAAGCCAGGAACACATAGTAACATGAAGTTGATATTTGATTGATTATGATTTTTAATCATAATTCTTCAGATTCAGACGTGACAAGAGCGAACACTTTGTCCTTGGAAGACCTTTTTGTGTGTGACTTTTTTTAAGAGTGTGACAAACACTGTTTGAGAAAAGCTATAAGGTGATTTACTTTTACAGAAGCATGGCCAGCAGACATTGCCAGATTCTGGCAGAGACTTGACCCCATCTGAAATCTGACACAAGTCAGTGCAGACGGTAAACCATCATCTGTCTCTGAAGCATGGAAAATCTTAGAAATTGGCTCAGTTCAGATCAGGGCTGGGCCATGTCTACCAGACTGGTACATGATGATGTCTGGAAACAAACTGTACTGCTGCATCATTTACATAACACAAAGTAAAGCTCTGGATACAAGCCCAATTTCAATGAAGTTGGGACGTTGTGTAAAACATAAATAAAAACAGAATACAATGATTTGTAAATCCTGTTTAACCTATATTCAACTGAATACACAACAAAGACAAGATATTTATAGTTCAAACTGATAAACTTAATTTTTTTCCAAAAATTCACTCATTTTGTTCTCGATGCCTGCAACACGTTCCTAAAAAGCTGAGACAGGCTCATGTTTCCCACTGTGTTCCATCACCTTTCCTTTTAACAACACTCAATAAGTATTGTTAAGTGGAAAAAAAGAAACAAAGTTTATCAGTTTGAACAATAAATGTCTTGTCTCTGTAGTGTATTCAGTGGAATATAGGTTTAAAAAGGAATTTCATGTCATTGTATTCTGTTTTTATTTTACATAAAGTCCCAACTTCATTGAAGTTGGGGTTGTACATAAAATGTTTGAGAATCGTTCCTATTTTAACCCCGTTAGAGAGGAGAGAAAATAGTGAAGTAACAGAAAGAAGGAAATATGACAGTGGGAGAGGGAGAGTGCACTCTGAGGGTGGACCGCCACGAATAAAAAAAGAACTACAAGTAAAAAAGGGAAGCGATGGAAAAGAAGCATAGTGAGTGAAGAGGAGATCAAGCGTCCAGAGCTTGTGATAGACTACAAACTCCTCTAATCCTGAAAAGACTGCCTCCCTTTCCATGCTGCAGAGGGACACAGAGAAAGAAACTGTCACACTCTGCATGGCTAGGTCTTATCTTTGGAGCATTTTCTAAACTTTCATGTAAAGACAAGGTTCAAAAACTCTGTGGCTGGTTTTTTTTGTCTATAATGGAGCAACTTTTCAGTAAGTTTGACACTGTGAGAGAACTTCATGCTGAACTCATATAAATCCAGAACTTGTTTGCTTTCATTGAGACGCTGCAGAGGCGCAGGGTTCAATCAGTCATTTGAGGCGGCTGGAGAACTGAAGGCCGAACATCATGGTTTAACAAGAAGAACATGCACACAAAATAAACATTTTGTTGACTCTGTCAAGACCAGTGACTCAGAGCTTTTTCAACATGTCATTAGCAGAAGCTTTTCTGTTCTATTCTCCTAAATTAAAATGTGGCTGCTTACCTCAAAGGAACACACATGAGAGAAAAGCTCAGACATCAGTCTGGACTAATGCTAACCCTTTGTGTCAGAAAAATAAATATTCAACTGTAATTACAAGCTTAAATGCGAAGTTTCAGTTCAATAAGCTGAACACAACATGGTCTTAGTGAATAAGAAAGTGAATGCAGACTACTCACTCACCAAAGTGTTAAGGCCCCAATTCTTTGAGCCTTTTTTATACTATACATCATTGGTCCACGTGGACGCTCTCCACCAAAAGGAAACCTACACAAGTATCCTACGAAAGTCATGTAAGGTGATGTGTTCAAGCCCTGTGATTGGTTCACTGGGCTTCATTGTATTTCCTGCATTGACAACATTACCAGAATCACCGTCGATCTCTTGTCGTGACATATCAGCTCTGATTTAACAGGATACATTCAGAGTCTTTGAGCTCTCTTAAAATAATATTCTCAGGCTTTGCTTGCCTTTAAATAAATGCCCAGCTGAGGAGAGGATGTTGGTATTGAGAGGAGGGAGTTGAGGATGATAAGCAGGAGCGACCCTCGGTTTGGAGTCGACCAATGAAACAGAACTGAGGACTTCAGCATGTGAGGAAGGAGCTCTCAAACCACTGAGTTCATTTAGCATCCAGTTACTTAACCTATTTGAAGTGTTACAGATCTGGAGTAGAAAACCCCAGATTAGAAAAGGTAATTTTTTGTTTTTCCTCCCAGGGGGTTTATACCAGCGCATTAAAGCCTCTCTTATTCGAGTTTCTGAGATTTATTTTTATTCGTCAAGGTTGAACGAGCCTAAAAACCTACTTCCTTCAACTTTAAATTCTTTCAGGAAAACCCTCAGAGAGGGGACACAAGGTTTGAAGCTACATCGCTGAACAACAAAATTAGTTTATCAATGAAGTCAACCTTGAATGTTAATCAAGTCTGGACCAATTTAAATTTGGAGCAACTGGACACTGCAATCACACAGACATAAACAGTCCTTTCTTTCAGAGCTCATATGAGGGAGACTGACTCCAAAATCTACATCACTTGCGTTTTTTGGCTCCCAATGTAGTCTGTGACAAAGATAAGTGTGGCTTCTGTTTCGCATCAATGTACCCGATTTTATTATTTTATCATCAACTTTAAGAGGTTGGTTGAAGCAAGAGGGCTCAGTTTAGCAGGATATGCACATCATCAGGATTTTCTAAATCTGAGGAGATTTTTTTATCTGTTAGAGAGCCCACACATGAAGATAAAAAAAATCAGGCACTGAACAGTTTTGATCGTACTGTGTGTGGTGTGCTCCGATAATCTCAACACGGCTACACCACACACATAACGGTTTGTGATCTGACAAAAACTTAGAAGAAGAAATATAGCAACACATAGCAACAACCGCAACACAAAATGCAACATGGAAGAGGACACAGAGGAGGGAATGATGGTGGTCTTTGGTCTATTTTTAGCAGAAAATTCCAGAAATTCAGTAAGCTCACCTCCTGATTGGCTACATTCACTATACAAAGTCATGACTCAGGAGTCATCGGCTTTCCACACACACAAAGATTTTTGGTCATAAATATTGAACAAATTTAATGTTTACGAGTGACTGATCAGCTGAGAAGATCAGCGAAAATGCCGATCACTGACCAATTTATCAATTAGAAAATGCTAAAATCTTCCCTGATGCAGTATTTGCAATCAGGATGGTAACATTCTTACTGAAATCACAGAGTGGGGAGTGTCTTGGCACTCACTTGTCATTTAATTTGAAAACTGGGTTTGAGTACTCTTGTTAAAGGATCATAAAATCTGCCTCAGGTCCTCCTAACAAGCATCCATACTGTTGAGAAAGAATCTTTGCCATCAGGGTGAAGTGTGATTACATCCAAAATGGACAGTGAGGCACCACTGTGCTGTAGAAAAATTGCCCATTAAAAGGCAACCAGTGGTCAGATTCCCCACAATGCTTTACAGCAGTAAGGAAAGAGAGCTAGCCATCAGAGGAGGAAGGGGGACAGGGGAGCCATTAGCAGAGACTGACGGTTCGAAGGGGGACACTAATGATCATCAAACAGACTGTCCTGCTAATGAGAGGTGCAGGTCCTCACATTCACTCACAATCAGCCCCACGGTGATGGAGCAGAGCTGACTGTCAGTGAGGGGGGTCTGGAGTGAAGGATGCTGGGTGACCACGCAGCTCCATCTGAGTGCTGGAGACTCATGCACTAATGAGAGCAGTGATATGAAAACTGATATGACAATCTACTGAGTGTGTAATTACAGGAAGTTGCTCTTTAATTGAAGACACTTGAGTGTAAAAAATGACTTTGTAATTATTTGGCAGCTCATAGAAGTCTGATCATTTTATCTGCTGCTAACAGAACCAAGAGCCCTTCGCACACCCTCCGTATCGTCAGCTTTTACCGTTTAGACCTCTTCTACATCAAGCTTACTGACAAACAGCTCATTACAATTCATTAGTCAGGCTCTTCAGGGTGAAAATTACCCCTGAATGTTCCCTCATATCTTATTAACGAACAGAGAATTAAAAAGTAAACAGAAGAAACTGAGACAAACACCTCTGTTTGTATTGTATACGTACACAACACTCAGCGCTGCTTCTCTGCATTAATAATAAAACAGACTTTGTGTTACCGTGTGACTGCAGTCAGAGCCACAATCATTACCCTCAGATGTGGTTACTGTTGTAATGAGGACAGTAAAGAGTTTAGTGGAACAGAATGCTTCAGCACCAGATCTGGACAGAGCTGTTTAAGTTCAGGCTCAAGGTCAAAGGAAGCAGGCTACAGAGAAGTTACCTTAAATAAAAATGCTTCATAACAAACTTCAAGCGATCTGGAAACGTCCAGCTGTTTGTCAAAGTGAGGAATCACATGTCCAAGTCCACCAAAGATCAACTTCACACTCCAACTGTGAACAAACTTAAAATGTACTTCAAGCAGTGGTTCCTTTACAGTAATTGCTCTGAAGCGGTAACCATTGTTCATGTTGTTATTAAAAAACTAAATATTTACGAAGAGTGTTTTTTTTTTTTTTGCAATGCAAAGGAGGGCTGGACAATTAATTGAACTTTGACTGTGATTTTAGTTTTAGCTTCTCACAATCATAAAAACATAATAAAATAAAGAAAAAATAAGGTTTTTGAAAAGACTTCAAAGAGTACTTGTGGGTTGGGTTTTTGGCTGTGTTTTAAGTGTATCTAGCATGTTTCAAATTTTACAGAGGTGCATGTAAATTGGGTAATTTTTTTTACCGTTTCTTATTGTTATTATTTAACATTTCATTATTATTTTACTAGTTACTAATTCAGTTCTGATTGTTCGATTGTTCAGTTGTGGTTCAATATAAACTCAAGTTTTGAAATCAGTGAATAATCATGTTCATTATTTGTGGTTTCAATATCAATCAAATAAGGGTGATTATTATTTTTCCACAATCGCCCAGCCTAAATCCATAATTAACAAACTCTTTGTTTATAATCTTATTTATTGTATTTATTTATTGTATTTAATTGATAACTAACCAAACAGAATGTTTTTATTTTATTTTACCCTGTTCTCTTAATATTTTTGATAGTTTTACTGTTTGGATATGATGGGGGTTTTTTTAATAAATCTATGACCACAAACTTTGTTCTTGTTTTAGTCACATATGATTTCAACCAATTTCTGTTATTTTTGTTTCTGTTTTTTTTTAACTGCACACTTGACTGAGTGGGTTTGTTTTGCCTTTAAGATCCAGCTCTATAATGAACACCAGCATACATCACAATACTGAGGCTGCTGTAAATGACGGTAATTGATGATAATGAAAATGCCACTGATGTTGCCAATGTTGGAAAGAATTTTTCTTGATGATTTTATTGGTGATGAGCCACAGGAATCAATTGGGTTTTATTGATAAAAGCACAATTATTGATTCTTCTTATGGATTCAATTTTTAATTATTTCTTTAAATCAATTTCTGTGGATCACCTGTTAAACAAGTAAACTTAAAGAGAAGAGCTGAAGGATATGACCTCAGTTTATTATACATTTATATATTGTAATGTTTTGCCATGCCTTTTCTACCTTTTGTCAAAAATCTGTGTGATCTGGATTCTCTCCTGCTTCATGTTTGGATTTGAGAAATATTTCCAGTTAGGTTAGAAGTGCTATAAATGCTTCACTTTCAAACATGGCCCTTTAACAATAAAAGTGTTTCAGCAAATTTACATCCCAGGACTTTGACAACATCGAAACAGTGAGAAGTTATTTTTTCTGTTAGTGAGATCTGCAGCTTGCTTTTTTCCATCACTTGGACTGAAAGCAAATGAGTCTTTGGTTAAAAAAGTGGGACCCCATTGGGGAGGTGTGAAATGTCCCACAAGATAAGAAAAATATTTATAGTTGCATATGTCATCCTTTATTGTAAAAACTATATCAAAAAATAGGGGTAAATTTTATTTAGGTATTAAAGTTTTTTTTTTAGCTTTTTTGAGAGAGGACAGGATAGTGGATAGAGTAGTAAACAGGGTGAGAATGGAGAGTGAAGAGCAGGAAAGTAGCCACAGGCCGGACTGCCCACTCAAGGGCTTTCATCATATGAGTGCAACCTTAACCATTAGGCCATCTGTGCTAAAGATAAATGGGTGAACATTAATGTAAAAACCATGCAAACAGAAGATGTTTGATCTGTTTTCAACATTTTTTAAAGGCTATTTTTGATGGGTCTGACTTTAAAGGGTTAAAATCATTTAAAATTTTATTTTTTCAGTGTAGCAGACCATTAAAATCATATCTATAGTAAAAGATATTTATTCATGGGAAACATTGGTTACACAAATTGACATTTTTCAGTTTTACCAACTGACCACGTCTTTCACCCATCCACAACTTTAAAACGTGCCTTGTTTATCAGCTACTTCATCAATTACTTTTATTCTTTAAAAGAAGGCCTTTTTTCAGCACTGGTTACACATTTCATACATCTGCCAGCCTTGAGACGGACACAGTTCAAAGGCATTTGGGTACGACAAAGGATAAGCGCAAAGTAAGAAAAAAAAGTCACAGATTTAAGAGAATAATCTCCTAAATTTAGGAGAATAATCTGGTTATTTTAGTCTGTATCTTGTCTATCAGACGAGCAGCAGCTGCCTGTAGAGAAATGAGGAACACGGAACATCTTGTTAAGTTATTCTTTAGTTTAGGTTTTAACTTGGCTCTAATCCTCCGTCGTAGAGTGATAGCCTACAGTGCTACACGTTTCAACTGCCTTCATCAGAAAGCTCCAGGTTCTCTAACAAACTATTGGTCAAAATCACTGGATGGTGACTTGAGGAGACAGAGCTGGCAGCAGGAAGCTCATAATGACAGGTCAAATAGCTGAATGTGTGAGCTGCAGACTAAAGAATGGCTTTCAAAGCTGCAGCATTACAGCTTAAATTGTTGTTAAAAAACAGTCATATCTGAGCTTTAAGTTTTCAAAATCATTCACTTTATTTTATTAGAAATAAATTGTCAAAGTCAGATCATATTTACCAACACTGGTGTGTCAGGCTGACACAGCGTGGCTCTGGTCTGCACCAGGGATGTCTGTCAGAGAAGTCGGCTAAACCACTTTTCAACAACACAACAGTTAGATTACACTCCAACCTGCTCCTCTGCTGCAGCATCATGGTGCTCTGAGATTTTATAACTTGATATTAGTGTTCAACTACCTCTTTTTGCCTTCTTCACCTTCCTTATTCCTCCCCAAAAAGTCCTCCACTCAACATGTGGGCATCAAGAGAAAATGAATTCACATTCTCATTGGCAGTTCTTTCGGAGGGATTTACCACAGATATCTGAAGCAACAGCACAGAAGACAAGTGCTGCTGAATTAAATATAGCGGCTAGCTGGGAGGAGACGTGTTAACAAGACAGAACAGAACATGGAGACCATTCTGTGGTTGATCAGTGAGCGGAGGAGAAGGCAGGGTGACAGGGCAGCAAAGTGACTCAGAAGGCACAAAGGCTTTGTCTCACTTTACATTTATAAAGTCACTTCACCTCAAAATTTGTCTTCAACCCACCAATGCCTGTCACTTTCTTCTCAAACAGAAGATCATCAGGTTGGTGTGCCCACAGACTGACTTCAATTCATTTCCCTAATCACATCAGAATTTTCAAAACTGTCTGGGTGAAGGGTTGAGCCACCTTGAACACAACACATCAAAGTAGAAAGGTGTTCAATAAAAGGTGGGCGGTGTATCCATGATGCGCTCTCTGATGAGTCATATCCTGGCCTCCTGTGCTGTCCCCTCCTGCTCTGCATCCTTTACAGAAGGTTCACACAAACCAATGCACTCAGGTATGAAACACACACTCTCACACACACAATCACACAGCATCAAAAGGCAATGATTAAAGTCCCACTCACCAGCAGAGCACGACAGACACAGAACAGATGTGGAGAGGTGAGTCGTATGGACACAGTCATTACACTGCAGCAGGACGACATGTACTGTACATCATATACCACTTCATGTGGCAAGAGATGGCAAACTCTGCTTCTCCAAACTAATCTAACTCTGAGGGATAAAGTTTTCTAAATTGAACAGGAGTAATTTGATGTACTACGGTGAAAGGACAAGAGCATTTTGACATTTCCGAAGGATTTGATCGCAGACATTTAGCAAAGCAGGAAAAGCAAAGGTGAGCGGAGGTATGTTATCAGTGGCTCTGTTCCATCATCAGTTCCAGTGAGCCAGCATGCTCGACAGCAGGGGCCCTGGAACTGGCTCAGCTAGGTTATACAGTCATTATACATGCCTCAGACTGTGATATGCTGTAAGTTTTGGCTGCTTTTGTCCTCCGTGTTTCAGTTTACTCTGTTAGAGTTTGTAATACAACCCCAATTCCAATGAAGTTGGGACTTTATGTAAAACCTAAATAAAAACAATACAATGATTTGCAAATCCTGTTTAACCTATATTCAATTGATTACACTACAAAGACAAGGTATTTATTGTTGAAACTGATAATCTTTTTTTTTTGTTTGTTTTGTTGAGGAACGCTCAAAACACACCTGTTTGGAACATTCCACAGGTTTATTGGAAACCTTCATTGGACAAGGTTCACCACTGTGTTAACAACTGTGTGAGCAAATAGTCCAACAGTCTTAAGAACAAAGTTTCTCAAGGTAAAATTGCAAAGAATTGATGGATTTCATCATCTACAGTCCATAATATCATCAAAAGATTCAGAGAATCTGGAAAATCTCTGCACGTAAGTAGCAAGGCTGAAAACCAACATTGAATGACTGTGACCTTTGACCCCTCAGGCAGCACTGCATTAAAAACCAACATCATTGTGTAAAGGATATTACCACGTGGGCTCAGGAAGACTTCAGAAAACCATTGTCAGTTAACACAGTTCATCACTACATCTACAAGTGCAAGTTCAAACTCTACCATGCAAAGACAAAGACATATATCAACAACACCCAGAAACACCGCCGGCTTCTCTGGACCCGAGCTCATCTGAGATGGACTGACACAAAGTGGAAAAGTGTGCAGATACTAGACTGGCCTGCCTGCACTCCAGACTTGTCTCCCATTGAAAACGTGTGGAGCATAATTAAGCACAAAGTACAACAACAGAGACCCCGGACTGTTGATCAACTGAAGTTGTTTATCAGTCAAGAATGGTAAAGAATTCCACCTCCAAAGCTTCAACAATTAGTGTCCTCAGTTCACAAACACTTATTGAGTGTTGTTAAAAGGAAAGGTGATGGAACACAGTGGAAACATGAGCCTGTCCCATGAAACTGTTCACAGAGTGAAAATTCCTATCACAATAATATGATGCTCTTAGTGCTCCAATAATTCATTTTCAGCTGTTTCAGATTTTGAAAGAGAAATGTCTACAATGTCATCATAGAGTTTTGGGTTTATATTTATCAAACGTAAATTAATATACAAATAAATGATTATGATGCTCTGGAGCAGAGGGTTAATATATATAAATGGGTTAAATAGGTAAAGGTTGAATAACACAATCAGCCCCATATTTTACATGATGTTCATACATGTACACCAGAGAGAAAAGTGATGTTGTTTGGTCTTTCAAGGACAAAAAATATAATCCTCCATTATACAAAAAAAGGTGGATTTTAACAACCAAACCACAACAATGCTTTTCTTAAAAAATAAGATAAAATCTGTGTCTTTTACTTCAGTAAGAAAAGAATGGAGGCTCTCCCACCTGCTGGAGATTCAGCAACTCAAATTACACTGAACATACCTGTTGGTTTATGCTGGCCACCGTACAAAGAATAAGATATTAGGTCAGTTGTTTTAGGAGCTATGGTCAGTTAAACATGAAACCAATCCCTTCATATAGGAAGCCAACTGCCAGATACCTGCAGCTCATTTAGAGTCTCCAGCTTTATAGAGCAAATACAATACTTACACTGAAGGCAATCACCATTCTGCAAGACCATAATCTGGAGTTAATCTCCATTCAGCCATTAACACAAGATGGCTTGTGGTCTCCAAACTGTCATTTAGTGAGATATTTACAAGGTGATCAGCAGCAATGAAGGACCTGGTCAATAAGCCCTCTCTCTGTCTGTCTGTCTCTGTGTCCCAGGAGGAAAGAGACCTGTGACCTGCAGCCCTCCACAGGAACACGTTGCCTACAATCCTGCAGGCTGTGGAAACAAATTTCCGGTAACAGAGGGCAATAAATTATCTATTTCATTGATGTATTGGTGGGATGTCTATAAGTCTTTCAGTGGGCTAATGGACTGAGTGCACATGGAGATAGGAGTGGAAATCATTACGCTGGTTTCTGCATCATGTTATTCACTCTGCAGCTTCCTGATCATGAGGCTGTTGCAGAGGTGTTGGTTCAAGAGCTGGTCCGAAAAAGTAAAAGAAAAGGAAAGGTGGATGCAAAAAAAACACCAAAGCTCAAAAAGAATCAAAACAGTTTATTTAAACTATGAAATTCTGTGTCCTTCATGTTATTTTATTTTTATCTATTTTTTCTGTATTTCTTCAGCCTGCAAGACATCACTACATCACAATCCATGGTCACAGGACAGCAGCACAGTTCCTCTCATTGTTATCTCATGTGATTTAGGTTTGTGTAATTATCGTCCCCATGATTTAGGCCCAATAAAGGCTTCAACCAACGATCATCATCAGCATCTCTGTTGAAAGGGATCTAATAAAGCTTGCTCAGCTGTTTTCTCGTCCCTGATGTCCACTGTAAGTGTAACTTTATCAAAGTTAATAGATTCACTTTGGCTTTAAAACTAATGACAATGGCTTCATCTCTTACTATTTTTTAGACGTGAAGCCTAAATGCCTCGTTGACCGCTGATATATTGCGGTCTGGCTGTTGGAGCAGCAGGCCCGACATCATATCCGTCCTGCTAAACTAAACACATTAAAACTCACTGAATGTCAAAGATTCCTCAGGGCAGTATAGTCCAGAGCTGGACCAATTCTCATTTATTTGAAGCAGACCCTCAAACAAAGTTCAACGACTCTCATCCTTTTAACCTCATTAACAAGATAAAACCTAACTTCTCCAAAAGTTGAACACTAATTATGACGATAAGAGCAACTGGAAATGACATGAAGCATGAATGGGAAGATGTAATTCCAATTCAGACAATTCCATTTATCGTCATCAAGGTAAACTGATCAATATATTGTGATATATATTTGAGGCCATGGTGCCCAGCCCTACCTCTCAGTAACACAGGAGTGAGTTACAGTCTGTCAACATTACAGAAGTGGACTGAGCGGAGCCTGCAGACAGGTAAAATTAAAACGACATTGAGAATTTAACAGTAACTCAACATGTCTCCCGTTTCAGTTTAAATCTCTTTGCCACGTGTCTTGACAAGTGGAGCATGCTTCGTTGCATAGGTCCTGCTTTTCATTTAACTGCTAAAGTTGCGCTAACCCAGTTTAAGTTCCTCCATCTGTAAAACTGAACATGCAAGTAAGTGTACGTTACCCACTCACAAGACATTTCTATTCATTACATTCAACATTTTATACATCTATCTAATGTACCGAAAACGAAGCGCTAGCTTGATGCTAATGTATGTTGGAAATCGCATTGATATGTTAGAGTTAGCATACATCGATAAAATTTTGGTTTAAAAGAATTTCAACTTTCATTACAGAAACATATCGCAATTACTCTTTGTAAACAATACTGAAAACTCTTAATGTCAAAATACTAACAGGCAGAAAGAAAGAAAGAAAGAAAGAAAGAAAGAAAGAAAGAAAGAAAGAAAGAAAGAAAGAAAGAAAGAAAGAGAGAAAAAGAAAGAAAGTTGATGTTTGTTGTATGCATTATATATGTTTAAAATTAATCAGTTGAGTGATTGGTTATCTTTTATTTTTTTCTGCCAAATGTCGGAATTGGCCTCAAAGAATCCATATCGGTCAGGCCCTAATCAACATTATTAAGACTGTTTGCAAACCGTGTAGAATTTATGGAGACAGAGAGAGACAGCGGCAGTTGGGTGAGAGTCTGTATCATTATTTCAGGGAGAAATCACATTTCAGGCTGAACAGAGTGAAGCAGTTAACTTTAAATAGTATAGCAATACATATCGCAAGGAAACAAAGATATTAAGATGTCCTTTTTTCCCAATATCATGCATCCAAAATTCAAACCCTGATGGTTGTGCCTGTGAGGAGCAGTTTGGGGTTCAGTGTCCTACTTGAGGACACGTCACATGACACCATAACAAATCCCATGACATGAGTTCCCTTTGGTACCAAGGTTAGTATAAAAACTATCGTACTTTGAGTAATTCTTCTTTTCCCTTTGTTTTTAAATTTAAATCTAGTAATTTGAGCATGTTTGAGGTGAAGGAGAAAATGGTCTGAGGTTTCCCCCCGTGGATTTGATGCAACATGATTTCAAAACAAATTTGGGTAGTTTTCAAACTCCTCTAGTCTTAACACCAGCCCTACTGTTGAGAAATTCAGCACATCAGCCCCTCAAACAACTTTTCATGTCATTACAGCGCGACAGTGAAAAGAACTGCATCCTTGAGTTTGACCAAATGTTTAATGACCCAATCTTAAAGCATGCATTGCATCACTGCAGACCTAACTCAGTGAAATTCTTCACTGCTACTCATCCTCTGCTCTGCAATTTGGTGTTTCCAGGGTGATAAGAGACAAGCTCAAAGCTAATCAGTGGCCAAGTGTTTAAACTGCAGCGCACTGATAAATAATGCAGAGACTGTTGGCTGATTGGACAGCAGGGGTTCACGGGCTGTGAGAGGGCAAAATGAGAAATGTATGACAACGTAAAGGTAAAGATGAGACAGACCAAAGGAAAAAATGAAAAAAGACAAGGTTTAAACTATTTGGCAGCTGCAACATGTTCAGCAAGTGCAGCTTTTCTTTTGACGACAAGCATGCTGCTTTTCATCTAAACAACTACCAAACACCTGGCAGGTCGAAAGGTGAGAATTTCAAACTAGACTCCCAAACATACATCAGAAGACGGAAAGAGAAAAAAAACCCGAACCATAAAAACACGACATGGAGAGAGAAAAGGGAGAACAAGTAAAGCTTGAAAGAGAATATGAGAGCAGAGGAGGCATGTCGGGACGAGAACTCAAAGAGAAACAGAAAGCTGAGGTATCTCAATAACTTCTTCTTTTTCTACATGAAACAAAAGCAGCAATCAGCTGAGCCAGTCTGGGCTCTTATGTAACAAAAAACAGGGATCTTCAATAAAAGCACAGAGAGTGGAGGAAAGGCCTTGACTTTATAACACACTCAGAAACTACTGTTTGTGTTGCTGGAGGTGTTACAACAAAAGGTTACAGCAAATTAAAGCAGAAAGAGCTACACACCTGCATGAAGATGGAACATTTTTTACGGTTACCACAGTGGTTAATAGTCTTGATTTTGTATCTCTTAAAAGCTCTTTGAGTTTTAGATTGAAGCACTGGTCATGTCAGGCTTTGGGTACACCATGAAAAGGGGTTGGATAGCCCTCAATGTGGTAGACACTGGGACTTTAATCGAATTTTGAACATTCGTTCAAACACAAGGTGAAAAGTTCATGTTCAAACTCTAATTACCAGTTCGAATGTCGGCTGCATCCTGGAGGTGCAAGCCTTCGTGAAAGAAACTCTTCTGTCTGCAGTCAGCAACCCGCTGCTTTGATGGAGAGACATACAGAGTGCAGTCACATCCAAGCACGATTTTTTTTCAACCCAAAATGAAGGATTTTAATTTGGGGGGGGGGAAAAACAATTTTTTAAAGAAAAAAAAATCAATTTTAAAATTTTAAAATAAAAAATCCTGATACTTATGTGAAACGATTTTTTTCTCCCATTCCTACTGCCGAAGCACACCTCTCTGAAGCGTGCCAAAGAGGCCAGCCAATCACGTTTATGAGAGATCAGTCAGTAAGTCACTTGAGAAAAATTAACGCCGCTGAAGAGGGAGGGGGTGGACAGGAGCCTGACCGCACTCAGTTGATCTCATGTCCAATAATCCTCAGTTTCACACCTTAAATATACCAGCTGCGTCTGCATTGCAGCTCTGCTCCGTTGCATGCTGACTGTGTTTGTCAACTCACACCGGCTGCGTGTTCAGTATGACAAGCTGCAGGACTGAGAGACAGCTGGAGTCGCGATACCAAGGAATTCCCGCGCTTTCTCCTTCCTAAATAATCCTCTCTTCATTCTTGTTGTGTTATTAAACCTCAAACCTGTTGATTCCTGGCATGTCTTCGCTCATTGTGTCGTTCTCTTGCACTGGTAAAGCGAAATACGATCTAGTTTTGACACAGTTTGTTTTATTTTGAAAGTCTCAGTCTCTTATTAGGTAGTATCTGTGCACTACTTCCTGTCCCCCTTGATCTTCTGTACTCTGAATTGACGTGTCACAGCTCTGGTATCCAGCAAAAACAAGTTGGCTGCTGATTAGCTGCGACCTGTTGGACCAGCCACGCAGCTGAACCGCAACAGAACGGATCCAGTGGAAGTTGACACATTGACTTGAATGGAAACCGATCTGATCCTGGCTGATCAGAGTAAATCCCCCTCACAGCTTTATCTTTAAACACAGCTCTTTGTTTCCTTTGTGCCTTACATATGCAGACACAAAAATAACTCAGTGTCCTATATTGTGCAGACAAAGTCTGACACATTTCAATCAGCTTTCCCGCTGCGTTTTTTTATTCTGTTCTGAAATTAATGACTTTATATCATGACTCTTAACTCCACCTTTACAGGGAAAAACAGTTTTTATTACAGCACTACAAACAAATCAGTTTCTCCTTTTTGATTAGACCACAAATTTTTCTTTTTTCTTTCGTTTCTATTGACACTACCTTTCTAATGTGGCTCTGTCGCACCATCACGCTATTGTGTAGCTGACTCGATTATTGGCATCCAGTCTGTCAGCTATTATGAACGCTGTTAGTAGAAGGTCTGAGGGTCTCATGATTTGGCTCATGAACTCCCTGCTGATCATACGCTGCTGATGTGGGGCAGAGCGGAGAATGACAACAAAACTGAAGTCACAAAGCCGTGAGTGCCTGTCAGATGCTAAACAGAGGGACTATATGTGACCACTGCACAACAATAAGAGTGTTATTTTGATTATAACAGTTGTACGATATCTTCCCCCAAAATTCAATAATTTAGAGTCTGTGGATTGATAATTCTGTATTTCCCATCTGGCAACACTGGTTTGGTTCATTACTTCTTGTTGTAAAAACGCTGACAACCAGGTAACTCTCAGCACCTGTGAGTACCAGAAGCCAAATTTTTCCTGTGTGAAAATATTAAAGGAACATAAACAGATTTTCCAACAGTTTAAGGAAATACTTTACAATAAAGAAACATGTAAACCTAGCACAAAAAGTAAAGAAACTTGTGGTTGATAGATTTTAACTTGAAGTGCATTAAAGGCAATCAAATATTGAAATTCTGCGATCAATCCAAATTTAAGAAAAAAAACAGCCTTGATTAAAAGCTTTAATCTCTACCCTGTTACCAGTTTGCCAAAGAGACCCTCAGAGGCTTGATTTTGGGGTTTTAAAACTGAAGGTCTTCATCTAAACCGCCCAAAAGTAAAGTCATCTGCTAGATTCGGGTCATTTGGTCAAACTTCTCTGGTTCTGAGAGCAACTTAACAGCTCTACAGAAGAGACTTAAACCACACAGTGTCCAAAAAAACAAAAACACTGATCAGTTTATACTTTTTTTTTCCACGTGTTTGTGTTTCTTGATTTATCAGTTAGTTGTGGAGGTGATACAATCCGTCCCTTGTTGCCATCACTACTGTTTATAACCACAGTTTTCATCAAGCTGATGTAAATAAATCTGAATATTTATAATCAAAATTTCCATAATTCTCGTGAATGGCTTTTGTTCTCGCTGTTTGTGCTCCATAAAACTAGATCTTACCACATGGGATTATCGATCTCTCTCTCTTAAGGTCAAAAGCATGTAAGAGAGAAAGAAAAACAAAAAAACTGAAAATAATCGAAGTGGTTCTTGACATTGAGAGAAAAAGCATGGGTAGAAACTGGCCATAGATGGAGAGGAAGAAAGAGTGTTTTTTTGGACATCGAGTTGGTAGAGAAAGTGAGTGGGTAGCAGCTAAGACCATATTTGCCTTTTTCTTTTTGTATTTTGGCCAGAAGGGTTATTGTAAGAGTACAGAAGCAAAGTGAGAAACTGATTCGTGACAGCAGGCTGGCACGGATAAACTCTCTGGGCAGCTCCACTCGTACAAACACATTATAGTCTTCCATATCTGCACCACCTGCAACTCCAAGGAGCAGCAACAAAGAAGAGTGTTGATCTCCTCCGAGGTCTCACTCTAGCTCCTCCAAAATTAAACTTCTTGGAGATTTCTTATCAAGGTGACAAAGCTGCAGTGTCAGTGATTTCTTTGTCAACACTTTATGTAAGTTGTGTTGGCGAGCGCTGGTCTGTGGTGTGGTGCTCCTGTGCTGCGAATCCTCCGGCTGAACAGCTTTCTCACCCTCCCACTCCTCCTCCTGCTCCTGCTCTTCGCCACCATTCTCTGCTGACCTCCAGGGTCAACCCAGCCCAGGCCTACATTCCTCTCTCCGGGGACATCTCTTCCTCCGCCTCCTCTTACCTCACATTTCTGTTCTATTTACCCAACAGATACACGTGGTTATTTTTCTTTTCTCTGGTAAAAAGAAAGAACTCAACAACCCGACAGCCCAAAATCCTCCTCTACTCTCATTTAACAGACATATTCTCTCTAAGTCTCAAAAGACATAATGAGGCAGATTTATATCCAACTCCTCTAACTGGATTTAAAACATTTTCACATTTGCTTTAAAAATGCATCTCTTATTCAGCACCTGTGAGTGCAAACCTTCCTGGACGCTTGGATCTTATTTCCATCCGTCTCTCCTCTAAATTTATGACACCAGAAAAAGAAGACAGAAAAGAAATGTAGAAGCTTTAGTCTCTGCCACAGCTAACGCTAATGTTAGCATGTTATAGGGCTGTCACTTTTTATTCGACCTTCGAATATTCGTTCGAGTATGAGGTGAAAAGTTCATATTCGAATTCTAATTATCCATTCGAATATCTGCGGTATCCTTCAGATGTCAGCCAATGTGAAAGAAACTCCTCTGTCTACAGACAACAACTCGCTGCTTCACGTTCAAACAAGCGCCGCTCCTCCGCTGGTCTGTCTGCGGACACTACTCCAACATAAAGCAGACTTCGGGCGCACGCACCGCTCGCCTACGTCACCATGAAGCGTCTATCAAAAACGGTTTAAACGCAGCGCGGTCTCATCAGAGTCAGTAGAGTGAGACAGAGAACAGGATTATAACTTTAGAGACTTTTTGGCTCATGTTAAGTTGTTTTGGTCCCGCACAGCCCTCTAACACCCCGTTATTGTTTAAATAACTGTCGAGGGGAGCGGTAACGGCGATCATGTGCGCGTGCTCGTGCGTGAATTGTACCGTGCAGGTAATATTGGAAACAAAAAGAGAGTCACACTTGATCCCGATCAAGTTGATAGATTTGAGTTTCTGGCAAATAATGAAGAAATGAAGACGGGCTGTTCGGCTTGAGTATCAGTTATATGTTTTACCTTCTTATTCAAAGCTGTCGAAGCTTTCTCTTGTTGTTAAGGAGACTGTGAAGGAGAGCGCGCGCAGGGGCGAGGGGATATTCGAATATATTCGAAGAATGACGGGTCATTTAACATTCGTTCAAATATGATGACTTTTTGAAAAGTGACAGCCCTAGCATGTTAGCTTCATGAACTTCTCATACTTGTCAAACGCAATAATTTGAGGAGACTTGCTACTTACCCCCCCCCCCCCCCCCCTACACACACACACACACACACACACACATTTCATTGAAGGATGTGAGGATGCATTGATGATAAAAATAAGTTGTTGACTCTTTTAATAATCGATTTTAGCAATGCATTAAACCCCAAGTGCTCACTCACCCATAACCCTGACACCTCTCCATTAGTGCATGAAGAATCGTATTGGTGCATGTGTGTGTCCAGAGATAATGAGTGTATCATGTTCTGTTACAGAGTGAGAAGCCTCTGGATTAATAACAGGTTTGTTTTCTTTTTCCTTTCATCAGTTAAAGCATGGATTAACAAACTGCATATACAACTGTTAAATATTCGAATCCCTACAAAGCTGCGTTAAAAAAAAGAGTGTAAAGGTTTTCAGTTTAGTCACTGTGAATTCACCACCCAGTAAGCATGCAACCAAACGCACGCTGTTTCACACCAAACGAGCGCTCTCTTCATCTCGAAAACTAAATGCTAATAAGTTCACGGCTGATTCTCCAGCTTTGACTTCCACATTTTCCTTCAACCTTCAGTGAAGTGTGTGTGGTTTGTGTATTTGACAGTAATCCCCGTCACGCCTGTGACTGCAGAGATACATGAACTTTAAAAGTGGAGAGGAGCAGCGGGGACAGAGTGGATGGGTCATATTAAGAGTGAAAGAGCAGAGAAGCTGGAGCTGGAGCAGCCTTTTTCACCATCTAAGACTGTGTGGTGCAAAGGGCTCAAAAAGAAAGAGTCAGACGGATAAAAAACAAAAACACAAACAGTGAATGTTGAAACTTCACCTCCAAATGATCCGTGTTGCCTGGAAACAGAGCGGGACACGCTCTCCATCTTCCTTAATGTGTGATTTTTGTGAGCTGTAGTAGCGCTCGGCTCTTTAATCTACATCATCTTTGTGTTTGAGGTTTTAGTGTGATGTTTAAGTGGCAGGCTATTTAATTTATGGAGCATAATAATGTGTCTCGCACCTGCCAGAATGCAGGAAGCTTTGACTGTCCTGCTGTGAATGGTGCATCAACATGAATGAATGATTAGCATGCTTCTTCATACACACACACACACACACACACACACACACACACACACACACACACACACACACACACACACACACACACACACATACAATACACTCAGAAGAGCCAAATTTACAGGAACACATGATGCATCTGCATAAAAAAAGAGGATAAATAAATCAGGATTGACAGCATGTGGGTGTTTGGTTGGTTTTAAACAGAAAGTGGATAAATCCTGCACAATGGGGTATCTGAAAATAACCCACTCAGCATTTTACACTCTGAAACAGTCTTTTAACATAAAACCACACCTGCTGAGTTGCTGTTACAGCTTAAAGAACTGAGTCTCTTTTAGTTATGGGTAAACTCGTGCAGTTGAGTAGAAAAAAAGAATGTTTTGTTTTTGGATTTAATTGGCTGAAATGTTTGGCTTGCCGTTGGACAAATAGCTGCACCTGGCGACTAAACTGCAGATGAAGTTTAAATTTGCTTTGATCATCTAAAATGTAATTAACTTTTTTATTTTATGGTCTTCAGGTAAGAAATGTAAACCACAAAGCTGATGGTGTTAGCCTAGCTGTCATACTCACTCTAATAACTGGCTTTTAAAAGCAAGAACGCAACGAAATTAACAACAATCTGAGGTGGAGTCATAGTGCGGATGTTTTAAAAAAGTTTACACTGAGCCTGTCTAGCATTAATGATTTCACTCACGTTGTTTTGAGCTTTTTTTTTATAAGAAACATTGGTTACACTAATTGAAATCTATCAGTTACACGTCTTTCACCTTATTGCAACGAATGCAGAAATCCATCCGCTCGTCATATCCAAGACCAGGTCATCGAGGCAGCAGGCTAAGCATCATCCCTCTCCCAAGCAACATTTGGAGCTCCTCCTGGGAGGCATTCCCAGACCAGGTGGGATATATAATCTCTCAACTGAGTTCTGACTGCCCCCAGGGTCTCCTCCCAGTTGGAAATGCCTCCAGATGGAGGCTTCCGGAAGGAATCCTTATCAAATGCCCGAACCACTTTATCTGACTCCTTTCAATGCGAAGGATCAGCAGCTCCCTCCAAGACCGAGCCCCCTTTAGAGGAAACTCGTTTCAACCATTTGTTTCATCTGCACAAATGTTGCCTTTTTGATACTGACTGAACATGTTCTAAAGTACAAACCTGCCGCTACTTAGTGACACCAAGGGCACATGATCAGAGATGATTGCTGTACTGTGATGAAAAGCTCTCTGACACAGGACTGAGAGCAGAAACCAATGTTGTGAGGTTTACACAACTAGCAAGAAGCTGAAAGACAGCCTGGAGACTCTGAACAGTCTGCCAAAATCACTAAAAGGAATTACAAAACATGAGAGAGGCTTAATGGATGCCAAAATCAATCAGCAATAATGTGATATGAATGAGGTCAAGTGACGGAGTGATTCATTTTGCAGAATTTCAAGTGTTTTATCTGAAGCATTATTTGATTACAAAGTATAAAATGGAGTGTGAGCGACAGTTTGTGTGAACAGTGTCATTTGTCTTGTGGACTCACTCACCCTGGGTTGCCAGTTTTCATATTGTTTCTGCAGGTTGGCCCCGATGGTCTCCAGGGCTTTCTGTGGACTCATGGACAGAGGATCTGACGGAAAAACAAAGAGATCACACACTTATCACACAACAGAGACAAACACACAATTTACATCATTATCCTCGAAAAGCCAAAATCCAATTAGCAGGCGTGACAATATTTACCACTCTGGAAAATGATACCCAGAATCCTGCAAAAAATGGTGAGTTGGAGTTTCTGATTTCAGATCAAAGAAATACTGAAAACATGAGCAGGATAAAAAAACAGCCCCTAAGGTTGAAAAATTGATGAGAGTAAATCAATCCGGCCAGAAGAATGGTGGAATATAGACTGAGGATGGATCCAGTTTCACTCAGCAGACAGAGAAAAATGCATTGGCAGGGCTTGAGAGATACTGATATGCTTCATGCTGAAAATTAAACCACTTCTCTTTTGATAAATGGAGACAAGAAAAAATTCAAGATGTTGATTTAACAAGATCATACACAACCCCTTCACATTTTAAGGAAAAATATACTATGTGTGCATTTAAAAATCTAAGTCTCCCTCCTCTCTCGTAAGGTGTGTCTGAAGTTTGGATCTCTACAACCCCAATTCAAATGAAGTTTGGGTGCTGTGCAAAATGTAAATATAATGATATAGTACATGATTTGTAAATCATGTTTAACCTCAATTCAAGTGAATACACTACAAAGACAAGATATTTGTTGATCAAACTGACAATCTTCATTTATTAATTTTGCAAATGTTTACTTATTTTGAATTTGAAAGTTGAGGAATGCTCAAAAACACCTGTTTGGAACATTCCACAGGTGAACAGGTTATTGGAAACAGGTGAGGGTCATGATTGTGTATAAAAGGAGCATCCCTGAAAGGCTCAGACATTCACAAACAAGGATGGGGGGAGGTTCACCACTTTGTAAACAGCTGCGTGAGCAAATAGTCCAACAGTTTAAGAACAATGTTTCTCAACGTACAACTGCAAAGAATTGATGGATTTCATCATCTACAGTCCATAATATCATCAAAAGATTCAGAGAATCTGGAGAAATCTCTGCACGTAAGCAGCAAGGCTGAAAACTAGCACTGTGATGATATACTTTTCACTGATTCGATTCTTTTAAGATTTTTGGGCTGCCAATTCAATATAAATTTCAATTCTTTAATACTGACAATTTTTGCAATTCTACTTCCCTTATTTAACACCAGTCCTTGTAAAGTGAAATGATGATGATGATGACAGACTATATCAGGAGCCATACTTCCCCAAAAAATGAACATCACATGTGAGTCAGTTTTTACAATGTATTCAGGGGATCTGACATCAAATTTGGAAAAAAAGTTTTTTGTTTTTTTTAACAAAAAAAAACAATTTTAGATATTTTTAATATCCTGTGATAGTTCTGTGAAACGATTTTTTCTCGCATCCCTAACGAAAACAAACACTGAATGACCGTGACCTTTGACCCCTCAGGCAACACTGCATTAAAAACCAACATCATTGTGTAAAGGATATTACCACGTGAGCTCAGGAACACTTCAGAAAACCATTGTCAGTTAACACAGTTCATCACTACATCTACAAGTGCAAGTTCAAACTCTACCATGCAAAGACAAAGACATTTATCAACAACACCCAGAAACACCACTGGCTTCTCTGGACCCGAGCTCATCTGAGATGGACTGACGCAAAATGGAAAAGTTTGCAGGTACTAGACTGGCCTGCCTGCAGTTCAGACCTGTCTCCCATTGTAAATGTGTGGAGCCTTATGAAGCACCAAATACAACAACAGAGACCCCGGACTGTTGATCAACTGAATTTGTTTATCAATCAAGAATGGTAAAGAATTCCACCTCCAAAGCTTCAACAATTAGTGTCCTCAGTTCACAAACACTTACCGAGTGTTGTTAAAAGGAAAGGTGATGGAACACAGTGGAAACATGAGCCTGTCCCAGCTTTTTAGGAACGTGTTGCAGCCATCAAATTCAAAATGAGTAGAGGTGAAAAGGTACAGAAAAATTTTCAGTTCGGTACATTTTTGGTACAGCAAGGGACGTAATTGCAAAATTTTTACTCACTTTGTGTATCGAGTGAGAAAACGAATTAAAGCACTTTTGTTCCACATGTACCATATATTCCAAAGCATAAGCTGCGCCATGAAGAGGAAAAAAACACATCTCAGTCACAGTTCCTCTTCTCTACATGTGGCTCGTTTCACTCACAGAGCTGTGGAGATATTTCCTCATCAATATTTCTCATGTATGAATTTAGCAATCTTTTTACATAAAAGTATCCAATAACACAGCACCTCATTAATTTGATATAGGCACCTAATTATATGTTGCAGGACCAGCCAAACTATGAAAGAAGTTCGACTTATAGTCCAGAAAATACAGTACTGATTGGTCCACATGTGGACCGGAACGAAGGCCCTGTATCGAAACAGTCCATTCCGAGTATGTTTACAGTTACACCCTTAAAAATGAGTGAATATTTGCAACAAAACAAGAAAGTTTATCATTTTGAACAATAAATGCCTTGTCTTTGTAGTGTATTTAATTACATATAGGTTAAAAAGGATTTTTGGCCTTCATCTCTACATTTACTCTTACATTACCACACATCACCCTGAGAACAAAGTAACAGGTGTGCACAAACTCTGTGTCCTTGGAGGTGACTGAGAAACTTTCAGAAACTTTCAGACTTGTGTCCTTGCTTTATTGAACTAACCAAACTCCTGAGACTAAAGCAATCTCAGGGGGTCTGAACAGTGGTTTTAAGGTTCCCACTCTGTAAAGATGGTTTTGTTGGCTTTTGTTCTGTGGAGCTGGGTGGTTTTGGTGGGGACAGTCCGCTCCAGCTTTTGATGACAGAAGCCTTATAGCCTGAGTTCCCATGGGGAGGACAGAGTTTGTCCCTTAATGATGCAGGGAAAACTTGACTTTATCGATCAAGTTAAAGTTTGCTGCAGTCTGTAATGGCTCCTTACACAATGAAGAACTGAACCCTACTATTACTTTTATTGACGTCTTTGAGCAATGTCACTACATGTCCTCTTTGTTTTGCCTTATATTGATACTTGATAAATAGTTTGTCTCTTTAAATGTCATTTTGAGGGGTTGATGTTTTTCCTGTTCTCAGCAGACCTCAGAGAGTGTTTATTAACTGATACGGCTGATAAAATACCACATAATTTAAAATGACTGACATTTACAAACCATTTGTCCAGTCCAAATGGACTGGAATAGTGGTCTTCATTATCATCTTACTGCCCTCTATTGGTCTTGGGATGTGTTGCAATTACCTTTTTTTTCTCTAGAAGTCACTGGACTGAATTACACAATCTATACGGATCTTTGGTCCAGAGTGGAAGTGCAAACAAACAGGAACCAAAAGTTTCCAAATCTTCTGGTTGGAAAGCACCTTTAGTCATGTGTCCAGCAAGGCCTCCTAACCATGAGCGGCTGGGCTGGTAACATCAGAAACAGAAAAAAACTACACATTTAAACTGCATCTGTTGGGCCTGAAAACCAAACAACAAAAACTACACTGATCAGGACTCTTTGCACTGACATTAACTGATATAATGCAGCCTCACTTATTACTCAGCCTAGTGTAGGAGGAGGTTGATGGTTATTTTTTATTTATTTTTTTTATCCTAGCTCTGCAGCTGTCCCCTAAGAGCATTCTTAACATCCTCTTTGACCTCAGGCTGCTCTCCATCTAAATCAATGAAAACTGTTACACAAGAAAGTTTTTTTGTCTTTAACTATGCAGTCACAAGGTCATTGACTGTGTCACCTCTGTTACATCTCGACAAGGCTCAAAGTGAAAGTATCCTTTTGTCTGCACTCTGCTCGTCTCCCTCTCTAGGCTGGTTTTCCTGGTCAT
This sequence comes from Labroides dimidiatus, assembly GCA_030710495.1. Taxonomy (NCBI): domain Eukaryota; kingdom Metazoa; phylum Chordata; class Actinopteri; order Labriformes; family Labridae; genus Labroides; species Labroides dimidiatus. The sequence continues at coordinate 10,344,401 of CM061145.1, forward strand.
CGTGGCCTGGATCATTTCTCGTGCTTGCATCAAACGCTTGACAAATCACTATCCGAAGGTCTTTCTCAGATATATTGAAATACAATAGCCCTTATATCCAGACAAGATTGTGCCAGCCACAGTTTTAGCTCGCGCTTCTGCTGTCTTGTTTTGATAATAAAGGTCTTTCAGCCAAAAAAACGAAAAAATGCACTTTTGGGAATTGATGCGTCACAGCGCCGGCATCTGGCAAAAACAGAATTGTTGATATTTGCCGCGACTTGCTGCTGCTGGACCACAACAGAGCAGATCCAGTGTGAGTTGAAACATTGACTTGAATGGAAACCTATCTGATCTGGTGCTGTGAAGGACCAGAGGCGCATCTGGTGTATTTCAGCCAAAAAAGGATTTTTTTTTTTTTTAAGTCGCATGAACTCTTCAGTTTTAAATATTAATGACTATTCAAAATTCGAAAGTCATTGCCCATCCCTAACAGGTAGTTTTTCTGCCGTTCTCCAGCATACTTGGATCCCTCTTGGTTATGGGCGTTGAATCAGGGCTTGTGCACGCTGGTGAAATGTACGCACAGGAGGCAGACACAACAGCAGGACGGGATTTGATTGGTTTAACAACTTTGATCCTAAATGCTAGGATTGGTTTTTTGTTTTCCCAGATTTACTCCTGCTGTAGACAGCAGATATTTTTCACTCTTTTAATAACACATCATGCATTGATTGCCATCGGGACATAAAGATCATTTTAACCAGAATAACAAAAAGTCTATCTAAATCTGATCCCTCTGCCTTTAAAATTAAATCTTTTTTTCCCACACCTTGTGTTGTGTTTGTGTCTTTTAGCGTTGCCCTCTGTGTGCCTCTGTGTGAAGTCACTCACCTATCCAGCACTCCAGTCTGGCACAGGGGGAGGTTTTGACTACATCAGGAGGGTCCACTCCCACGTTCAGACACAACACCAGCGCGACACTCACAGTCTTCATCTGAGGAAGAAGAAATAAAAAACAAAGTTATGCACACATTTATCTGGAATTTTCTTTTATTGCCACATAAAACGTTTTTTTTGCACGTATCCAGTTCTTTCCTCAGAGTTTCTCTGCTGCTGCAGGTCAGCTTCAGTGAAGTGGTGAAGTTAAGTGAAACAACATAAGTCACAGAGTAAAGGGTTATCCTCTTCCCCTTCATGTTGTCCTCACTGGGTTGATGATTCTGTGAAATCCTCACTCCATCAGGGAATCTGATCTGCAATCCCAATGTTTTATGGTTTTCTACGCAGGTCAATTAGTGACCAGAAATCCATGTGATCGTCATTAAAGATGCTAAACATAAAGACGCATAAATGTTAAAGCACAAAAGTGGAATCATGTCAACAAATCTGTAAATGAACCATGTAACACAAGACCACTGCAAGCAGCGAATGAGCAGTAAGACACAGGAAAACCATTCATCCATGTGTAAAATGCTGAGTATGAACACACACACACTCACACACTCACAGTTGAGTGGTGAAATCAGCTGTAAGGTTCCTGGAATGAAAATAACAAAGTGCACCTTCACTGTAAGACCCACAGAAAGCCTTTTCTCTTACATCACAGCAGACATCAGATTTTGTGACACCTTGCCCCCCGTCCCCTGTCATGCAGCTCCACCGTCACTGAGTGATGACCTCAAAGGACTCACGCTGGCAAAGACACACTGCCGTGCGTCATATCCTCTGCTTTAAGTTGCACTTAAACACATCATCAAGCCAGCACCTGACATTTAACATTTTGTTGAACAATGGCAGGCATACATCTGCGCTGATGGTACATGACAGTCCTGGTTGCTCAGATGTTTTACAGTGATGTGGTTTCTCTTCTGTTAGGCCCTGTTGTTGCTTATAATGCTGGTTCAGTAAAATACTTGTCCTACAATCACTCCTCCTTGTGTTTATCATTGCAAACAGAGGAACCAGACTATATAACACCTGGTTTATACTTCTACAATGACCCTACGCTGTAGTAGCTAACACAGCTGTGTGCCAATGTGTGCCTGTATAGAATGTATGAATAAATGCCTGAGTTGGACTTATTTTTCAACTCCCGTTGGGGGTGACACAAAAAGTTGCTCATAAGGGTTCTTTTGGAAGGAGAAGTCTGAACTATTTTGTCTTCCTTGAGACAAAGGCACCAGAAAACTGCAAACACCTGATCTGCTATAGGCCAGTGTCAGGGTCAGTGTCAGACCCTGTGTACTCTGGCAGCCTGTAACTACCCTCACAGTCAGGAGATGAACACCTGAGGCTGGTGGAACCCTGAGGGACTGCTTTGAATGCACAGATTGGAGTGCGCAACTGGAAACAAATGAGAGCAGCATGGACATCGACAGACTTTATTTCATGTGTTTTATGTTTATGTGATCTTTAATACTTCACCTGCCAGACGCCTGAGGACATCTTCCGAGATGTCAGCACAGACGAAACGATGGAATAGAATTCTATGAAAAGTAAAACCTGCAATGCTGTAGACACACTTAAGAAAGTTTGGTAATTACAAACTTCATCCCTGCATTGAGGGAGCTATAGGATCTATATGCACACTGCCATGACGGTCAATACAATTGTTCTGAGTGACCTTTTACAGGTAGTGTAAGATAGCCAGTGTGTGTGTAATGTAGACCCATTGAGCACATGTGTGTACAGTGGGTTCTGTGACATTCTGTGGCTGATCGGGGTTAGGAGAGCTGTTGTTAGGAAGGTAATTAATACACCCACTGCCTTCCCATTGACACAGTAAAGGTCAGTGTGCTACTGGGACTCAGCAGAATAGGGCTCAACATGCACATGCATCCATGCACGCGAGAGCACTGCTTCATATAACTTTATATGTTTACAGCTGACCTCCTCACCTACCAACCTTTTCCTCCTGCATGGTGTACACATCAGGAGCCTTTCACGTCAAATGAACTAATGCAAGGGTTTTCTACCTGGGTGCACAGCTGAACACACAGAATACCCTGGTGTTTTTCTCCATCACAAGCTGACACTGGAGTCATGATCGAAAATTTTATAGTCTCACCTTTAGTGCTTTTAGCATGTTCCATGTTATGTGTGCCAGGTGTGCAGAGTCCTTGATACAGTAGAGGCTGCTCATTTGGAACTGAAATTTTGGATGAAGTGACAACCTGTGATTACAGAGAGAGTTTTTTGTTTGTTTGTTTGTTTGCTTGTATCTTATTTTGAGCCCATGCAGTGACTTCCACTATAGAGGTCCCATTTATACAACAACACTTCACAACGTTTCACTCGAAGCGAAAAAAATCTGCATTTACATGAAAACACTGAGGGACTGAAAACGCTGTAGTATGCATACAAGGCCTGTAGTTGGCGATATAACTGTAGAGTCTCTTGGTAGTCTGCCGCTGAAGAACAGGTGGGCTGTTGTTGTCCGTTTCGCACATGGCAATTAAAAGTTCCCACAACAAAAGTGGAATGAGCACACGAAAAATGGAGCGTACCGTCAGTGTTTCCACCAAAAACTACAGTTTGCTGTCTACACGGCAACGAAAGCTGCAGCATATCAGAAAAATTCCACTCTGGAGGGTGTTTTAAAAAAGCTGCGTTTAGGTCGGCTAAAACGGCGCTTCTGTGTAAACAAGAGGCTGAAACGCAACAATACTTTTGGGTTTCATCCAAAAACCACTGTCGTATAAACAGGGCCAGAGTCATGTCATTTTTCTAATGTGCCTGAGGGCCCCAAAGATCACAGCCATCTAGTATCAGTCATCAGCCTCGTCTCTTTTTGAACACAGAGTTCCCACAATTCTTTGAATCTTTTTGATAATATGATAAAATCTCTAAATTCTTTGCAGTTTTACGCTGAGGAACATTACTCTGGAGTTTCATCACCCAGTCTTTCAGAGAATGGTGACCCTGTTCCCAGATTTACTTCTGAGATATTAAGCCTCTGTGGAGTGTTCTTTTCATAACCTGTCATGTCACGAACCTGTAGCAAATTAACATACAGTAGTTAGTGTAGAGATGTTACTCAACGTTTTTTTTTTTTTTTTTAGCATTACACAACTTTTTTAACGTTTTAATAACATCTTTCTGTTTTTAACATTCTTCATGAAATGATTACATTTTCAGTTTAAATAATGGGTGTAATGCATTCCCATATTTTAACGGGTATAAAGAAACAATGCTGGATGTTCAGACTAAATGTGTGCAGATTTTTAAACTGCTACATACTCATACGTTGTATGAATCCCTGAATCTGTCAACTGATCAAAATAGTCTGCTCTAAAAATAGCACCAGATCTTCATGAGACTGGATGGAATGATGATGTCATCACATATGGATCTCCCATTCACTTTATGACACGTTGGACGGGCGGGCCTCAAACACCAAGGTCTACCCATAGCTCTGCCTGTGACAGGCCTCCAGGGGTCTAGCTAATAAGAGGGTAGGGGTTTGTGGAGGAAGAGTCTTAAAGACACAGCAGCTGGACAAAGGCTGAAATAAGTCTTTTCTAAAACATGAGTGTGAGAAAAATAGAGATTGTTTGGAGGTGTAAGTTATATAAAGCTACTACAGGGGCTCTTTTTTTCTTTTCTTGGATGAAGTGGAGGCTTTCCTTAAAGAATGACTTAGTATCCCCTGACACACCGTTCAGTCTCTCTGTGACAGAAAATTCAATGAAGACGTTTGAAAAACAGAGAAGGTCCAGCTGCTTGTCAGGCACCTGAAAGGAAAACATTGACTTTCTACAATGACCACGAGAAAAGGTTTGATGCCGTTACAGTCAGAAGGTTCATTAATGGCTGGTTTATTTCAGTTACTCAAACTGTCAAATGATCTTTTTAGATGCTGCAGAAGCTAAATAAAGAGAGCAGAATCAGCCCAGATACCACACATTGTGTCTTTTCTCTGTAGAGGCAGCAAATATTTACACGTTTATCTGGGGAGAAGACATTTATGTCTAAAAGTTAGATGAGAAAGAGACAAACCCACAAGGGAAGAGCAGGCAGGTTTGGCCTTTAGAATACAACAGCTGAGATGACAACACACTTCAGAGACAGATTACCGCTTAAGTCCAGAGAGGGGGAAACGATGTAACTGTCACGGTGGGTAAAATGTCAATGAAAAATCATGGGTGTTAAAGAAGATACTAAGATATCGCTTTAGTTTTCAATCACAAAGAGTATTTTTTAACTCACACGGGTGCTCGAGGAGCAGTCAGCTGTTGATCATTATCACATATGACTGGATCAAGACAGGAGAGATAATCAACAATACAAACAGCTCCGATACAGAAGAAAAATGTTTCAGCGTACATTTCAGAAAATGAGAATACAGCAGTTTCTAATTTGCATGAAAATAACAATGATGAATAAGGTAGAGTGTGTGTCTGTTCCAGCTCATCATCGTAGTACAACGTGGCGTTCAAGTGTGACGGCGCGCAGATGTGATCCACATTATTTCCGTTCATTTATCTTCCACATCCTCCCCACATTACCTCAAAGATAAAAAAAAAACAAAACAATGAAAACAAAGCGAGTCGCCAATTCATTAATCAACAGGTTTGGAAATTACCAGTTTGTAAACCCAGTGGGTAGGAAACATTAATTAGATCCGGCATCAGGGGAAAGTGTCAGAAACTCAGACTCCATTACAGCTAAAATAAACATTGACAGAAGAAGAGAGAACTGGAATTGTCCAATTAAAGCCCACATTAAAAGGGCAGTTTCCACAATGGCAAATTGGAAAGTACAAAAAATTTATACATCTGTGCTCTCGACAGCTTAGCCTTCCTTACCTTCAGGTTGTCATTAAATAGATGATCTGAGTGTTTTAACACACAAAGCTTGAAAAAATATGTGTGTTATTACTTGTGTAGGATGTCAGTAGCAGGTAATGATCAGTTATGAGATGAAAAAAATCCAAATGTGCATCTGTAAAAATGAGTGTCTTTTCCCAACAGCAGTAATTTGAGAGGAGTGGCTTCACTGAATTAGTTCTGAAAACAGTTACAGAAGACTGCACGGATTTTCAATAACCAATCATTGACTGAAGAGGAAGATTCAATAGTATAGTGAGTAGGGCTGCCACATACAATTATTTTGATAATCGCCTAGTCACCAGTTATTTTTTGCGATTAGTCGACTATTCGGATCACACATAAATTGCAGCTTATTGCACCAGCATACAGCTAACATCATTAGCTTCCAGCTTCAAGTGTTTAAGGTATGTACTAACTAAAAATGAAGACAGTTAATATCATAGTTCATTCAGCTTTTAATGAACTTTGCAGCTTGTAGCAGCATTTCTGACATTTTTTTTAATGTACCAATTTTCTATTCAAACATGACATCACTATTAAGTAGGTAGCTCCCTGTTGACGTTAATGTTAGCAGCCAACTAGCCAATTAGCTTACCGGGATTGTCAGAAAATAAATCAGCCACGGCGTTCTGTCTTTTCAGATGCTCGTTCATCGCCGTCGTACTGTCATGGAAGGCCATTTCTGCTTTGCAGATTTTGCATTGCACACTTTTCTCCTTTATTTTGGAAAAATGCTCCCAAACTTTTGAGCTCTGTTGCTGGCTAGCCATGATACTGTTGGGCATAACTTTTCTGGTGACATCACGGGTTACCCTGGTTACCATTTCTGCACGTATGCGTCATGGACAGAACGGCAGACGAGACAGGTGAAAGTACAGCGGCAGTTTTGAGGGAAAAATAAAGTTTAAAAAAATATTAAAACGACGACGTCGATTATAAAATAAGTCGCCGACGAATTTGATCGTCGACATCATCGTAGTTGACTAATCTTGGCAGCCCTAATAGTGAGGAAAGGGGAACGTTACATCGCTTCAGTGTAAAGAGAGCATGTGGATGTAGAACTCCCAGCTTTGGGCTTCTGAAGGATTTTTTTAAAAAGTGACAGAATAAAAGAAAGAATGGAGAATGTAGCCAGCAGGGAAAGAGGTGAACTGTTTGTACGTGCATGTGATTGTGAGTGCATGCCTTGTTGTTTAGGTGTGTGTGTGTGTGTGTTTGTGTGTGTGTGTGTGTGTGTGTGTGTGTGTGTGTGTGTGTGTGTGTGTGTGTGTGTGTGTAATTGGTAGCAATCCATCTCTCATTAATAACTACACGGGACTCCGGGGGACTTCCCAGCCGTTTCCCTCTGCTCCTTTTTAACGCACCCACACAGCCTCCAGCACCGCTCGCCGCGTCGATCAATGGCCCCTGATTATTCCATTTGTTAGGCCTCAAATAAATGAAGGTTATTAAAATGGCGGGACATCGATCTTCTTTGGCCATGCTGTAACCCGCTGGCTGGAACGGGTCACGGATTGGGCAAAACCCAGAAAAGACCGAAGAGTGGAGTGTTGTTTAAGATACTTTTGAAATGCAGAGGCTGAGCAGAGACACTTCCAATAGACATCACTTTTCTCTTCTGAAAATAAACCAATAACAAATGCTGACAAAATGTGGTGTCTGAAAGCATTCAGTCATTACGGTGCTTGATTTTGATTGGTTTTGAAGTTTTCTTAATTTAAGACGAGTTAGCTAGCAGGAACTTAAGTTTCAATTTGACTGACCTGGAATGACTTGATTCAGAACAGCTCTGCCAATGAAAGAACGACTACTTTTCCAGAACTTTCAACTCTTATCCATCACCGTAAAACAAATCAAATTTCTGGAATGGTCTCGTCTTCAAAAACATTTGCCAGTGTGCAGGATGGCAGTAAACATCTCCTCTGTTTACCTGGCAGCTTTGTGCTGGTGGAAGAGAAATGAAATGCTGAACCCATGATTATAAATTCATGTGGAGGTTATGGTCCCAAAAGCCCAGAAAGAACAGACCTGTAATCAAAAAGAGCTTAGGGATGGCTCAGCCACTGCAATATACAAAATCTATACTGAAAATCAGTTTTCAAAAGAGGAAAATTGGATAACTTTGACGGGAAATTAGTTCCTCCAGTTTTAAAAAGGAATGTCAAAGAAGGGTGAGAAGCTCATCATAATTTCCAAAAGCCGAACGAGATGTCTTAACAAGCAGCCCAAACCCAAAAGACTCTTAACTGTTACAGAGGAGAAGAAGAAGTGCTCATATTTCAGAGGCTCAAGTCATCAAATGTCTCATATTTGGGCTAAAAAGTGACTGAAATTATCGAATATCGACAAAAGCACCAATTTTCTTTAGCGACTCAGTGACTCGCTTCTGAATCAGATCATTTCTGCAACTCTCTGTGCATCTGCAACTTCTGTACTACATGACAGAGAGTGTTACTGTTCATTCATCTCTCTGTCCAATAAACCCATCAGTATTATCCTTCCAGTAATCACTGTGGTGCAAAGAGGACATGAGGGATGATATGAACTGAGGCAGTCGAGTCATTTTCATGGAACTAATGGGCTTCACTTAACCACACATTAAAAAAAGAGGACTTCTGAAATAAACAGAAATCAGGAAAAGATACAAATGATTCAAAGAACTCAAGTTTTCTCTTCTTACAGGAAGGTCAGAGGACAAGTCATGTTCAGTAGGGCGGATGCTAAAGTTGACGCTGTTGAGGAGGCTTCTGAATAGGGATGTCCAGATCAACCGCACTTGAAAAAGTCACTGTTAACCTTTGCTGAAGGCTCAGCTTCACCGTGATTTCTCAAAAATGGAGCGTCTACATTGTAGGTCTGGATATCAGTAAAAAATTTTCAATACCTGTACCAATATCCATACCTTCACGATACTTTTTTTTGATACCAATGTTATAATATCAAATTCTAACAAGAAGGAAATTACATTACACATTACTATTCAAATCTTAAGTTAATTTTCAGGTTTAGCATTTTTCCACTCTAGGCAGTTTTCTTAGACGAGAAATAAACACAAGAAATAAATTGTCATTGCAAAAAATCTGACTTTGCTAATAAGTGAAAGGTCAGTATATACTGAGTACACGTAAATGTTTTTATAACTATAAATGAACTACCTAACAATAACAACCTTCCTCTTGGGACTTGGGACCGTCAAAAATGGCCCAAAAGAGAAAAACATACAAGTACAAGCACGATTCATTTGCATGCTGTCTCCTGCTCTGGCTGCATAGGATAGGGGAGGGGCTCAGCACCTGTTGCTCATTGAGAAGCAGCGAGTGCTGGATATCAACACATCCTTTCATGTCAGTCTTCAGACTCCAGAAAAGTCGCTAGATTTGCCACTAGTCACTTTTTTAAAAATAAATAAATAAATAAATAAATAAATAAATAAATAAATAAATAAGGAGTTGCTCATGAAGTCTGAAAAGTAGCTAAGTTGGTAACATTGTCCTGCATGCTGCTACCATGTGTAATGTTACAGCCAATCATGGTAGCATTATCAGATCTTGATCACATGATTAACCCTTTGGTTACTGAAACTTGGCACCAAAAGACGAGGCGCATCTCTGTACGACCGAAGCATTTCAGTCAGTGCCATAAAAGGACCAAAGTTCTGTACCCAGCCCTGGTACATTGTCATAATGTTTGGCACAACTTGAAAAAAACAAAAACAGAGTGACAACTGGGCAGGTTTTATATGTCATGCAAATAAGAGGTGGTAACATCTGGACCCCACCAGAGTCTGATGATAAAAATGAAATATTCCCCAGCGTGAGAGCACGCAGCAATCAGTTCATATGAACAGCTTGACCAATCGATAACTGTGCTCCAGACCTGGGACTGACTGTATACGTCTAAAATAAATAAACTTGCTCAGTATTTTTTGAACTGAATTGACCACTGTGTATAATAATTATGTAGAATCTGGATAATTCATGATTCTGTAAATTCAGAGAACAGCTGAGCTGAACAAGATGAGCTCATTTTGTCTTCCCTAAACATCATCAGAGTAACACGTGAATGAAGATAACTTAAATCTTTTAAGACATGAAATTTGACATTCATCCCCTAAGTTTTACACATTTCATAATTTAAATACAATAATTCTTTCTGTGTTGAGACAGTTTTCATCCCTTATTTTTGATGCAAAAAGCTGTGTATTGCTGAACAGCAGCAAGGACGGAATAGTAAATAGCTGAAGGACCTGGGAAACTGTCCAAACGGCCTCAAAAGCAGATAAGAGCAGGTGGGTACGGGGCAAAAGCTCATGTCTGTGGGAAGAGGTCTGATGTTTCAAAGGCTGAAACACCTTTGAGGTTTTGTCCTTTATTTCCTGCTCTTAAGAGAGATTATTCACTGAAACAACCACCTGAAGCTGCTTCTGACCCTTAATGAGTCTGCTTTCGAGAGTCCCCCCCCCCCCGCTGTTTCTACCACTGTAACTGAACAACAACAAAACCACCACGGTGTAATTTTTCTTCTTATCCTGTGTTTTGTTTTCATGCCTTTATGGCTGAAAGTCTATGCACTGCCTAATGAACTGTGTACATTGATTGAATCCACTAATGACGCCCAAGATAAAGAGCCACAGAACGCCTGTCTCATTTCCACATTATTGCAACGGGCTTGGATATTGATGACGTATTGATTTCATTATTCCTAAATCGAAAAAGCCAGCAGGCAGCGCATGTGTGAAAAGCAGCAGGCAGAGGAATGTAAATGAACCCTGTGTGTTTGTGCACGTGTGTTTGTCTGTGGCCACCTGCTGTTCGCAGCAGTGACGGAGAGGGATCATCCAAAAAGCTACAGCAACTCTGACACCCCAACTAAATATGATGTCCATCTGATGGAAGAGCTTTTGAACGACCTTTAAAAAACAGAAAAATCTCATCAATAACAAACATCCGCATGCATTCAATTTTTGAAATCACAGGTTTTTACAGTCACCCACGGGCTATTTCAGGTTTTTAGACGCTCTGTTGTTACAAAGTGTTTCTCTGTCGTGCTGTCACTGTGACAGCTACAACTGGTCTGTGGGCACCACAAAAGACAAGCAGACTGATGACGCATACTAAAATATCATAATGTAGTATCAAAGGATACACAGGATGGTGAATCATAGTTGAAACTCTTCCTGTTTTGAGCTAAAAATAGAAGTTATTTACCAAATTCGTACATCTTGTTGCTGTTTTTTCTTCTTACTTCATGCTCAGGTTTCAAAGATCAGAGGCTGCTCTGATGGCTATCAAACAAAAGAGTAATATAGAAATGCACTGGATGATAATATCCCAAAGACACTTCAGATTCTTCCTCTTTCAGCTTTCCTTTCAACTAATCAATCAAGAGGTTTTCAGATTCAGCATTTATTAGACTTTCAGCAAAGAACATAGAAGTACACCTTGTATGAGAACTGGAGATGCATCATTTACTTTTCCATTGTTGTTGGCTCCTGCTGTCACGTTATCACTTCACAATGGCTGCAACCAAAACAAAATTCAAATTATTAGGATATTTATGGAAAACCTGGAGAAAAACAACAACGCCATGAGTCAGTGAAGAAAAACCAACGTGAGGGTGGAGTGACGCTTCTTCAAGAGACGTAGACTTACTTCAGAGTCATCATCCATTTCTAATCATGTTCAAAATAGAGTTAAATTTGCATCACCAACCCTTCAACAGAAGCTTCTCGTGAAACAAAACTCACAATCTTCTAAGAATGTGATTCTGTCACACATTGTCTGAAAACACCATGTCTGTTTTAGGAACTCTACCAAACTGCTGAATTCACTTTAAGTTCAGGTGAAGTTGTTCACTTTCACCTAACCCCTCAGAGACATGATGTGAGCTGCAGTAGTGACCAAACTATGCGGTAAAAGCTTGATAGCAAGCTCATTACTGAGTAATCTGTTGCTAATTCCTCATCGCCCCTGTGCTTTCAGGTGTTTTACACAAACCAGAACATAGAACACCACTGTCCCCTACGTTAAACGATTCGCTGCATGATATTATAACATCCTTACTCTTTAAAGGCACATTTGTTTTGAAGCAAATGGATGGAGAGCAGATCTTCTTTTTAACACTACTTTTCTCTTTTTTTAAGATAACTTTTCCCAGGATGTAAACTGAGGAGGTGATGTCTTTGCAGTTACATAGCTCAACTGTTTGAAATATAACAATAATCAAACTTTGTAAATCCAGTTTGTAGTTTAGTGTCCAGAAGGTGAGCAGACTGTTAAGTGTTCCTCGCACAATGGTGCTCTGAGACGTGTCTGTAATGTTAGTGAATCCTGGTTGTGTCCTACCAGAGCTCATCTACCAGCTCCAACCTCACCAAGCAGAGCTGATGTAACCTCACTCTTCATTTATTGACAGACTCTCAAGTTTGATCAGATCACTGCAGAATAACTGCTGCATGTGTGCTGTAATGAACATTATCACAAACAGTGCTTCAGCTCGTGCTCTATCACTCTCTACTTTAGCTTTCTCCTGCTCTGACCTCCTTTCAGTCCAGCAGAGGCATAATTCTATACTCGGTACTACCGATGCATTTCAATCAGTGCCTTAAAAGTTCGGTACCCAGCCCTACTCAGACCACAGGGTGATCTGATGGGATTTTTTAAGACATAAAATAATCGGGCGTTTGTTGTGTTTGGTCGGGAAGGAGGAAAGTTGGGACAAAAACAGCCCTGCTTTACTAAATCCAAAGTGCTCCCATACAGCAGAACGGTACCGTGCCACAGGCACACACCAAAACTACCAAACTGAGTCGTAAAACAATCGATTGCTCTGAACCAAGTCAGGTTAACTAAATGCTTCAGATTTCTTCATAAATCATTCCATCCTTACTGAACTAATATGTGTTGTGTTGCGATAATCTGATGCAGGCGTGCTAGTTTAAGTAACAACAGATTCTGTGAAGTGACTGCTTCAATCAGGCTGAAAGAGTCATCTGTTGAACAGGGCCTGGTGTGACAGCAGGGCAAAGGTAACTTTTCATATGTGCGATTGTTTCTTCTTTAGGTCCCAGAAAAATGTTAAATAAAAAAGTCGTCAGCTTGGGCTTTTTACATGACCTCTAAAAAAGATGAGTGACATGCACTTTGTAAGATATGCGTCACTGACATTTCAAGAGGAAAGAGAACAAGCAAGAGTTTAAAATGGTGAGTAGACTGTGTTTATGAAGTACTTTCTCTGGTCTGAATATTTAATCCCATAGCAGAAAACAGACTTTTAGAGTTACGGTTGATATTTGTATCAGCCCTGATTTTCATATCTGGTGCATCACAAAAACAAAAAAACAACTTCTAGGGTTCTGATCTCTGGGGAGTGCATTAAAGCTCCCTCCAAAAAGTGAAGAACTTAGCAGAACAAAAGTCACAGAATGCATGTTTTTCAGAGTTTTAAGATTTCATCCAATATGCTAAAAAACTCATAAAGGTCACTGACAGCGTCCTCCTGCTTGCTGCTGATGCCCACATTTATTTTTGGCAGGAAGAACTTGATCTGATCCACCTTCACGCTCAACGAGCTGGACAGCTCCCACACGCTCAAAGTCCTAAAACTCAGATCTGTTTGACAGGAGGTTAGGCCGGAACAAACGCTGAAGGAGACAGAAGAACACCGGCAGGATTTGAGAGAGGGGAACATGTCGGACTGCGATGGGATGGACTTTACGTCAAACTGCTCTGACGTCATGTTCCCGATGGGGGAGCATGTGGAGGAACAGGGACATTTACATCCAGGTCTGAGGCTTTTTGTCATTCAAAGTTATTTTCAAACCCCTGAGACATCCTGAATAAAACGCAGCACAGCATTCACAACCAAGACTGTGTGTGTGTACAAAGACAAAAATGAATGAAGACTTTTCTCTGAATGAATAAAGCCACACGTAACTTCAGTTCTGAGTTATATGTGATAACTTTTGTTACTGGGTGCAGTCATTTAGGCCTTTTCTACGGTGGCCCTGAGAGCTCACAGCACTGCAACTTAAGAGAACACATGCAAAAAGACAAAACACAAGAAAATTAAGAAAACAATACAACACATGCACAGCATTTCATAAACACACTGCAAAGACCACAACACAACACATTAGAAAAATGCACTACAAATAGACCACAACACAATGGAAGTCAGTGTTGCCAGATGGGAAATATAAAATTATCGTACCAGAGCCTCAAAATTATCGTATTTTGGGGGGAATTATCGTACACCCGACAAAATGATCAAAATAACTGATAATGATCAAAACAACTGTCTTATTGTTGCGCGAAAATCATAATTGATCACTCTGTTTAATGTCCTACGGGCACTTTTGTGGGCATTCATCACCCTGCCCCACATCAGCAGCGTTTGATCAGCAGCTCGAGGCTCCGGTGCTCATTTTTCTCTCAACTGACTGACTTCCTCCTGACTGAGCTCCTACGACCGTGATTGGCTGTCAATCGTTCTGAGACGAATGACACTTAAACTATGATTGGCTGGAAACGTCACATGATATAAGATGCATTTAGGGTTTACAGATAAATCCGTCAGACTGGAGTGGATCTGTAACGACCACACGAAATTGTCAAATTATCGTACATTTAGCCTTTTTTGGAATTATTGATCGTACATCGTACAGACAGCTAAATTATCGTACAAATACGATAATTATCGTACATCTGGCAACGCATGGAAGTGTTTCCAGAGGACACTTACATAAAACTAAAAAAAAGTTACTTTAGACAAAAGCGTCTGCTAAAAAAATTACAGAATTGTGGGACACTTAAAAGTGATGCACATGTTCGGACATGTTTGTTGGCTAATATCTGAATCATGCGATCACAATAAATAAACTCAAATAAATTTAAAAAAAAAATTTTTTTAGTTGCAGTGCTGTGAGCTCTCAGGGCCACCGTACTTTTTTCCATAATCCCAGTCAGCTACTGATGGACCTAAAAATCACCCTGATATTTTAGAAATGTGTTCTGGCTAAACCTCTATCAGAGTTTTAAATGACAAGAAAAAAAATCTCAGATCAGTTTTATTAATAGTGCTGCATCAGTGAGCTCCTCCAGCCCACCAGAACCACTGTGATCACGCACAGTTTGCTCAAGTTCCACATTCCCACACCTCCACAGGCAACAAACTGGTTTCAATGTGGAAGAAAGTGTTTTTCTTTTAATGTTTACATGTCATCAAACACCTGGCTCCTGGTGTTTTGAAGAGTAAATATTACATAACTGAGTCTTCCATATGTTTTAGACCCTGCTAATAAACTCACATGTTTAAATATAAACACAGCTAACAGATGGAGAATCAAAGCCTGGGAAGGTTTGTCAAAAACCTGATGATTCATTTTGAATTTGATTTTTTTTTTTAGGTCAGGATTTGATCCAAGTCCATATTGATTAATTTACTTTTATACAGACTATAAAATATGCAAAGATGACAGAGGAATTAAGATCATTTATCACAGTGCCTACCATTAAACCATTAATTAACAATGTGTGCATTGTCTATATTGGCCTTGGCAAAAACTGAATCCTAAATTAATCCTGCCTTTATTCACAGACTCTTGAGTTTTCCTGTTTTGCTGCTTCACAGAAATTGTCTCTCATTAAAACTGTTATTTGAGTGTTTTCCAACCTTTTTACTAACCAGTTAGTCAGCTGAAATTTCCTTTTAAAGGACTGGAAAATCAACCATAGGCACCGTTTTGTTCTTCATGGAAGCCATAAAATTCCAACAGCAAATCAGAGATACTGAAGTAGCTGGACAGAAACTCTTCTTTTAATCTTCTATCACAGGAAAGAATTTGTTATGTGCAATAAAACAGAGAAACCAACACTGTTCTCCAGCAATTAGTTTAAATGTTATTATTATTATTATCACCATGCGCTCTGAGGCAGCGTGTCAGTGCCAACATGCTGCACACACAGAGAGAGACAACAAGTTATGTGTTTTTTGACCTCTTGGGTAGGGATGTCCCAATCGGCATTTTTGTGATTATTTAATATTAAGAATCAGCCGATGCTGAGTCCCGATCCAATTCTTGGGTTTGCAGAGATAAAGTGTGCAGCATCACACTCTGACCCCTTCAGCAAAGTTTGTTTTATCTTTTAAAAATAATGAATAGTAAAAAAAACAAGTTAAAATATGTCTTGAGCTTATTAAGTCTATTTAACCACAAGTGTAAACAGACTGACGCGACTATCTTGTGTTTTTACCGTTTCTTGGAAATATTTACTTTGCCTCGCCTCACCGACCTGAATCATCCCAAATCATCCCAACAAAAACATGAACAAACGTCTGTCAAAGAAATCACATCATGTTTAAACCAGCTCCATTCAGGCAGGGTGTAAAACGAAGTGTCTGAGCGGCTGGACGTGCTGTGGATAACGTCGAGTTTCTTTTCATCTTATGTCGATCAAAAGAGCTATTAAAACCTTTGTTTTGAATGCTCCACACTGCCTTCATCATTTCTGACCGGAGAATGATCGGAAAAAGCAGCAGAAACTATCTTAAAAAAAAATTACCATTCGAAATTTGCCCAGGATTTTTTTTTTTTACAACTTATGGACATGGTCAATCTGCATGGGATCAAAAACACAGACGTCCTCTGCAGATATTAAAAATGATCAGAGTTATGTGAGTTTGTCTTTTAATTTACTATAATTATAATTATTGTTATTATTATTATTGTTATTATTATTGTTATTATTATTGTTATTATTATTGTTATTATAATTATTGTTATTATTATTATTATTATTATTATAACTGTTTGTCCCTGTTTTTGCTTTTATTTCCTGATAATGTGTGTGATATCTTGGAGCACAGTGATGTTATTGTATTTCATAACAATGTTGGTATATAACTCTTTGCCAAAATGAAAATAAAAAGATATTGGATGAAAAAAATGATCAGAGGTCACCAGGTGAGTCTCAGACTTCGGGATGTTGTTAGCCTAGCTAGCTAACTTAAAGTGGTGAACTGAGTTCATTGAGAGGGTTCGGATGTAGTCGAACAAATTACATTTTAAATTTGTTCAAACTTGATTTTATGAAAAAGTGACAGCCCTAGTAGCTACAAACTCTCACAATGTCAGAAAAATGTCTAACAGCAGCCAAAAAAAACACCCCACCATGAATATGACCGTGACATGCTCTGTTATCACTGTGTGCATTTAATCACTCAGTGCTTTCTTTCTGCCTCTGGGGCTTTAAGTTTATCTGTGCTTGAGAGCGTGATAACAGAGTCTACTGTTTCTAGAAACAAGATGCTTACATCAGCTCTCAATGTGAACATAATCTAAACAAGAACACAGATACGGTATCGTGGTGCTCGCAAAGATCTGTTTCAGAGTTCTCAGGCTGCTGCGTTTCTTCCTGGAAACGTCTGCCGTCAGATCCAGGTGCAGTGTTGAGACAAGAAACTATTAACTGAAGAGCGAGCAGGGTCTGTATGAGAAGGGGCATTCAGACAATTCAATTAGTTTTATCCTTAAATTGAAACACCAGAGTTTCTATAATCAAATTCAGTCAATGAGTTTCAGCCTTCAGGTTTTAAAAATGTGGTGGAACCCTCCACCAGTCTGAGTTATCTCACCGGGTCAGGGTCCATGTTTGCTGACACATGTTCAAAGTTTACCGTCACTGCAAGCGGGGGAAAAAAAAGTCACAAAGCAACAAAGTACAACATCTGCTGCCTGAACTACCAACAGTAATTTTCCATTTTCTTAATTAAGATTAATGAAATTCAATCCAAATCATTTCAAACCTTCTCCCACTCAGTCACTCCTTGTCAAGCTGACTGCTTTCCTTTCACGCTGCCGGCCTGACAGCTCAATAAAAGGAAGAAATGATGTGAGTTTCTTTTATAGCTTGTTACATTACCGTCAGAAATAATACTGCATTTCTGTTGTGATGGGTTTCTGATCAGGGAGGAGGACGTTTTTGCCTCTAAGGAGCCTCCTGTCGGCTCTGTCCTTGAACTCTACACTGAATGAGTATCTGAAAACTGTTATTATGAGTCCTCTGAGCAAGTGCAGAAAGCACACACACTCACACACACACTCACTCACACGCCCGCAAAGCTGGGTATCAGTCACTGGCCCAACAGGGGGAATAAAAACACTGATATGACCAATGGGCCTTGTAATTGTATAAACTCCCTGTCTCCTTCTGTGCTCATAGAGAGGAAATGTGTGTGTGTGTGTGTGTGTGTGTGTGTGTGTGTGTGTGTGTGTGTGTGTGTGTGTGTGTGTGTGTGTGTGTGTGTGTGTGTGAGTGTGTGTGCATGTGTGTGTCCAAGAGCAGGACCTCTGATTTCCCACAGTGCTGAACATCATTTACAGCCCACTCTTGAGCCTCACACTACACGCTCTCCTCACCAGGCTTTACTGTTAGCATACAAACACTCGCCTGATCTCCAGGAAACAGCAGCTGAAGCTGCTCATCACATGAATTCAGCAGGTGAACATTTCAGGCTCTGCTTTCACAGCTCTGCCCTGACCTGTGAGAACAGTCTTTACAGTTTTTACCTGATTTTGTTTTTAGAATTTGCTTTGTTTGCGTGACATTTTTGCACACAGCACTGAGTACGATCTCTGCAGTATTTGGCAGAAAATGCATCCCAGACTTTGCACTGAGAGCACATAACTCTTCTGGTACTAAATCCCCAGATTAAGATCAACCAGGGTAAACATCCAGCCATTCATCATCTTCACAGCTTTTACCTCTCAGGGGTGCAGGGAGGCTGGAGCCTATCCCCGCTGTCTTTCAGCAGAGGGTGAGATACACCCTGAACAGAGCACCAGCCCATCACTCTGCCAATACTCACACATGTGGGCTTAAATTTAAAGCGACTTATCAACCTCAGGAGTATGTTTTTGGAGGGAGGAGGCCGGAGAGAACATGCAAACTCCCAGAAAGAGTCCTGGCCAGCCCAGGAATCAAACCAGGAAGCTTCATTTCAGTACTAAACACTGCACCACAGTGCAGCTTTAGAGGCAAACAAGAAACCAGAAATAAGGTTTCAGCAATGACTGATAAAAATGAATACAATGTCAAAACCACATCTGAGACTGTAACGAGGTATTCCAGTTAAATGTGAGACAGCTCTACAGTGTGAGGTTGACTGAAGTTTCGACACCTGGACACGACCTGCTGTCAGCTAGAAGTGTAAATCACCAGTTTCAACATGATACGATGTCGATTAGATATTTGTCGATATCACAAAGTCTGCCACGATACGATTTCAGTTTCGGTTTGATTTAGAGGCCTGTGATCAATATCAGACTGAATCCACTCACCACATTCTGTTACTTTTCACATAAAGGAAAAAAAATATTTATTGTTACATTTTGAGGCTTTTTTTGCTAAATGTTTTGGGAATTTACATGAAAAACATAATTTAACAAAGGGAACAAATGCTTGTGTTTCACTTTAAAATGCTACAGTTTGCCGTTTTAAATGCACAGTATTTTTTTTTTTTTTAGCATTCATCATTGAGGGTCTCTGGTAACATTTGTGTTATATCATGTTAGATCCATATGGTTCTGCTGATGTGAACAGACGCTCATTCATCCTGCTTCCTTCATACTTTATCTCACCGCGTCTTTGTTTACACATGGAATGTGCTCCGTCTTCTGATCTGTCTTTTCTCTGGATTCTGAAATACTTCCATACCGCTGATTTACTCCAGAGAGTGGAGTGAATGTCTTCGTTATCTCTCTCGGCTGATAGCCATTATCTGCTCTCGTTGCTATCGTTGCTCGCGGTGTTGTGGCTCGTTGCGACCAAGACTGTTTGGGGACTTCAAAATAAAAGCTGATGGTGAAAATGGCGATAAATATCGGTGTATTAACTTTCAATCGTTTCGACTCGATTTTTGCTCAAATGATCGATATATCGATCCAGATCGATGTATCGTTACACCCCTACTGTGAACATGACAAAACAGCAGCGACAACAGTGATAATTCGTAACATCTGAAGATGGTTTAGATTCAAAGTGTCTGATGACCAGCAGCAAAATGTGTTCTGTAAAGAATGTCTGAAACCTGTTTCCTGGTGCTGTCGCATTTGGTGCAGGATGAAACTGAAAAACAGCCGATTCTAACGAGCTGAAAGTGCCGGCAAGGAGAAAAAAAACAAACCATGACACTCCTTTCCTATTGGTCGAAAGTGCACCACATCAGCCAATCACAAAATCAATGATTATGTGTGCAGTGTAGTGGGTTTAGTGTTCCTTGTTTTGTGTGTCAGAGCACCGAGGCGTGATGGTTTTGTAAATACTTTCACAGAACAGCGTGGGAACTCTCTATATTTTAATGCAAATGGTTGTATTTAACTGTGTTGTTTGGGTTGTTCAGGGTAAACAAATGTCTGTGGTTTCCACAGTAAAAAAAAAGGGTTTTTTCCTTACTTGTTTTTTTTTTCCTTCTTCTTTTTGCAATTTTAGGTCCAGTGTTTTCCAACAATTAATCAAAACAAATAAATATTTTGGAAATCACACAGGTGAGTAATTCAAGCATGTGAAGGTAAACAGTTTTTCAGGTGAAACATTAAGGGAAACCCCAAAGGTTTGATAGAGGTGCCTCTGTGTGACATTTGGCACGTGGCTTTCATCTATAACTGACTTTTTCATTTTGAGCTTTTGCCTCTAAAGAAAAAAAAAAAAGAAACTAACAGGGACGCTGAGCTTGAACGCTTTGGGGGAAACCCCAGTTACATCACAGAAGAGATATCAATACATGTCTAGCATCGGCATTCTGGTTTGATTGTATGCATCAAAGCTTCATCTGAAGGCTAAAAATCTAATTATATATTGTATATCTTGATGTGGCCTAAAAATATTGAGATTTTAATAAATGCCGTATACCCCAGCCTCAGCTCTCTGTGTTTGGTTAAACCAGCACATGCGCGTGTGGACGTTACCCTGCAAGAGAGATTGAAGGCTGCTCTATTAGATTTCTAGTAAAAGTCAGCTTTCTGGTGCAACCAAACATATAAATCTGCTATTATTGAGGCTCCTGTAGCACTCAACTGGATGGATTTGTTCACACAGAAACATTTGCATGCCCTGCAGCGGCTAAGAACAAAACCTCTTTATATAAACACACTTTTTAAGAGGAGTCACCACAGTTCACTCAGATTCTTTAAGGGAATAAAAATCATAGCTGCCCAAACTGGAGTCTATCTTCTTTACACCCCTATTTGGATCTTTATCACATTATTCACGACTGAGATACTTTTAAAGAACAGTTTTAAAATCACTCTCTTTGGAATCACTCTCCTCTTTAAAGATGGATGTAACCCCAGGCCACAGTTCAAAGCCAAATTCCTCCTGCATGAAAAACAGAAAGCTCTCTTCAGTCACGGCTCTCTGGGCACAGAAATGTAAAAGGACACATTCTTCAGGGAGAAGTACAAATGAGGGTTTCTGGCCTGGAAACGCTGTGAGCAGTGATAAACGCTCCACAGCCGATTTAACATGAGTTTCTGATGGGAATGCCCATTTCAGCCGGCCTCTATTACCTCTTTTAAATCAATAGCAGAGTCACATTTAATGATGCCGTCTTATTCAACACCTCCCTGAAGCTCGACACTTCAGCGGGCGCTGCAGAGTGATTCCACTGACGTCCAGCCAGCACAGAGGTGCTACAGTTTCATCCGCGAGCATTTCTACAACAGGTGCAGCATTTGTAAGCTTCTGTATGACCAGGTAAGATTTCTCATCATTATAAAAGTAGAGCTCTGTTAGCATGAAGCAAAGAATAAAACATCCTGCAGCACTGCAGAGGATGAAACAACAACTTTATGAGTGTGAAACAGGCTGCAGTCATTCAGGAGGGAAGCTTTGGACCAGGAAGAGAAGCCATGAACCGGCACTGAAATAAAGACGAGTGGACGATGATTTGTTACTGTGTCCTTAATGATTAAAGAGTGACATCTTCTCAAAGCACACTGAAGCAGCTGCTCATTTGATTCGTGTCCCAAACAGATTCATTTCTCAACAAACCAACAACTCAAGCTCCAGCTCAGGCTCGAGACGGCGCCCATCATGGTTCCATATGCAACCCTTTTTTTTCAGTGTGTGCAACTCAGAATTTCATCTTGTAGTATTCGTGCATATGTTTTAATGCTCCCTCTAACACACACACACTGTATCCTCCATCTGGACTCTCTCCTGTTCTGAAGACAGCCGTCGTGTACACCCGCGGTGCAAATGAAGCGGTCTATCGCTGATTATTACAAAAGAAAAAAAAAAGAGGAGCGAGGAGGAGGCTGGTGGTGAGGGAGAGCTAGCAAAAGGCGCCAAATAAGACGATACTGAATGAACTGATGATGAACAGGACAGAAAGACACCGGACCATAATAAGAGTGTGGAACTGTACTCATGAAATGTGACACTGCTCTGAAAATAACTTAATTTTAAAACATTAACACTTTTTTCTGGCTCTACTGCGGCTCGCTGAGAGTGGCGGCAAAGAGGCAACAGAGCAGAGGAAAGGGGGAGAAGGGTGAGAGAAAGGTGCCTAAGCAAGAATAACTTTAACCAATGTTACCCTCATGTTAACATCAGTGTTAGTGACGTAAAGTTTCATCTTCACGTTTTTTCAGATGACAGAAAAGTTAAGTTTCGGTGGAAAAAAAAACAATGTTAGTTTGATAAAGAGCTTTTTGTAAAATGATTTAAACTGCAAGTATTCATGAGCTGCTTCATGCTGCACGTGTTTCTCAATATTCCAGTCTATTCTATGGAGGCCCTACATGGCCAAAACACTCAAACTCAAAAGTCATGTGAGAAGTAAACAGGACGTGTTCATCTTTGGACAGAACCTGCTGAAGGCGGTTCTTGTCGGAACACTGAGCTGGACCTGCTCAAGTTTTACAGCCTGGAGTCAACAGATCAGTTCACGTTCTGAAGCTGTGTTCATTCAATGGGTGGCAGCACAGTGCGGCAGACCAGCCAATACATCTATCTGACCAAAGAGCGCTGTCGATCAGTTGCTAACTCCTGTTTGAATGAAAGTACATCATTCAGCTCAATTAATGACCACAACAGCTGATTCAAAAGACCTCACTGTAGCGGATACTGCCATCTTTGTTGTTTACAAAATTGCTCCTGCGCCGTCTGGCATGAAACCAGCAAACTCATACATGTGATAAATTCAAAAAGGCCAAGAAATCATTTCAACCTAGACATTTGTCACTTACTGCAAAAGTTCAGCTTTTGTTTGCTTTTTCAGCTCCTGGATGCTGGATGTTCTGTCATGAACAACAAACCTTGCTATCTTTGGGATATTTGGTGGGGACAGACTGATTATCGGGATTATCGGTGCCAATATTCAGCATTTGCCTTTTTTTCCAATCCAACGGCCGATTAATGATTAATTTACAACTGGGTTATTGCAGCTGTGCCTCTCTGTCTACAGTCACTACTGTCTCCAGCATTGACCCATCCATGGCACCATCTGATTACTACACGCTGAGCCACGACACTTGTTTATTTAAATTTTCTGTTAACTTTGTAAGACACGCTGCTGAGCCTGGGAGCAGTTTGATAAACATATGCTTAAAGGCATCCACCCATTTGAGATAATTCTCTCAGCAGCTCAAAGCTGAAAGCACAGCTCAGCACAGAGAGCATCCCTAACCCACGGTGTGATTCCACACATAGATGGGCATCAAAGCAATAAAAAATTACCCTGTCCTTCATCCTCCAGCTCTGTGCCAAGGCCTTGGAGCCCTCAATCTTTTCTGAGTGCCTTTTCTTCATGAAGGCCAGGGGAAGTTTCCAGTCATTCATGTCAGCCTCCTCTTCCTCTGCCAGGCCCACGGCTGGTGAATGAAGCAAGTCCGAGTCCATTTTCATCAAGGCCCTGCAGAGAGGGGAGAGACCCTGTTAGTCGCACGGATCTGATAAGAATCTTATTGCAGAGGGAAGCTGATACTGACAGAACACTCACTTCAGGCCATGAAAGTATACAGTATATTTTGATTTTAAAAACATTTGACCACCCCTCACTCCTGGTCTTGGTCAGGTTAATGTGAATGACAGCGTAAATCTGTGATGTGCGTGTACTTTGCTCCCATCAACACAAAGTGAAAAAGAAACCACGGCTGTTAAAACATCACATAACATATCTAAAAGTGGATGACTTCAGTAAGAAAAAAAAAGTTGATTAAAACATGCAGAAACATGTGCAGCATCTAAAACCAAAACAATGCAGCTTAGAAATACAACAGAACAGGAGCACAGGAGCTACATTTTGAGGTGATGTCCAGTCAGTATTGATTTTGAATGCAGCGATCAGCAGCATTAAAACTCCTAAACTTACGCCATTTTTACTGAAAGCTAGGGGCTCCAACCCTGGAGGTGTGCAGATTGTAGCTGCCTGCTCACGAGTACAGGTTTGAATGCAGATCCAAACTTGCTCAGCAGCTTTTCTTCAGTCATTTACTTACTTCTGTCAAACGTATGCGTGACAATGTGATTAAGAAGAAACATGATGAAACGTCCTCGGCCCTAACACCTGAATCTCATTTTCATTCTTTGTAATCTTGTTCTGTAGATGTGGCTGGAAATTCAAGCTGAAGCATTTCAGCCTGTCAGGGCAGCACCTCAGTCATAAAGACGAGGCTGTGGCCAGAAGAGAAACACACTTCACAGCCGTGCAGCAGTAACAGGATGACACTGACAATGCTTACAGGTTTTATTTAAGGGACAAAGCTCACGCCTCAAATACACCACATGCATCTGCGTTGCAGCTCCGCTCCGTTGCAAGTTGACTGTGTTTGTAAACTCACACTGCCTGCGTGTTTATTCCAGCATGCCACAGGACTGACAGACAGCTGGAGTCGCGACACTGAGGAATTCCTGCACTTCTCTCGTCATTAATGAGCCTCTTGTCTTTCATGTTGTGCTGTTAAACCTCAAACCTGTTGATTCCTGGCGTGTCTTCGCTCATTGTGATGTTTTCGAGCATTGGTAAATCTAAATATGATCTAGTTTTGACACAGTTTGTTTTATTTTGAAAGTCTCAGGCTCTCTTTAGGTAGTTTTGTGCACTACTTCCTGTCCCACTCAATCTTCTCTACTCTGAATTGACGTGTCACAGCTCCGGCATCCAGCAAAATAGGATGGCTGCGGATTAGCTGCGACCTGTCGGACCAGCCGCGCAGCTGAACCACAATGCAACAGATCCAGTGTAAGTTGACACACTGACTTAAATGGAAATCTGTCTGATCTGGTACCATGACGGAGCTGAGACGGACTGGAGACTCATCTGGTGTATTTCAGCCATCACCCAGACCGCTTCAGATTGTTTCCTCTTTAATGTCTGCAATGGGACGGTGGCAAATATGCAATTTTGGGATAAAACTGTTAAACTGAACTCAAATTAAATCCAAAACTGTTTTTATATTAAGTTTAAAAAGAATCTCGTGTCAGTGTCTTTTTGATTAATTCTACCTTTAAATCTTTTCACACTTTTTTTTTTTTTTTTCAGCTAAGGTATCTTTACACATAAGGACAGGAAGTTATATGAAATAAAAAAAAAAAAAGAAAAAAGTTTAAGTACTGAGAGAGATATGGTAACTCCTCAAACAAAACTGGCCTCACCAACAAGTGAATGAGCTCCCTGGACTTTTGAGAAGTGGTGACATTTTTCGTCCGATGCCGGATGTGAGTTCACAATGTGACTATAGACAAACAATGCAGGAATACTCAGACACTCAGACACCAGTTTGTGGCGTTCCCTTTGATTAAAACCAGGAAAGGTCCCCAATTACTGACCTGTACTTTCCCACTTTCTGGTACCCTTCTTTTGGGGTGCCAGAAATACCGCTTTATAGAAAGAGGGTTCTGTTTAGTGTTCCTCACAGCCCAGTGCTCTGAGACGTGTCTGTAACGTGTGACGTTAGTGAATCCTGGTTATGTCCTACCAGAGCTCATCTACCAACTCCAACCTCACCAAGCAGAGCTAACGTAACCTCACTCTTCATTTTATTGACAGACTCTCAAGTTTGATCAGATCACTGCAGAATAACTGCTGCATGTGGGTTGAATAAACATTATCACAAACAGTGCTTCAGCCCATGCTCTATCACTCTCCACTTTAGCTTCTTTCTGCTCTGGAGTCCTTTTTCTTTTTGACATTTCAGCACCAGTCTCCACCATTACTACTAAATAAATCACAGAAGGGTTTTATTCAGGAAAAAAGGACAGATCTTGCTCCCACTGCCAAACTTTTCCAGCCACTGTAGTGTTGTTGGACTTCACTGTTAATGGATCGGCTGGGTCATCCGTGTATACTGAGAAACAGGATTTAGAAATAACTTATTTTGGTGCTGACCATGTCAGATTAAATAGTGGATTATGAACAAGCAAATAAATGCAAGTGATTCTATTTTAGCATCAGTGATAAAATCCTCACAGAGCCTATACACTAAAATCATCGAGTGTAATGACGCACTGCTGTAAAACTCCCACTTTGACACAAAACAAAGTTGAAAGCAAACGTAAACAGAGCAGCTGTGTGACTTCGAAACAGTGTAGCATCCAGGTTATAGTATTACTATCACTTTGAGCTTTAATTAGCCACGTGAACAATGCACGAGCCGCAAGTGAGGAGCCTGACGTGTTGTAGGTTAAACACAGTTTTCGCAGCTGAGATAAATTGAAATCCAGTCTGCAGCTCGCGCTCTTAGCTAATAAGCAGCTGCCAGGACAATTAGCAAATAAACCGGCTAGCTAGCCAAGTGCTAACGAAACTAGCGCGGCTAATGTGACAGCTCTGACTGAATCTGAGTGTGACCACTAGTGCCAGCTGTCAAGCTGCATGAGAAGAGAGGGCTATTTAAGGCTTGAAACCGGCACTGAGCTGAGTAACACTCAGCAGATGTGCAGAAATGGCGCTAGATCATGGAAGCAAAGCGTGCAGATGCATGCAGACCTTGGTGCGGTGGGATTATCAACCCGGGCTGAAGAACCTCTCCGTCTCCGGACGATGACAGATACCGTTGCACAAACAATCCTGGTCAGAAAATTGTAGGGCAACGTCCACAGTCTGTATAGTATGTCAAAGCCGTCAAATCCGAGTTGTATGGGTGCGTGTTTGCATGGGAATCTGCGGCTCCTCTCCCCACGGCTCTTCGCTATGGGAAGGGGCTGGAGACGAGGCCCATCTTCACACGGACAGTCTGCCACAGCCACACGAAGCACCGACCACAATTATCGATGACTGGGGCCGTATGGTCCTCTTCTACAAACCAGCGACCCTGGTACTTTGTTTGGTGCTACAGTTTTCGAGGAAATCTCACAGAATCCCGAGGACCGCTCCGGAGAGGCACTTCTTCAGCACTTCTGCAAGGGCGCAGCCATCTTGGGTTGGACCCAGAATGCACTGTTGGGGCGGCGGGCTGTCATGAAACGTCACCACTGTTACTGTCTCACGCGCCACAATATAAACACACACAAAATCAGAGCACACACCTGTTTAATAGCTGTCTGTTCCGCAGAACTAAGTTTCAGATTACTTATTCTACACTACAATATTATTATAAACCATACTTTCATATAAAGCTGTGCTGTGTTTACATGAAATCTACAGCTTCAAAGCATAGGCTGTATAAAACAAAAACATCACTACCGACTTTTATGGTATTACAGTTAAACTCTGTCACATAAAAAACCTTCATTTTTTTAAAAAGAAAAATTTATATAAAACTAAAAATTAAAAAAACCTCAATGATCAATATGAATGTTCCAATTTATCATATTGTGTAATGTAGTGTAATTTTTCTCTCAAATTTCAGGTTTGAGATACATAACAACAGTATATTTTTATACAGAGAAGTATTTAATCAGTTTTCTTAATTTATTACTATGAACACCAATCACATTTTTATAAATAACATGAACTAAAGCCGCGGATTACTAAATCTTACTTTCATTTCCATGCATCAGCTACTGGGATAATATTGAAAGGACTCTGCTCGTGAATTCTTTGAGTGCGAATGAGCGAAGAGAGTGAGAGGAGCACACAGAGGAAACAAAAACTGAAACTTTAGTATCGGCCCGCCCCCTTCTCCCTTGTTTTTTTTTCTTCTAACAGTGACACACAACCTGTATACATGATGCTCAGCACCAAGTTGACTTTATAATCAGGGCACCAGTGTGTCCTCACATTGATTATCCCCCGGGCAGTTGCCCACATTGCTTATGGCAAAAAAAAAACATCCCTGACCACAACCAGGGTTCAATGCTGCATTTTAAAAATTAATGGGAAAGAGAGCTGGGTGAAGAAATGATGAGACAGAGAGGGAATGGTATGATATGTGAGAAATACAACATATTACGAAATAATCACTTTGATAGAAATGATTCATTTGGAGGAATCAAGTCCAATATTTTATCCCACCAAAAGTTTAAAGTAAATAAACAAATGCTCAATAACTATGCTGGAGATTATGTAACCCCATATAACCAAACCACAATCACATTTTCAGGAAATTTGGGCAAAAACATTTTTTCTAGACTGATATCCACATAGCTCTTTGTGAAGTACTGTGATATGTATTTCACAGATCTTCTATTATTTTGTACTTAAAAACACAATGAAGGAAATACAGGAGATCATTACCTGGTCAAAACCCTTCCCCCAGATGGAAAAACAGCCATTTCTAAGGACTGGCTAAGGAATGAGGGACCAAGCTACAAAAGTTGCTGTCAGTCAGAGACGATATACATGACAAATGAATATACAAAATTTGACTTAAAGGTCAAAAATGAAAGAAGAATGCTTTTTAAAAGGATGGGGAAAATGGTTAATGTATAAAACAAAGAAAGGTATGAATAATAAAAGGGTTTAAGAACAAGATAGACTCAACTCATCCCACAGGCTCCATTCACCCAGCAAGTTATTTTTAACCCATTCTCACACTGTATTTTATTTTCATTTATTGCCATCTATTTTGCCTTTATTATTATTATTATTATTATTATTATTATTATTATTATTATTATTATTATTATTATTATTATTATTATTATTATTATCATATTTTATTTCACTAAATCAAGTGAATCTTCTTAGTAATATAGCTCCTATTTAAATAGGAACATCAATGATATTGATGTTTAAAATAAACTAAAAAAAAACATAACATAAAATGATTAAAAAAAAAAGACTCACACAGCCCAAATATAATGATTATAAAATGGATTACTTTGAAGGCATGCAAGAACTTCTATTGTATTTCTTCTTTTTTTTTACCACAAAAGCAATAATTAACATTTCTGTTGGGATAAAAAAAATTCTAAACAACACATTCAAACCCTTAAATTTACAAATTCTAAAAAAAGTAATTAATTAAGATTCTCATGATAAAAGTAGTGATATCTGTGTTTATTCAGGAAAACTTGAGTTACATCACTGTCACAGTCCCCTGAAAAACATCTTTTTTCTATGGCAGTCAACTCTGATATATATCAGTGCCCAAACTTTCATCATCTCCCCAGAATCCACCAGCAGGCTCTGTCTGGAGATCATCTCACCACTCCTCAATTTATGTACAAATAAAGTGGTGAAGATTAATCAGGTCCAAGCTTTGAAGTACAAAAAACAAACAAACAAACAAACAAACAAACAAAAAAACAGTATTCTGCTGCTACATACCATGCTGTAATTTCCACATATTTTCTTAAAAATTTGCCTTATTTACTTGGTACCAGAAATGAAGTAAATTAAAAAATAAATAAATAAATAAATGTGCTTGGTGCATTTCCACTTGGGGCTTCCATAGCTTCCTGAGGCTGTTTTCTTAATGTAAATGTGTTTATTTTTTGGGAATCCCTGCAAGACTCACCATGCTGTGTATTGGCACTTGTGCTCTGCGTATGTTTTTTTTTTAGTTCTTTAGGTCACTCAAGTTGTCTGCTTACTTTCATAGCATTGAGTTTGTGGGTTGTGAGTCTCAACAACTCCAGCACTGGCCCCTTCACAACAAAAGCTCTGTCATCATGTGTTCCTTCACACTGTACACTGTGTATTTAGAAAGTCATGCTCACCTTCAGTTCTAACAGCAGCCTCTGCAGCCCTCTTTTAGAGACACCATGTGTTTGTATGTGGTTCAAACTTAAAGGCACTGCTACACCTCTGACTGAGCTCTATCAGAGTCAGTGCAGATTTAGTCTTTGCTTGTAGCTTTTGATAGCAAAATATGCCCAACTGCAGAAACCAAACATCAATCTCCTTTTTATATCATTTGTAGGTTCTCTGCAGCAATCAGTGTCTTCAAATTTCCATTTAGGACTTGATAAATATAGAGTTCATATTCTCAGTTAACCTGGAGTGTAAGTTATGAAGCCTGGGACTTTAAGAGAAGCTTGGAGAGTGTATGATTATTAAACATTCAAAACAAAGTATAAATCACCGCCGCTCTGGGATTATCAGTCTCATTTACACCTGACTGGGATGGCTGTGGATCAGTAGTAGAGTTCATCAACTCTCAGTCAGAACTCTCAGAAGGTAGTCAGTTCAATTCCAGGTCTACATGCTGAAGTGTCCTTTGGCAAGACACTTTGTCCAAATCTGCACTGGTGCTGTGCCATGTGATGAATTAATACTGATGGGCTTCACATAGCAGCCTCTGTATGAATGTGGTGTGAATGTGGCTCACACTGATAGAGCACTTTTAGTGGTCTGAAGACTGGAGGGGGAAAAGCAGACTATTTGGCTCAACAGCAATGAAGTGCATGACCAAGTCAAAAAAAAAAAAAATCGGTATTCTTTATTTTCATACAAACACAGTTCGAAAGACGTTGGGACATTGTGTAAAATGTAAATAGAAGCTGTGTTCCATCACCTTTCCTTTTAACAACACTCAATAAGTGTTTGTGAACTGAGGACACTAATTGTTGAAGCTTTGGAGGTGAGAATTCTTTACCATTCTTGCCTGGTAAAAAAAAGTCTCCCGTCTGAATCGCTAATGTCGCTAACAGCACACATTGTACAGGGGGTTAATTTTTTTTTCCAACTCTAACTAAAGATTGCGAATTTGCCCAATCAGAGGCACAGCTCAGCACAAATGACTGACAGGCGCCCTAGCTGTTAGTGTTTCCAATATGGCCGCATTTACTTTAGCACTCTGTTTCAGAAGCAGATGGGTGACATTCCATAGACTGCATCCATTAATTATACAGTCTATGGGTGAGATAATAAAGGATTCATTGCACAATCATCCACAGCAGCTACAGGTCAACTTATTGAGCTAGTTGCTCCAAAACCTGTATGTACCTTTCAACATTAATGGAGCCTTCACAGATAGTCAAGTTTACCATGATATATACATCAAGATGACCCGGTAAATGCATAAAATCCCCCAAAATCCTGTTTAGATTGAAGAGTTCATCCATTGGATCTTTGGGATAGGTGGGGAAAATGTTCTTGGTGGTTGTCAGTGGAGAGAGGCTGCTGATATTTTTGAATATCTCTTCATGGAGAATGAGAGAAGAGTTTAATGCTACCTTTCAGCTCTCCAGTTGCCTTCTCAGACGTCAGTCTGCTTCCCATGATTTAAAGCTTCCTCCCTTGAAACATTCACTTCCTCGAATCCATTCATCCATCAGTCTCTGTTCACCTTTTATTCTGTCTTTAACCTTGTCACGATCAATCCTTTGAAAAACAATTTTCTTTCTAGTTTCCATCCCATGTCTGATTTTTCTCTTGGAGCAGCTCCAGCTTCCATGTCCTTTCAATCTCCACATGACAGAGAGAGAGAGAGAGAGAGAGAGAGAGAGAGAGAGAGAGAGAGAGAGAGAGAGAGAGAGAGAGAGAGAGAGAGAAGACTAATCTCTTCTTTTTTGTCCTTTCCCTGTTTCCTCTTCGCTGTCCTTAGGTCCCCACCTCTTGAAGGCTGAAGATTGAATTGCCCCTTCCCTCCTTCAGTGGACACCGGGGCTGTGTGGAAGGAAGACCGAATTGGTCATATGCACCTTTGAGTTTCTTGCACACCAGATTTCCCCGTTGCTGTTAGCGTTGCAAGCCAAGAGGCTGCAGCGATGATTGCTGTGCTGGCAAACGCACTGAGAGGGATATTTTCATGCTGCACCCATCTGGTGTGGCATTTTCATGTTTTCTGATGAGCTGACAGCCCAAAGAAAGCTGTTAGTCATCTCAGCACAGCATTGTCCTCCGTGTCCAACACAAACTGTGCTGTGCTTGATTCCAGTCATTAAGGCCACAGTGCAAACCTCTTTGTTGACCGAGAGCAAACTGGTAAACATGTTGATGATGCAATTAAACAGCTCCCGGTAATGTCACGACCGGCTGCGTGAATACATATAGACTCTGTTTGATTCCGACACGGGGACAGATGGGGCAGCTTTTCTCTGTCTCTTCTCTCACAAACAAACCTCGAGATCCTGCTGTGTGACAAATGAGTGTGAAGTCTGACAGCTCAGGATGTTAAGAACAAAAATATGGGGAAACACTTAAGTCATACTTGTGCTGCAAAGACTGAACACAAATAAAAAATACATTTTTGAAACACAATATAAAATTTGTTTTTGAATATGCAGCCAACATAAATGAAGAGTTTCACTGTTTTATTGAATAATGTCCTTTGAGCATCATTAGTCATATAAATCATATAAACCCAAACTGATAAACCATCAGGGAGTTTTCTATTCTGGTTCACTCTTGATGCTCAATAGTAGGAATGGGTATTGATAATGACTTCCTATTAAGAACTGATGTATTAACACCATTAACCTTTACGCTTAATGATTCCCTTATTATCTAAGTGACGTCTGGATGATGTCCAGATGACATCGGAACAGGACATGCAGGAAACATCCTGACGACATCCAGACAACGTTGGAACCAGACGTCCAAGTGACATCCAGTTGGTGTCAGAACTGTACATCTGGATGACACTGGGACCAGATGTTGTCCAGATGATATCGAAACCCAAAGTCCAGGTAAAGTCCAGGTGACGTCCGAGTGACATCAAAATGATGTCAGAACTGGTTGTCCAGATGTTGCCCAGATGACGTCAAACACCTGACGTCTAGATGATCCCAGAACTGAATGTCCAAGTGATGTCTGGATGACATCCAGATGACGTCCGGATGAGGTAGAAAATCTAATGTCCAGATGATATTGTAACAGAATGTCACAGTGATGTCCTGATGACATAAAGATAAGGTTGGACCTGGACACCCAGATGTTTCCAAGATGACATCCAAACCTGACGCCTGGATGATGTC
Source organism: Labroides dimidiatus (assembly GCA_030710495.1). Classification (NCBI taxonomy): domain Eukaryota; kingdom Metazoa; phylum Chordata; class Actinopteri; order Labriformes; family Labridae; genus Labroides; species Labroides dimidiatus. The sequence goes on from CM061145.1 coordinate 10,377,519, forward strand.
CAGATAATGTAGGAAACCTGATGTGCAGATGACATTTGAACAGAAGTCAAAGTGACATCTGGATGATGTCCTAAAGATGTCTAGATGACATCAAAAACCTGACGTCTAGATGATGTCCAAATGACCTCCAGATGACGTCAGAACCTGACACCTGGATAATGTCCAGATGACATCCAGATGATGTTCAGATGATGTTCAGATGGCATCTGAACCTGATGTCTAGATGATTTCCAGCTGACATAGGAATCCTGACGTCTAGATGATGTTGGAACCTGAGGTTGGGATAAAGTCAGGCTTTGACATCTGGGTGACATCAAAGCCTGACATCTGTTTGGCGTCGGAATCCCATTTCAGGCACTGATTTTTTTTTCCACTTAAGCCATGCATATTTATTTACTGATAAAGTAAATAAGATGGTGGTGCTTTGAGAAACTATATTTCCACATAAAGAGCCATAGAAAACTCCTGAATACTCTGTGCTTGGACATTTCCACAAGGGATTGGTGGACACATTTACAAAGCCAAAAACAGAGAGGAGGGGATTTTGTAAGTGTGTTGGCATGATGACATTTGCTAATAACTCTAAATCCAAAAGCTGTGGTCCAGTAAAATTGAAGTTTATGAAGAAATAAAAATCAGATCCCTCACAAGTTTGCAAATGTTTAAAGATTTGTTAACTCATAGTTCATTAGTGTAAGATTGTGAAGTTGTAGTTAAACTTGAACCATAGTATTCAGCAACCCCAAAATACAGAAGTCTGCAGAAGTATGAGCTGCAAAGCTGCACTGTTTTATGTTTAGTCTGAAGTCTTGTCTATCAGCAGCTTAGCCATGCACTCTCACACCTTTGCAGATTTGAAATGATAAAATAACAACACATAGGATTAAAGTCAGTCTCATACTGCAAGTCAAGAGGTTAAACATTTGGTTTCAGACAAAGATCCAACCTGAGGGCAAAATAATTGATTGAAAGTTTGATGTTAATGTAACGTTGTTGTTAAACTGACAGTTTACCTCATGTCCAAAATCTGTATGCATATGAAAAAAGGTCAAGTTCATCTTCATTATAAATCATGTTTAAAAGAAACTGAAAACTGATGTTGACTCCTGCAATCAGAGAGTGGGAGAGCAAATGCTGCTCTTATGCGTACAAGCAAGAGAGAGCAGGTTAATACAGACAGGAGTATTGATGTGAACAAAACTTTGTTTGATCTTGAAGCTTTATGTTCTTTACTGTGTTTGTCAGTGAGGTGTTTGAAGGACACAACAGACTGAAGTCTTTATTAGAAGTGAAAAAGAAATACAGGCTGGTTTTATACACACCGGCCTCCTCTGTAGAAAGTCAGCACAGTGCTGCATCATAATAAAACACAACAAACTGCACATGGTTTACATGAGAGTTTACATGGTTTAGGTTCAAACACACGAGAGACTGGTGGTTTCTTTGACTAGATAAGACATCAACATGGAGCATTGACTGGCTTTTCTTATTTATGCTACATTCACACAACATGTAAAGCATAAAGTATGGGTCACAGGCGGTTATGCTAAATAAAATCCTCAATCCTTGTGAGACAAGACCCCGACATGATCACAGAGAAAGGGAAACGTCATGACCGTCTTCACAAGTCTTGTAAATCAGCTCCACCTCACGCTTCTGCAACTATTAATACCTGCATGACGTGATTAGAAGCATTTGTAAAATGTCAAGTCTGTCTCCTACGGTGAGTTGAGAGCAGAGGAAAGTTGTCTCTTTGCTGTTATACCTCAATTTTCCAATAAAAGATAAGTTAGAGTCTTTTGGAACTTTTTTTTTTTTTTGCAAATACAGTTGCATTAGGTTACGAATGAGTTCCATTAGGCTTATGAGCAAAATGTTCAAACTTCAAGCTGTTTACTTTGAACGAATTCAACATGGAACGTGTTGGCTTTGTTTTAATAGCACAAAAGAACCAATATTTGAAATTGATTTCTTACATCTAAACACAAAATTAACACTTTGAATGAAATTTATTTCAATCCTCCAATGGGAGTCTCTCATGAGAGGGCATGTTTACATGTTTGGTCGTAAACGTGCTCTAATCTAACTCATAACAATAGACAAACATAGTCTGCTTAAACTTAAACCACAAAAACAGTTTTATGTTTTCATGTTTTTACTGAACACACCATGTAAACATTCACAGTGCAGGTTGGAAAAAGTGTGAAACCCTCGGCTAATGGCTTCTCTAAGAGCTCATTGGAGTCAGGAGTCAGTGAACCTGGAGTCCAGTCAAAGAGAGCAGGTTGGAGGTGTTAAAGCTGCCCTGCCCATAGAAAAAGAAGAAAAAGAAGAAAAACCACCAGCTCTGAGTTTGCTATTCTCAAGAAGCGTTTCCTGATGTGAACCATGCCTCGCACAAAGGGGCTCTCAAAAGACTTCCGATTAAGAGTTGTTGACTTGTGTAAAGCTGGAAGGATTACGAAAAGTGTCTAAAAGCCTCGATGTTCATCTGTCCACTGAAAGACAACTACACATACTTTTTCTTTTAACTGTGCCTCAGCCTAGCTCTGTGGAGCCCCTACACAAAGGCCTACACGAGTAGCTGACAAAGGCGCTGGAAGACAAATGCTGTGTTCATGACTTCCGGTCTTTTTGCAGTCAGCCTCTAGAGGATTCTCGATGAACAGCAACTTTTAGCACTTCCACATAGGCTTTATTTTTCTCTACCAGATGTTGCCCTTTGGTTTTGCATGATTCTAGGTGTAATGGAAAAGCGACTGATGCCCTCTTGTGTTTTGGAGGAGTACTACAGAGCAATGTGGACACACCGATGCAACTCAAAAGTAAAAACCAGACTCCCCAGAAGCAGCTTTCAGCTTTAATGCTGAAGATATCATGAGCCAGTTTACAGCCACAATGCATCAACATGGACAGAAAGTGTGTCTCAGAGATGGAATCAAAACACCTGCATCTGTTAAAGACCACTGATTGCAGTCAGGAAAAATACTAAGACCTGAAAGAAAGCACATTAACCTGTTCTTCCTGTGCTGCTCTCTGTGCAGAGTGTCTGTCAAAGGAAGAAATGGCATGTCTGACTTTTCCCATGCATCTATTCTTAAAGCTCTAAAGCTCATTGTTTTTTATCTGATGTTCAGCGACCACTTCAGCTCTGCTATCTCTGCTTTTTCATATTCAAGCATTCAGCCACAGACAGCAGGTTTTCTCAGCGACAGAGCTCCTGAACATGACTTCACGCTGTCTCCGCTGCACAGAACAGCAGAGAAATTTTTGGGACTAATCGGTGAGTGCAGTAGAACAGTTACCTTCCTCTGTTTTTGAGCCGAGTTTACAGTAGAGCTGCTGCGATGATTAATGCTTTGTTCTCCGCCGCATACTGATCACTATTTACTCTCCAGGCAGCAGTGAAAGTCTCAGCTTCATAACTCCCTCTCAAGGTTGACTGAGGATATGAATTGTAAATCTATCAGGTCTCCGACTCGAATTTTTAAGACAGTGATTGCAGCAGAGTGAGACTTTGAATGAGACTCACAGGAGGCTGATGTTTAGTGAGATGTCAGGTGATTTGGCTGTCAGGAGCTGCGGGCAAAGGATGCTGTGGGTTTAAGATGAGTACAAGGCTGTATAGGCTGATGGTGGAGCAGCACCTGCCTGAAGCCAGCTGGACAAACAAACAACTAACTTGTGATGAGACGTCTGATTAGGAGAAAACACCAGAAAAACAGACAACAGGCATGCCACGGCAGACCCTCCAGGTGTTAACATTATAATGAGGCAGAGTGTGTGAGCAGATATGAGCATGGAGATGATGCTCTAACCTCAGGTCAGGTCAGGAGAACCCTTAATTAAATGTTGATCTGTTTCAATGACCTCATGAACTCTGACCTCTGTTCCCCTCTCTCAGACTGACGGGTTCAGAGTGCAGTAAAGTCTTCTTCCCTGTTACAAATCAGATTGTTTCAGATCACAATACTATGTCTGGCAAAGTGATGTGTCTCACAACTGCAGTGATACTTGATGCTCATTACATGTACTCCACTATTAGCCAGGACATTGTGTTTTCACTGACATGTTTCCCATTTGAATGAGTCCCACTCATGATTTAAAGTTCATTATTTTATTTTCATTTTTCACTTAATTATTTCCAGTTACTGCTGGATGGTGTTAGAGAGACTTAAGTCACTTTCACACCGACGTTGTTTGGTCTGGACTTTCAGACTTTTCTGTTTAACCTGAACCAAAATGAGGTAGGTGTGAAACCTCCCCTGGACCTCGGTCCAAACAAAAGTGGTGATCTCGGTCCGGACCAAACGGGACCACTGTCTGGTACATGCCCAGTGTGAAAGCATTATTTTGAAAGGTTCGTCTAATTATATACCTCATAAGACGACCTCGGATCAGCATTATGTACAATTCTTCAAGTAGCCGTTGTTGGTGGTATAAAAACATCAATAATATGATGGTGATTTCATTCATTGTTGACAAAATTAAGTTTCCACTCATATTGTTGACGTCAGACGGCTGCTGGCCAAATGACCAATCAATGTTGAATGTTGAAGATCAAACATGCTTTCACACCGTCCCCAAACTTATTTTTGTCGCTTTTTAGAAAATAAAAAAGTGGCTAGAGGGGGTTTGAAAGTCACTAAATATAGCAACAGAGCCACTAATTTGCAACAAATGATGGTTGAAATGTGATTGGATAAATGCCTTTATATGTAAATACCATAGACCGGGGGATAACAGGTTTGGAAGCAGTGCAACTGCAGGGAGAATATATGAAAGGAAGCAAATAGACCATTTGGGATTATTTCATAAATATACATGAAAAAATAAAATAGTCTGTTCAGTCTGTTATTTTTAGGTCAGCAGAGAAGGCCTTGCAGGTCCTGATGGCCCACCACTGACAGACACTATGTCTAAGTTTTATACAGTCTAAGTATGTCACCCTCCAGTGCTCTGAATGGGTGCTGGTTTTCTTCTTGTCACGCTTTCACATGTGGCCTTTGCTAATTCCTCCAGATTGAACAGATTGGGTCTGCAAATGCTGCAGAAGTGCTCACACTGTCGTTTTAAGTCATAACTGTATCTGACAAGTGCAGTCTCATTAGGATCTAACAGAGAGCTTTGTCAATAATTAACACTGAGTGAAATGCAGATTACCTCTCCGTTCACACAATTCCTCCATCATCGCCGACAGCTCCTCCTGTCAGGATAATCGATAGTCACTTACGCAGGTAGCTATTCATTCATGACGGTGCAGGCATCATGGAGCACACATCCTGCAGACACGGCTCTGTTTACTCCTGATCAATGAGTTCATATTGGACCAGGCGATGCACAGTCAGTTGGATGAATGTAGGTGTCTACTTTCTGTGTCTCCCCTCTGGTTAAAATGGATCACTGTTTCAGCAGGTCAGAAACACTGCATTTTATCAACAGTGAGAACTTAGCTTTCCAGCTTTTTTTTTTTTTCATTTTTGGCAGCTTTTGTTTCAGAACGTGAAACATGCTGCTTGACCTTGACCATGAGTTTTGAAGTGATGGCTTCAGTGAACGCCATGTCACTTTGCATTTGAGGAGGCAGACACTGGAACCCTTCAGCCCTGGCTTTTCTCACAGATCTAGAAAAAAGTCATTTTTAGACACATACAACATTCAGGGCATTCATGAGGCTTTGTTCATTGGAGAGGACTGGAGCAGTATCTTCCTGCCCTTGTGTGTTTCCCTCTTCTTTGATTCACCCGTGTCTCTCTGGGTCACCTCTGTCCTGTTACCCCTTACCCAACGTGTATAAAGTCCCTGTGTCCACCTGTCTTCATCAGTTCATTCAAAGTGTGTTCCTCTTTCTCCTGGATTTTGTTTTTGTCTCAGAATTTTTGTTGGACTTTGAGTTTTAAATTTTCATTTAATCTTTTGTTATTTATTTATTTATTTATTTTTTTTATTTGGGGCTGCATGGTAGCGCAGCTGTTAGTGCTGTTGCTTCACAGCAAGAAGGTCGCCGGTTCGAAACCCAGTTTAGGCATGGTGTGCCTTTCTGTATGGAGTTTGCATGTTCTCCCCGGTTCTCTCCAGGTACTCCAGCTTCCTCCCACAATCCAAAAACATGCTCACTAGGTTAATTGGGGATTCCAAATTGCCCGTAGGTGTGAGTGTATGCGTGAATGGTTGTCTGTCCCTATGTATCAGCCCTGCGATTGACTGGCGTCCAGTCCAAAAAAAATATTTTGTTATTTAACCCTTCTTTTCAAACTCTGCATTTTGGGAACAAGGCAACTGGACTGTGTAGAGTTGGGAAGATGTTTCACCTCTCATCCAAGAAGCTTCTTCAGTTCCAAGGAAGGGGAAGGAGCAAGGGAAGCAAATTCCCTTGAGGGAAGCAAGTATACATGTTTTTTGAGAAGAGGCAACAACCACTGGGAGGAGTTTTATTCAACGAGTGGGTCGTAGAAACCCATCACAGATCCCCCTCCTCCGGGTCGTTAATGTCCTGAAAGGGTCATCACTAACTCCCGCTGTCATGTGAGGTGTGGTGGTGTGGCTGCCTAGAGAACTTCCTGGGTAGAGAGTTCAGCACTGCATTGTAAGTGGCTGAAAGATTATGCCTGAAGCCACCTCCTTTGTTAAGAGAAGGTTTATCCAGTATGGTGAAGATGCTGGATGCCAGATTATTGTGCATCTGTTAGCAATGGGATCGAGTGGACAGGAAGTGAGGCATTGAAACAACATTAGCATTACAGTTGTGGATGGTGCAAAATCATCTTTCATGAAAAGTCAACAAAAGAGTACCCCAGGGATCAATCTTTAGACCACTTCTCTTTTCTCTTTACATTAATGAAACAACACTGTAGAGATTAATACCTTTATGTACTATTTCATACTCCTGTGAACCTACATACAGTGAGGCTCTTTTGCACTTATAGACTGTTTCTAACCCACTAACTCTGGTGCTGAACCCCTCAAAAACTCAGAATTTGTAATTCTCTCAACAGATTATTGATGCTGACATTCATTGTAAACAATCAACATGTCAAACCGTTTAAGTACTTGGATTTTTAGTTAGATCAGGATCTATTTTTTAAGTCGCATGTCTCAAACAAAATTGGAAAACTAAGAACTCGACTTAGTTTCCTCAACAGGAATATGTCCTGCCTAATAGAGGGAGAGAAGCCGGCGGTGTTTCTGGGTGTTGTTGATATATGTCTTTGTCTTTGCATGGTAGAGTTTGAACTTGCACTTGTAGATGTAGTGATGAACTGTGTTAACTGACAATGGTTTTCAGAAGTCTTCCTGAGCCCACGTGGTAATACCCTTTACACAATGATGTTGGTTTTTAATGCAGTGCTGCCTGAGGGGTCAAAGGTCACGGGCATTCAGTGTTGGTTTTCAGCCTTGCTGCTTATGTGCAGAGATTTCTCCAGATTCTCTGAATCTTTTGATGATATTATGGACTGTAGATGATCAAATCCATTAATTCTTTGCAGTTGTACATTGAAAAACATTGTTCTTAAACTGTTGGACTATTTGCTCACGCAGTTGTTCACAAAGTGGTGAACCTCTCCCCATCCTTGTTTGTGAGCGACTGAGCCTTTCAGGGATGCTCCTTTTAAACCAAATCATGACACTCACCTGTTTCTCATGAACCTGTTCACCTGTGGAATGTTCCAAACAGGTGTTTTTTGAGCATTCCTCAACTTTCCAGTCTTTTGTCGCTCCTGTTATAGGATTTGCAAATCATTGTTTTCTGTTTTTATTTACAAGATTAACAATCTTACACAGCTGAGTATAATCTGTTTGAGAGCAGTAATCATTGATGAGATACAAAGCAGCTGGATTCAGCTGCTCTGGGTTTCATGGAGATGGCTTGAAAAATTAAAGGAAAGAAAATGCTGTGAGTGTCAAGTGGCCTTGTGCACATCATCAAAGTAACATGTTAAAGGCATCACACAAGCATGATGGAAAGGAGTAGCCTCTGTGTTTAAGATGGCACTGACTCAGTGCTTGGCTCTCAAGGTCTAAAACGCTCCCACATGCAAAGATTATATGATACCACAGGACATGCTGCTTTAAGGGAGAAATATGACAAATGTTAACAGTTAATGGAGACTGTTTTGTTAAACAGTTGCAAAATGTGTTGTTTCAATAAAAAAGAAATGGCATCTAGAGATCTCACTCTCTGAGTACTGAGAATAAAATCACATCCTGGTTATAAAGCTTTGAGTTTGTGGGCCCACATTTGCCTACAAATGACTAACTAAAAAAAAATACAGCTGCTTTGCATCTGTATTATTGATGCGCAGTTCATCGCTGTTCCTTGTCTGTTGTATAAATTAACTGTGTGGTACAACACTAAGATCAGAGTTACACTCCAACATGATGAATAATGTAGAGCTTGTTGAAAATGCACACAAAAGCAAATGTGATTATGACACTGCACTTTAACAAACTGTGTGGATAATGTGACATATCCCACAATATTTACATAATGAAAGTTCTCACTGAAAAAAATAAGACAGAAGAGAGACAGAGGAAAACACCGAGAGAAGAAATCATGGCCTGTGAGTATTACTTACTTGTGACTACAAATCATTGATATTAGACAAATTTCTCATATGAAGTCCACTGTAAGTTGAAGCAGGACTGATAAATCAACCATCCTGCTGCTGCCATGCTCCCCCCTCTGCTCTGTACATTTGCTTTTAAAGCATGGCTCAGGTGACGCTCCTCCATACAGCCTTTTCTGTGCCCAGGTTTGGCTCTTCAGACATCTTTCTTGATTGCATCCTGCATCCCTCTGTCATCGCGGACACACAAGTATCTTTCATCCTGGTTTCATCCTGCAGTCGGTCTCATTGACCCTTTGAAGAGACAGGGTTAAGCACAGGTCTTTGCCGCAGCTACAAATACAGGTAAAACCTTCCCGTATAAAGAGGAAGCCACATAAAAACTGTAGACCTGAGCCCATCAAAGAGAGGAGTAGGGAACTGTCCTGTGGTCTAGTGAAACAAAATTAGATTTTTTTTTTTACATTGTTTCATTCCCAAAGATTTATTTTCTGGCCTTTTATTCCTATGTTGAAAGAGTGCAGGACAGTGGACAGAGCAGAAAACAGGACAAGAGTGAGGAGGGATATGCAGGATGGGGGGCTAGAGGTTGGATTGAAACTGACCAAGGCTGAATGGCTCAATGGATAGCCTAGGCCATACAGGGGGCCCAAAACATGATATTCTTTTGGGAAACTGGGGACACCCTGGCTGTTTCCCACCTACTTCATACCACATTTGAATGTAGTATGAAGTATGTACTGCATACTGCCCACTGCTTTCAAATGTAGCATGTTGTATGTTGTATGACTGTTAATTTTTTCCCCTGGTTTTCAGTTTTTGGGAAGCAGAAGCACTGACAGAAAAACACTCCCGTAGCGTCAACTTATGGCTTGAATGGCTTGAAAGCTCATAAATGGTTTAAATGGAGTTTAATGGATTTTGTAGAAGTACAGCGGTGGCCAAAACTGTTAAAACACCTGACAGGTCTGAAAGTATTGATACTGCAAATGGTTGCTCTGAGTACAACAAATATCAGATGAAGTGAGTCCTTCTGTTTTTGTCTACTTTGAACTTCAATATTTGGTTTGTCCACATTTTGCAGCAGTTACAGCAGCACACGTCTCTGACAGAGTGTCAGTATATATTTCCTGAAGCTTCAACACAAATGTTTTTCTATTACTTCTACAAATCAAGCCAAAGACTTTTCTTTGAATGTACAATATTTTACAACTCCCCCAAATTTACTGGATGTGGTTGAGGTCTGAACATTAGAGGGCCAGTCCATCATTTTCTTTTTTAACCCCCTGGGTTCCAAGTAGATTTTGGTCGTTTTTTTTGCTTCTGTCACATTTTTACTCACTGTGGTCTCATTACTCTCTGCAAAGTGAAGTCCTGCACCTCGATTCAGGACAACCATGACTACAGACTGATGAAACTCAATTATGTCTTCATGCAGTGTGACAAAATTTTGAAGCTATAAATCAATAGAGAAAAAGAAAAACAGAAATGGAATTTCTCTGATTAAAAATTGAAAAAATAAAGAATTAATGTCTATAACACATTTTCAAGTAGCCTCACGCCTAAAGAACGTAGGAAAAATATTTGTGGTGGCTCTGAATTCAAAGAATCTACAAATTTGTAAATGTTTTTCCTGACTGTGGTCTGATTTTTCTCTGCAGTATGAAGTCCTGCTCCTCTCTGGGTTCAGGATAACTCAACAATGTCTCCTGAGCAGTTTAACATCATCAGAATGCAACAATTATTACAACATTATTACAAGATATTTACTCTTTATAAACTATTTACAGTCAGTGCTGTCACTACTGTTTACACAGTTTACAGTCTGCACTGCAGAGGCATCATGACCATCTGCAAAGAATTGTCTGTCAGTAATGAGACAGAGAGCTGAGCGGCTCTGAGCAGAAAGTTTATGAGGCAACGACACGGGAAGCAAAATTCAAAAAGAATTTGAAGCACGTCTACAGGGTGTATGTCAATCATTCAGGGCTTGTTGAAAGCCTTAAGAACCATACAATTTTATATTTTATATTTTTTTACATAATTTATCTACAGCTAAGGGTTTATTTTCTGCACAATTTCAATGAAGGCACGAGAATCAAAGTGAATTTGATGAAATTCTCCCATATTCTCTGACTTTTTTTTAGACATGCTGCTGACATCACTTGTGATACATTTCAGGTACCTTCGAAACTTGAGAATCTGATGATTACACCATTTTTTTTCAGTGTTTGGATTGGACAAATGGTTTGTAAATGCCAGTCATTTGAAAAAAAGTGGTGTTTTCATGCCATCATTGGGATTGGGATCCTGAAGATTAAGTAAAATAACCAAAATCTCCTTATGATGGCTTTATTATATGGTATACAAAGCATAATGATGACTTTGTAGATATTTTATTTTTGGGAGGTATTTTAACAGCCAATTCATTGCGCTGTTGCATCACTGCAAGGAGCTCAACAGTTTGAATCTGGAAACCGGGCCCCCGGCCCCCAACGGCAGGTTCTTTGCTCTAGCACAGCAAAGAGTTGGTGCTAGCTTAGCACCAATTTTTAGCACCTGGAGCCGGTGCTTTGCTGGTGGAAACAGAAAGAACTGATGCTAAGTCAGGCACTGGCCTGGAATCAGCACTAGGCTGTACTTTGCCCATGTCTGGGTTCCGACATTTGACAGTTTAATTGGACGGATTCTTTAACTGGTTAAAAATGGTAGAAATGTCATGTAAAACACAATTACAGCAGAAATGCAAACAACACAATTAAACAAGCATCTAACATGTTGTTTTGACAAGTTTAAGTCTTGTGTTTGATACCAACCTTTATTTGTCACCGTCCAGTCAACAGCGTGCCCTTACATTCACCCCCTGTAAAATAAGTTCCTTCCCTCTCAGTCAAACTCAATCTGCATTTGAAAGAAACAACAACGTGCAAAAGAGGGCAGCGGCAGAGAGAGTTGTATTTAACAAGGACGCCCTGGTCACTTGATGTAATTGAGAGGGGATGTGCAGAGAGCTTACTCTGTCTATTTCTCTCTTCCACTCCAGACCCCTCTGCTTTACAGGGTTTCTCCTTCACGATGTTATTGAGTCCTAAAACACACCTGCTCCCTCAGTGCCATGGCCTCGCTCTGCCACTAAACACTAAGTGCTTCAGCTCGTCTTTAAGACCACAGACTCCATGGGAACTGTTGCTCCATTAGCGCTCTGTAAAATTTTGGAAGGCTTAATGTTTATTTCTGTCAGGATGATGTAATACAAATCAAAACAGGTCCAAATTAAGTGTTTATGTGTGTGTGTTTTCAATATCTGCAGTCCTCCTTGACATTTTCATAAGCCGGGAAAATGTGATCTTTTAGAGGGAAAATGTGTCAATATTACAAACCCTGCTTCACATATACTGAAGCTATACTCAGCCCGCGGTGCAGCTGTAATGGTTTATTAATCTTTTATCCTGAAAATTCATCCCAGCAATAAAAAGAAACATTTAACAGGTCTCTGTAAACCATGTTCTGTCACTGCTGGATGTAAACAGAGAAGGAAGTCGATCAAAGCCGCAGGGATTTTATTCCTGGTGATAAAAAAATGAAGTCAGCAATCATAGAGCTTCACCATGCTGCGTATAAACTCTTTTTCTGTCGTCTGATGGAGACTGAAGTTTAATTTTAATGGAGGAACTGGGGAACAGTGTGTTACTTTTCCAATCAGAATATCCATCCATCAGACCAAATTCAGAGACTCCAGAGGTGTGAAAAGGTGAAATGAGACAAGAGGGTCTGTCTAGAGAAAGACACCAAAAGAGAGAAAGTGTTCAAAGTGGACATGCAGCCAGTCAGATGAAAAAATTCTAGTCCTGTTAAATGTCTCTCTCTACTAGTTCCTGAGATCAGGTAACACGACTGAAGATGGAGAACAGCACTGAAAAAACGTGGCTTTGGAAACCTGTGCCAAAATTATTTTTTTGGTCAGTCTCACTTAAAACTAGCTGAACTACGTGCTCTAGCTGACCCTGTCTGTAGTGGTTTAGCCTAGCTTCTGCTCTGGTCCTCTGGCAGTGTTGTGTGTAAATGAGTAAAAATAAACACGATCATTGAACACGCTCATACCTTCACGAATGTAAACTGAACCACTTAGTTTTTATCTCTTGAACGGGAACTTGAGCAAAGTTCACTCCTGGACCGGTGAACAACCGTTCACAATCCAAGAGGTGCTGAAAAGTGTCAAGAGACGGCTCATCCTGCTGACAGTTCACTCAATACAGTTAGTGGCAGCCTTGCACGAGAGACCACGGTGGCTTTAAACATTTAGTTTAACATTTTTAATCATAAACACAGGGATTTGTTTATTCTGGAATCTGCTTGAGGGATAGAGACTAAAGCATAGATGGCTCTAGAACTTGCAAAAAAAAGTGAAAAGCTAATAAATGAATATGTACTAGTTCCAGGGGCATGGATGGGATTTTTGAACTTGGGGGAATCAAACTTTACACAGCAGCTCAATGAGTTGTTTTTCCACTCCAGGCCTGAATCAGTGTCTTTGAGTACTTGTTTGTGCAGAACTTCAGGGTCAGGTTGGTTTGGTTTAGTGTATGTTACTGTCATGTCGCCTCCTGTCCCTCCTTGTTCTGTCCCTGCTTCTTCTATCCGTATTTCTTCTGTTTCTCCTTCCTCACACCGTCTTTGTTCTACTCTGTCTGGCTCCTGGCAGATCCTCTCTTGACTGACCAGGACCTGCCTCACTGTCATCAGGAGCTGCTGCCTGAAGGCCATGAGGAGAATGTAAACATTTTACATCTTATACGTTTACTTAACAGATGCTTGTTAAAAAACATTATACATAAAATAAAAAAAAAACCAAAGCTTCTATTTTACATTTAGCCTTCTTCAGGTAAGAGCAAATTTATGATGTATTATTGTCAAACTAGCTATTACCTTATTGTCAGAACGGCTTCTTCTTAACATTGCAAAACAATTATCTGCCACATCTGGAGAAGTCAACAGGAAGCAGGTGGAGGATAGCCCACTTACATTGTTTGTTTTCTTTTCTTTTTTAAATCGCTAGTTGTTTTTTGTTTCTTCATTTTGAGAGTGAAATCCTGTATTCTTAGTGTAATGCTCTCAACAGTTATTTTTATTGTCTCGCTGCTCATGCTGTCGCCCACAGAATGGGAAACCTCTCTCCAGTTTCACATTACAGAGGTTTGACCTTCTCATACCCGGTCATGCAAAGTGTACTTAGCTGTTTTAAAAAAGACAAATATTAGCTGGAAGTTTTCCTCAAGTTGATTTTAATGAAACACAACCCAACATTAAAAAAACCCAAATACATAAGAGTGTAAAGTGCCTTTAATTCTTCTGAAGATACTTGGCATAAAAAGATGATTCTGGTTCTGAAACATCTTTAAGTGTTTCATTGTCTCTGTCACTTTTACAAATATTATGGGTAAAATCAAAAGTAATCATAAAAGTGTCCGTTTTATAATTGATTTGTAGCGTTTACACTTCTTCATTTTAATGAAGGGTTTGAATGATCATTAAGCAGCTGCACCAGCGTTGAAACAGAAGGTTTTTATGATACAATGCCCGAAATTTCTCACTTTGGAGACAACTGATGATCAAACCGTACATCAAAAAAACATCTTCCTTTAAAGCAGTGGTTCTCCAACTATTTTTTTTCTGTTTCTCGGACATGAGCTTTTCTTTCAAAATGTTATTGCTTAAAATACTGTGTAATTTTTTGTTCGTCATGTATAAATCTTCCTGAACATTTAGGGGAAAGTGACTCTAATAAATAATTAATTAAAAATTTAGCTGAATAACATCATTTCAGCATTTTTCTTTTCAAACTTTCTGCAAAGGAACTTTTTCTCTGCCAGAATTAAATTAACTTCCATATCAGTTTACTGAGAAACCAAGAAAAAGGACACTTTTCACAACGTAACTCTGGCTGACAGAGGAACCATGTTTAGATTAATTTTACTTTAAAATCAGTATTTCTATAATTTATAATAAATTAATCAGAGCCCTCCTCTGCTGCTGTCGGTCTGTATCTCTGCAGAGGGAGGGGCTGTGTCTCACTCACTCACTCAGTAAACAAGAGTCTGATAGACTTGAACCGTGTAGTTGTGTTATTTGATCTGTTTGTGAGTGACAGTCAGCTGTTTGCTGTGGAGCTAGTGGTTGTGACAGACAGCATGTTTACATACAGCAAAAGAAATCGGACTCTGAAGTTAGACAGCATGAAATCAGACAATTAAAATTTCATAGAGAGTGCAGAATAAATATACGTTTACACATTCATGTCTGCGTAAGAATAAAGTGTTAACGTTTGAATCACAGAGATTTAATGCTGTTACTTACGGAAACCATGGGCGCAGTTCACGTTTATGCTACATATGGAGCGCCCAGTTTGGGAACCACTGCTTTAAAGTGTACCAAGATGCCTCTATCCTTCCTTTTTTCTACACAACTTTTACACACACACACACACACTTCCTGAAAAACAGAATCAAAGTCTCACGCTGGCAGGTTTGAATCCACCTCCTTTTTTAAAAACATGCTGGTCGGACTCTTGTTGTGGCAAAACACCTAATGGGGAAAATGCTTTTTTTCTGGAGGGAGGCCAACACAAGCGGCTTGATGAACAGTGCTGTCGAAGCAGAAGCGTTAATGTGCAGACTTAAGAGAGTTATGATGAGGTTACCTCTGTGCCCAGTGGAACTCACACTGCCACCAATATTTGTTTATGTCACTTTGGCTTTCAATAAGAGGGAAATAAGCCAGTAAATGACCAGATATATAAAAAATCTATGTATTCGTCTGAAAACTTATGAGCAATTGATAATAAAGCTGAAGGTCAGGTCTACAGGTCTGTACGTGACTTGTTTCTACAACACATAAAGCTGAGTTTCTGTGCAGATATATGAATGTAACGTTTCTTTATTTCTGCGCCCTTCCCCCAAAAGGGAATACATGCATATCAGCTGACGGCTCTACAGCGCAGTCATCCCATCGGAAAAACTCCCCCCTGACTCCCCCTTCATCTCCTCCACGGTGGGAAGGCTGAAATAGAGACGTCAGTGCAGCAGCAGAGGCGAGGAGCTGCTGTGCCGAGGCTTCAGTTACCTGGCAGCACATCTTTATTCTCAGCAGTCAGAAGCTGAGCAGTGAAGAGTTTACAGAAGCAAAGTAAAGCTTACTTTGTACCAAACCTGGACAGAGCAAACAAAGACAGAAAGTCAATAGGTTCAACAATTAAAACCGCTGCTCCCTTGAGCTGTAAAAAAAGAAAGAATAATAGAGGATTTAGATCAAAGAAAAGGAGGAAAGAGGTTCTTTTTTTATTGTGGCAGCAATGAATATAAAAAAGTACTTCACCATTCAGCCTCTGCCTCTCAGTGTTTTGGTTCCTTTGTGCAGCACTGTCAGACCTCTCCTCCATCATCGCTCTCTCTGCTATTGCAGATGCCGGATAAATAAGCAAGCAGTTTGCTGCCAGTGTGTGAAATTGTTCTTATCTATCTCTGCCATTAGAGAGTGGATTCTATTATAAAGCTTTGAATAATTCAGTGAGCCTGAGAGACTGATCATTATGGATTTCAGCCCTTTACCACACCAGCCCCTGGAGTCCGGCTCGGCCTGCCAGCACAGGCATGTGTAGACCTGACCCTGTGCTCTGATCACCGAACACTGGAGGGAAACCAGGAATAGTTTGGCTGTAGACTGTGTTACTGTGCACTGAACGTTATAGAAGGACATACTAGAGAGAAACTATCCAGCAATGAATGTATCAGTGGTTTCCTGTTCTTCACTATCCCTCCATCTCTCTCTCTCTCTCTCTCTCTCTCTCTCTCTCTCTCTCTCTCTCTCTCTCTCTCTCTCTCTCTCTCTGTTCCCCTCAAAACCATGTGTTCTTTGAACCACAGCCTCTCTGGTTCACCAGAGTCTCAAGCTTTCTGTCTTGAGCATACCCAGATTTGTTCGGATTTTGCAAGTTCTCCCCATGCGTGCTCCTGTTCTCTCTGGCTTCCCAGAACAAACCCAATGAATAGCCAGTAGGTTTGAGTGTGTGGATGAATGGTTGTCTCTACATGTGAGCCCTGTGATGGGCTGGTAAACTGTTCAGGGGTACCTCAGCTCTCACCCAAAGACAGCTGGGATAGGCGCCAACCACTTGCAACGCTTTAGAAAATGGATGTATGATATCAATGAGAGGTGATCATCACTATTCCTTAACTTTACTTCACTACACCTTCACTCTGAGTATGCATACTTACATGTGTAAATCAAACATGTCGAAACACCCAGTACAGGTTTTAATCTGAATGAATGGGATGGTAAAACAATAAAAACATGATTGTGGGTGTTTGTTGCATTAGATCCAGCATTTCCTTGCAGTAAATGCTGGATGTTGAAATGCTGAGCCCTAACCCTAACTGTGTGGTTTCCATCCACTTGTTTTGCGTTGACGTTACTAAACTGTTTCTGGGTCCAAGTCACCTTTGATTCCCGCATTTCAAAGAATTCAAGAATACATAATTCACTGTTCATTCATTATTGTTCTAAGTTATGAAAGCCACAACTAACACTGGGTTACTCCTCTGTAAACGACACCTAACTTAGAGCCTGTGCTGAGCAGTGTTCATGTTAATTTCTCAATCTCACAAGGTGATGAAATAACGTACTGGTCTCTTTAATCGTCAGTATGTTGACATGAACTGAAACGGACAAGATTCATCACATATTGTTTGTCGGCACGATATCAAAGTACCTACAACTTACGAGCCTGTATCTGAGCCAGTAGACTCATAATTTGACAGCTCGGTATTAATCCTTAATGACCTCATTTGCCCTCAAATACCTTTTTACATACACTCTTGTGTTTACGAATGTACAGATTTCAGTTACGCTCAGTCCTGTCTTCTTATTTGCTAACACCTAACTCACCTCAACTTTGTATTCGCTCTTCTTCATTGAAGCCTGAACTGTACCCTTAATCATGCCTCCAGGGAGGACACACACACTCGAAACTCTGTTTGAGTTAAAGGAGTTTAGCCCCTTTTTAACCCTAGTCAAAGAATCAGCGAAAAAAGAAGTGATTGTGAAAAGATTGACCGGTTCTGCCATTACTTCTCTGCCAAGTCATAAAAGAGTGCGACTGTGTTTGGACCCGGAAATGGATGATACATCACGGATGACGTAGGACTTAACAAGCGGATTGTGATGGGAAGCAGAGCTAAACTCTTGTGATGCGCACCAGTCCTATTTATAACCTCTGTTAGGAGCCCTAACCTCTTATGACATCATCAGCTGTGTGGTTTCCATGGTGAGTTATCATTACCATTCATTTTAAAGGGCCAGAAAAAAATGTAGAAAATGCTGAGTATGTAAAAAAAAAGGATAAGGGTTAGGAATGTGAACTGTGCGAGCATACTTCTCCAGAACATGCTGAACATTTTAAAAATTGAACGGTGAAAATCTGTGAAAATTTGAATTCTGTGAAGCGAGCCACAAAACGTCAGAAGAATCAGAGGTTTATCAAAGTCGGATTTCTACGTTGTAACGCTGAGCTCAGCACTTCTCTATCACTCTCCTGTTTAGCTCACTTCTGCTCTGAGGTCTTATTTTCTTTTTTACAGTTCAGCTCCAGTGTCTGCAATTATCACAAATAAATCCAAGAAATCCTTTTCAGCAGAGGAAAAGAGCAGAGCGTGTATCTCACTTGGTCTACTGACCTTTCTCTGCTAAACTCATTCATGAAGTCTTTACAGTGCCTTTAAGTTGGTCTATAAAATAAATAAATAAGTAATAATAAAAAAAAGAAAAAAACATGGAAAAAGAAGTCTTCTTTCAGGTAATAACCTCTCACAGCACAGCGAGCTCTTAAAAATCCTGTTACCTCAAAGGTTAAACCATTGTGGGATCAGAAGTCAAAAGAGTGTAAAAACAACCTCACTGGAGACCTTTTCAATAAGTTTTCATGTATGAGTGAGGTGCATACTTATTTTCAGTACATCCATCCAATGCCATCCTGACTGAGGTCACAGGAGGCTGGTTCATATGAAGTCTGTCAATGATTTCTGAACATATGCAGAGCTGCTGTTTGCCAGCAGGCAAGTCAGGCATCTGCTCCAACTTCTAGCAGCAACCCACAACTTAAGGCAATGATAGAAAAAACACACTCAACCCCCCTAATGAGGCCCCATGTCACTGCACTCACTGGCTGCTGCTACACTTTGATGCACTTTTTTCTTGTGAAAACAAGTTTTATATGCAAGTAACAAAGAAAGAGGAGGATAAATAATCCAACTGGCAGCAAGAAAAAACAGAAGAAAAAAGATGAAGGGGGAAAAAAAAATCAAGACAGCAGGAAGCTGAGCAGATATTGATAAGATGAAATAATAAATTAATGGATACTTATTAGCTCCAGCCTTAACTAATGGTGAGGAGTGACTCTTTAGTAACAATAAATTCTGTTTGTGTTACATTTTAGCATTCGTAGCAGTTTTTAACATTAAACAGCAGAAAATAAAATAAATAATAAAATAAAAAAAGTGCTACTTAAAAAAAAAGTTTGATGTCCCATTATGTACAATAGGATAGTGATATACCAAGCGACAACCTCCAGTCGGAAAATATGAGACAATGCAGAAGTGCTAAAGTCTGCTGTTCCTCAAGTGTCTGCTTGAGGCTGGCTCCGGAAGTTCCAGAAGTCACAAACACACCAAGAAAAAAAAAAAAAAAAGTAGTTTTAACGGCCAGAATAAGCACATTTACAGCCTGGTACAAAAAATGTCTCCTGTCTGAGTCGCTAATTTTGCTAACAGCACGCACTGTACGGGGGGTGATTTTTTTTTCGTCCAATCAGAGACACAGCTCAGCTCATGTGACTGTGGTGCACCCTATGGCTGTTACTGTGGAGACTCACAGCACGCCTCATTTCCAATATGGCCGCGCCGGCTATTTTGCTTCAAAAATCTGTTTCAGAAACAGACGGATGACGTCACAGAGATTACGTCCATTGATTATACAGTCCATGTGATATACGCTGAATTTAGGGGCCCCGAATTAATTTTTTTGCCTGGGGCCCCAACAGACTCTAGAATCGGCCCTGCACATATGTGGAAATGCAAAATGCTTTGAGTTTAAAGTTTTTAAGACTCAGTCCATAAAAGGACAAACCAAGATGTGTGAACCTGCAAACAGACCTCCTCTAATTTGGCTTCACATCATCCTTTACAGTCAGGCACACAAAGTGTCTCTTATATGCACAGCTCCTCACTGCAGAATAAACAGACGACACTCTTGAGAAATTAACTCAGTGGCGACTCAGGAGACGACTGTCTCAATAGTTCAGGCACACAGGGCCGACGTTAAAGGCACGGTTTTGACACAACAAACTCCACACAGAGAGGCCTCGGCTTCTCAAGGTAAAAGTAAAACACCTCTTCTTCTGACTGAGGCTAAATGTGTTTGTAAAAATAAAGTCAAACCAAAACACCTGCTGAGGTCTCAAAGTCTCATTGTGCACAGTGAGTTAAGGCTGACACACATGTAATGCTGTTTCTCCGTGACGGAGCAGGCTAAGCAGCAGGCGCATGATGAGAATAAGAGAAACATGGCTGACCATATGCTGCTGCAGCACTTTTTTACGTGTGGGATCTGAGATGAATATTGAATAGTACAGTAGAGAACAGGCAGTGCTGACTCTAACCTGACAGAGTGGGAGGTGGGCCGTGTCCCGGTGGGAGACGCTGCTCAGCTTGATCATCAGTATTAAATCCTGCACATCAAAAGCTTCTTCATTCGCTTCCATTCGGCAAGCAAACGAGCTTTGAGCTGCTGCTGATAATGAATGAAACATTACTTGTTGATCTGCAGACGTTAATGGCAAGTACCGCGCCGTCTTTAATGTGCATGTGCTGAGATAAGGGTTTGTTTCATGCCTGTTTAGGACCCTGACAATTAGACCCCGCCATTCACCATTTGTTACATCTGCGGCTTCTCGCCTTCAGCTTGGCACCTTGCTGATTACAACGTGCTGGATCGATAATTAAACAAATGAAGGCAGACTGCTGGGTCAATTTCCATCCCATCTTACCCAGCGGCAACACCAAATCATGTGCAAGTCTAAAACTCCTCTTGAAATTCAACTGCGCTGAATTAAAGACGTCTTTAAAATGTTTGGCTGCACATTTGTTCCACCTTTTCTGTTCGATGGCTCAGTTTTACAGCTCAGTCTGCCTCATTGATGCGACAGGGAGGGAGAAGTCATCTGTCTCAGAGCAGGAGGGAGCTCTTCAGCTGGCAGGGAACCTGTGACTTTTAAAAATGACTCCAGTGTGGGACAAGTGGTGCAGTGGTTGATGACTGTGAATGGGCCCCAGTGCTACTGGCAGAGGTGGGAAGAGACAATGTGCCTGCTGTGACAGAGTACAGCACAAGAGAGCAAGACATTTATCTACTTGTATCTTACCTTATTTTCAAAAAGTCCGTTTTTTAATGGAGACTTTACACTATTTTGATTAACAAAGAGTGTTAACATACTCAACTACTTGATCGTGAAGAACAACCACTCTAAGCTCCTGTGTGTCACTTTCAGGATTAAAACTGATCTTTAGGTTTTTGACCATTCAGAATCAAGTATTCAACACAACTTGTTTTCTTTTCTTTCTTTCTTTTTTTAAAGAAAAAATATTTTCAGGGCTTTTTTGTTTTTATTTTCAAGGGACAGCTCAAGACAGATATGGATATCCAGGGAATGACTTGCACCCATAGTGCCTGGACCAGGGCTGCAGCTTCTGTACAAGTGGCGCCGGCCATACAATTAAGATTTTGAACAAAAAACCCAGTCCTGTTCCCCCCATCAGTCTGAATGTCAAAGCACATGTTTCAAAGTCTGTTTTTGCAGCCTGCTGTCAAGATCTTAACAAAATCTGACCCCTGATTTCAGAAATTCTGAACCCTCTGGAGCATCATGGTGACTGCAGTGTTCAGCTATGTAAAAGTCAGTGGTCTCTATGGTTGAACTGCATATCAGCCTCTATTGTGCTCTCTGCTGCTCCACTCCATTGAGCTTCATTCAGTGGTCAGTCTGTGAAACTGCAAGTCAATTTTCTCTGATTCCAAGACCAACAGACACACTGGTGGATCCCTGCTGATAAATCTTGTCGATCCTTCCACTCAAAAAGTACCCTAGAGGTAAAAAATGAAATAAAATATTATGATGCACAGTAACATCTAAGTAATATTATTATTCTATTATGGACATGCACACCAAGAATGTTTCCAACACAAAGTCAAAATGAACTGAAAATATGTTAGAATGTTTAGCAAAACATAAGAATAAATGTTTTAATGGAATCAGCCAAAAATGTCAGTAACTTTCTGAAAAAACAAACAAACAAACAAATAGCTGAAAAAAAATGAAAACATTTTTTCATGCCCTGAGAAAAGTAAAAATACATAAGGACCAAAAATCAAATTCTTGACTCAGGTTGACTGTTGATAATTAATGCTTCAGAAGGTCAATAACAATAAAGAAATAATCCAACTTCCGTTTGCTTTTTTAGGATTTAAAGAGGCTTGAATTCTAATTTCATTCTGTTTCATGTCGCGTTGCCATGGGATGGAACATTTCTGGTAAACTTCTGGAAAGTTTCCGGAAATTTTCCATGAGAATTTTAGCTCAGATATTGGGAATTTTCAGGTTTTTGTTTCAACTTAAATTAGATTTTTACTTTTTTTTTCTCAACTTGATTTAAGCATATTACTTTAGAGATGTTTGCAAGCATGTCAGCGTCTAACAAATCAAAATATTTAATATTCATACATTTATATGACTGGGTGTCGTTAATATTAACTCCTGAAAATTCTCTGAAAATTCCTGTTAATGTCTGAAATTTCCATGGAGAGTTTCCAACTTTGAAAAGTCTTGTAATTTTGCAACCCTGGTTTTAGGACTAGTTGAAGAGCACCTGTAGAAGAGTTTGAATCTATAGGGACCTGGAGTTCAAGACTAAGATGATTACGGTAGCCCTGAAGTGCAAAACATACAAAAACAAAACAAAACAAAAAAAAAGCAAACACAAAAGAGAAAATGAAAAAGCAACACTCAAAACAAACACTGAAACATATATTTTGATCAAATGTATTATGTCAACATGGTTCCATGCAACTGTATTAGGTTAGGTGACGACATTAATATTAGAGCGAACTAAGTTGAATTTAGGATTACTGCTTTTAACTAACCCAATACATTTACATGGAACCACTTGACATAACAAACAAACAAACAAACAAACAAACAAACAAACAAACAAATAAATAAATAAATAAATAAATTCTGTGTTTTTGGAGTGTAGGTACCCGTTTCTAGTTATATAAATAACCAGAAACATTCTGAGTTGATGTCAGTTGATTTTAAGAAAGTAACCTCTCTCCTCTTTATGGTGCTGGAGTTTTAACTTCTTCAGTTTTCTCTGTGCAGCCTGAAAGTAGGTGAAACAATGCAAAGATTCTCTCTCTGCTTTAACAGAATCCCTTTTCATTTTGACAGGATTTGCTTTGGCCTCGTTATTACCCTGCTGTAACTGCATACATTCCTGTTTCAGTTCTTATATATAATTTAGTTTAGGTTTCATGAAGCTGTGTAAGTTAATATCATCTCTTTTGATTTGTTGATCCATGCTGGAGAGTCAGAGCTCTCTTCTCTCAGTGGATCTAATTCATCAAAGACGGAGCGGGTGTGTGTGTGTGTGTGTGTGTGTGGGGGGGGGGGGGGGGGGGGGGGGGTTGTTTAATAATTTGGAAACATTTCTTTCTCATTTTCACGCCCTCCTCTTGTTTCGGCTGCTATCAGCGCGTCTCCTGCTGCGCACAGAAAGAAACCTTCCTCTCTTTCTCCTTTAAGTATTAATTTCCGTCTCTGCGTCTTGGGAGCAGCTCATGGAGGGTATCTCCGTCTGTACAGCAAGATTAAAACACGCACGGTTAACCTACCCTGATGTAAAGAAAGATAAAAGCAGATATTTTCATCCACAATGTCCGGCGTGATTCACGGTTTCATGGTGTGAGGAGAGAAGGGAGAGAGAGGGAGGAGAGGAGAGGGAGGAGAGGAAGGGGAGGGGGTGGTGGAGATGAGGGGGGGAGGGGATGGGGGACTCCGACCGTGGGACACACTCCTCTGTATGGAGGAGATGGAGGGCGGCTTTCATTTAAGGTGGACCGATGATTTCACCACGCTTAGCTTCTGCCTCGCGCTGGTGAGGAGTTAAATAAAGCCGGTTAGTCAGAGTAAGTCTGGTGGCGAACTGTTACTCAGTGCAGCAGCTTCTGGAGGAGGCAAATATGAAACAATGGTCAGAAGAAAAGCCGAATTTATCAAGGGCACGAGCCATGAAGTCAGAGAACTGACTTGGATTAGCTTGGCTCGCCTTCTGTTAGATACTTTGCTCCACAATTAATAGAGAAACTGAGCAACGGCGTAATTTAAATAATAATAATAATAATAATAATAATAATAATAATAATAATAATAATTTTAAAAAGTAATATTTTTTATGATTTTCTATATTTTTCAGCCTGATGCTACTTAACATCCATTTTTCTAAACAAAATATCTATTATATCTATTTATTCTACGTTTGGATCCAACTTAGATTTATCAGTTATTTGCTTCTGAAATATCAGCTTAACAGAACAAGAATGTCTAAAATGTGAAGAATTGAGGTCAGAATAATTGTAGAGAACAGTAAGAGTTTGTGAATTTAAACTTTATTGGCAGAAGTAAAATTTTTCGGACTCTTTAGCTCTTAAGACCACGGAATAAACATGACTAATAGCCATCACAACTTTTAAAGTTTTTGTTTTCATTTATTTTCCAATGTAGGCCACTAACGCTGGGTAATTAACTTTACTTTTCTTAGCACAGATAAGCTGTGTGAGGAAAAGAAAGACGCCATATGAAGGTATGTCGTGACTGCTTCAGCTTCCAAGAACTGCTGGTCTACTACTCCACATTTCCTTTAACCACTTACACAGCGTAGGCGCGCTGCTACTGTAAAACGGGACTGTGTGGGACCTCTGAAAACAGCGACCAGGACGACCTTAAATAAGGGGATGGACTCAGTAGGTAGAGCAGAACCCGCTGCCTCCCTTCAGTGATGCGGTGAAACTGCGCTGCGTTTTGTGCGCTATATAAAGCGCACTCTGACAGCAGAGCTCACAGCTTCAGTGGACAGCTCCGTGGTGCTGAAACCTCACACTCATTCCACACACACTCACTCACTCACTCAGTGAGCCGCGGTGCATGACTGGAAACATGGACGGATTCTCGTGGAAACTTTTTCTACTTTCTTGCCTCGTTGTTATGGAGGGCTCCGCACAAGATTTCGGACAAACGCAGTTTATTTGCACGTCGGTGCCGAAGGATATGGACTTGTGCACGGCCACGATGCAGAACAGCGGGCCGGCAGAGGACCTGAAAACCACGGTCATGCAGCTGCGGGAGACCGTGCTGCAGCAGAAGGAGACCATAATGAACCAAAAGGAGACAATAAGGGAACTAACGTCCAAGTTGAGCCGCTGCGAGAGCCAGAGCCTGCCGGGGACGGGACCCGGCGGGAGACGGCCGGGGTCAAAGAACACGATGGGGGATGTATCCCGGGGCACCACGGAAACTCTGGCCCAGCTGGGTCAGACTTTGCAGACCTTAAAGCAGAGACTGGAGAACCTGGAGGTAGGCAAGCAGAGGAAGACGTGCGGATCAGGTCAAAAGTTCATTAAATTAGCCTCCCGGTCATTCATTAGAATTAAGGATAATCCTCTTATACAACGCTCCAGCTTTGTTCTCCAGCTGTTTGCGGACCTGCAGTCTTGCTCTGCGTGCAATCTTTTCCTCTCTGTAAAGAGAGAGAGACAAAATTATCTCATAAAGTAAACCAGGAGCAGGGTTGCTGTTTTTAATACAATGCGGCGCAGAGCAGATAACCATAAAATACAGTAATAAGCGGAGAGATGGAGCTTTAAACTCCACTCGAAGTCGATGCACATGTTTCAGAAAGTATCCTGTTCTCTTTTTAACCCGGTGTTTGTGTCCCTCTGTCTACTGCAGCAGTACAGCCGAGGCAACAACACTGTGCAGGCGAACAGCTTGAAAGACCTGCTGCAAAACAAGATAGACGACATGGAGAAGCAGGTCCTATCCCGGGTCAACACGTTAGAGGAGTCCAAACCGGGCTCCAGGAACGACACCGAGCAGCGGAACAGAGTGGAGTCCACGCTCACCTCTCTGCACCATCGCATAACGGACCTGGAGAAAGGTGCGTCCGGATCCTCCGCGCGTTGAATGTGGCTCCGCTGCAGGTCTTAACAGGATTAAGAGTGGAATAAAATGCCTTAAAGCTTAAGTGCATCCAATTATAAAAATACGGAAGTATTCAGGAGCGTATGTATGTATGTGGAGCCCTTTGGAATACCGCAACCATCACGTTGCGCGCACATTGTGTGAGGGAGGAGAGCTGCATTGCTTTGCATATCTCAAGACCCTTCGTCGGCACTTTTTTGCTTCGCTGTTTTTTTTTTCTTTTTTAATTTTTTCAATTTTTTTAACAGCAATAATTTGTCGAAGGTGAGCGCTCAAAACAGAGCTGGCTTTGTCCGGAGAGGTCAGGGGCAGAGAAACTTCGCAGGCTGCACCTTGCAAGTGGCGCCTTTTGGAAGCGTTTTCAGCTTCTGCAACGGGCGCTCATGCGCGTGCTTGTGTTGTTTTTGGAAGAGAGAGAGAGAGAGAGAGAGAGAGAGAGAGAGAGAGAGAGAGAGAGAGAGAGAGAGATCAAATATGAGGAGGATGCACAAGTTTTATACTGCTGACAGCTCTTTCAGTTTTTGACACTCCTTCGTCTTTAAAGGAGGTCTGACCCTTAAACTCCATTTTAGTCCTGTAATAGTCCTTCTTGAGGAGGTTTACAGCTAAACCTGAACCTTACATACTAAACAGTAAGTCTGACATGTCTTGTACAGGTAAAGACACCAGGCCGACAGACAAATTCCAGCTCACCTTCCCCCTGAGAACCAACTACATGTACGCCAAAGCCAAGAGGAGCCTCCCTGAGATGTACTCCTTCAGCGTGTGTCTGTGGATCAAGTCCAACGCCTCACCTGGGGTGGGAACGCCCTTTTCCTACGCTGTCCCGGGCCAGTCCAATGAGCTGGTGCTGATCGAGTGGGGCAACAACCCCATGGAGATTCTCATCAATGATAAGGTAGGCAAAGACTGCTGTCACGTTTTTCTACACCACATTACTTTTTGTGTTTCAGACTGTTTCAAAATGCAACTTAAAGGAGGAACGAGAGGCTGAGATGCCAGTGATGTTAGTGTTAGTGATGATGAGCTTGATGAGTCCATAACTTGATATTAGGAAAGATCAGGTGAGAGATGGGTGATAGAGGGGAGTGTCATCAACAGGAGGGAGAGAGGAAGGCGTGACAGTAGTTTTCAGGAAAGGAGAGATTGTTAATCAGAGAGAAAAATGAGACCAACGTGACGTCTCTGCTGCAGGTTGCAAAGCTTCCATTCCTCATCAACGACGGGAAGTGGCATCACCTGTGCATCACGTGGACCACCCGTGACGGGATGTGGGAAGCCTTCCAGGACGGAGTGATGCGGGGCAGCGGGGAGAATCTGGCACCGTACCACCCCATCAAACCAGAGGGAGTGCTGGTCCTGGGACAAGAGCAGGTGGAGACTCATTTTTAGATCATTGGTTTTAATTCTTCACATTTGGAAGTAATCCTGACACAGTTCTGCATTCAAATTCGGTCAAAGATTAAAAGACTGAATATTTATGAAATTAGATTGTGGAGATATTTGAAGAGGTGCCAAATTAAGTCTTTCCAGTCTCATTAATGTGCAATTTATCATTCGATTAGTGAAAAAAAACAGTCCTGTTAACCTGGCAGAAGAAGAAGAAGTTGTTACATTTTGTTTGGTGAAACTGCAAAAATTCTTTATAACCATAAAAAAGTTTTATGGGTAAATCTAAGCTTGTTTTTACCATTTGCAAGCAAAGTAACAAAACTTGCAGAACTTATGAGCTGTGTAAGATCTGCTGCCTTCATTTGTCACTGATGACAGTGAAACGGGAGTCCTCAGGGTTTGGCTCTGGCAAAATGAGTACAAGCATTTGTCACAATTTATTTTTGGCAGTTTACAAACCAAACTGATGTAAATCATCTGCAAATTTGTCTTTTATATAAATGATGACTGTTTGCATCTCTCTTATTTACTCTGCAGCAGGAAAAAAAAATCCACCAAGTTTGTTTTTCCAGACTGAAAAAACACTCATTGGCTTAAAACAGCTGAATAAGCTCTCAGATCAGCCGTAGCTCTTTGAATTTGGTGTCCTGTCCCTTTAAAATCCACATCAATCTGGCTCTTTTCTAATTTCTCTGGGAGTTTTCTAACGTCTACTTTGCAGCTCTTTGTTGTGTGTTTGTAGAAGTGGTAACTTACGCTCGTCTGAATTGATCCACAGGACACGTTGGGAGGAGGCTTCGATGCAACGCAAGCTTACGTGGGAGAATTAGCAAACTTGAATATCTGGAATAGGAAACTCTCTATCGCAGAGATCTACAACTTGGCCACATGCAACAGCAAAGCACCGGCTGGTAACGTCTTCTCCTGGACGGAGAGCAACATTGAAATATTTGGCGGAGCGACCAAATGGACATTCGAGCCCTGCCGTTCCCACAACTGAACTGCATCAAGAGAGGCCTCTGTGTATTTCTGAGCTTTTGTCGTTCTTGTCTTCATTTGACGTTTGTTAGAGACTCTTTGAGTTATTGGTAAGCTTCAGTCGGGGATTTCTATCATTCTTAGGTATTAATGTGCAAAACAACACTTTTCATCTCGAAGTGGGGGAGGAAAAAAAAAATCGTCCCGGAGACCTCAGTGAGAAAGTATCGGTGTCTGTTTCTCTCTTTTCTTTCTTGGACGTTGAGTTGAAAGCACACCTAAGCTTTTCGTTCGGCTTATTTCGTCTTGGACTGGCAGCTTGCAATCTGCGCCTTATGTTTCGACAATTCACAATCCAAGAGAGGAATTACATAACACCCCCCCCCACACACACACACACACACTCCTTCCTGTCCCTCCAGAGTGTGGGAGATTACACTGTCCATCCAATTTTTTTTTGTCAGTGTTTGGCGCTGTAAAGTGATATCTGAAGTGGTACAGCTTCCCGAGGTCCCCTATCCTCCCACCTCTCACTCTCTCTCTCTCACACACACACACGCACACACACAAACAAACACCCCTCCTCTTCCTCTTCCTCCTCCTCCTCCTCCTCGTCTTACTCCTTCATTCTGCCCCTCCCCTCCGGAACTTGCACTGTGACTGACGAAGAGATCGCCAGGAGAGGAGGGTACGCTGAAGGACACTGCAAAGTCAGACTGTGGTTCAAGCCAATTTGTTATTGTCGTTTGCTTCAAGTGTTTCTGTAAGAATGTCGTTAACTTGCCAACATTGCTACAAAGCCTGGGTGCCTTGGGCTGGTACAGCACATTCAGTATGTTATAAGTTGCTTCTTCAGTGTTTATGGGTTCCTGTTTTCTTTCTGAGCTGGGTTGAGTTTTCTCGTTTCTCTGGTAAATGTACTTTAATTCCAGTTTGTTATCTGACATGGCGTGTTTTGGCAGGTGTTTGTACTACTCTGTATTAGGAATGTTACAGTATTTGTATAGTAACAGCATGAACGACAGAGTGCTGTGAAAGCATTGTTGAAATCTGCTTTACTATCTTCTCTGGGTCTGGGTTTTTTACTGTATTGTTATATGCTCCAAGCATGGCAAAACTGAGAGATGAAGAATTTAATTTTTGTAATAAAATTGTGATACTTAACGTCACCGTGCCGTCCTGCCTTTGGTTATCTGCGTCACAACACGAGGTGAGGAAAGGTGGGAGGAATAGTGGGAGGGAAGGGGGGTTTAATTTTTTTTGTTTCATCACATGTGTGACATTTTAACCTTGAGACGGACGCGTGAAGGATATGATGTCTGACAGAGTAAAGAAACAGAGAGGGAGATGGCGTGCGGTGACTCTTTGTAAGCTGACTGCAGTCAGCGACTCACAGCTCTGCTGCTGCTGCTGCTGCTGCTGTGAGATGCCGTGCCTGCACTAAAGTCAGCCGGGCTGTAAGAGGAGAAAAGTGCTTCGTCACATCAGCCTTTCAACAGCCTGGTTCGAGTGAGTGCACCTGAAACTCAAACTGAAGCACTTTAAGCTTGACTTTCATTACGGCTGCACTGAAAAGACCTGTTGCTGTAGCGTCAGACATTTGCATAATGGAGATGTGACTGCTGACACTTCTGCATTTAAATCAGACACTTAATCTCTTCAAGCGGGATCGAGTCGTGAAAGCAATACATCACAGTAACACAGTTTGTTCCTTCACTCTTACATTTCATATTTTAACATGAGTCACTGCAGGAAAGTTTACGAGGAGAGGCTCATTTCTGTTTTTTTTTCTCTCATGGTCCTTAAATCTTTATCATGTCATGCTGAAAAACTTCTGCTGGCAGGACCTAAATTAACCCTCTGATTCATAAATTATGAAAGCCTGGGTCAAGATTTCTTTCTTAAGATTGTTTTTATTCTTTTAACAACATGAAAAAAAATGTTTTCAGTTATTTTTTTCAAATATTTTATGTTTTGTATTTCTTTTTATGCTTTGCACAACTTTTTTTTTTAACAAATTTTACACACACATTCTAACTTTGTTTAGGTCTAAAAAAACAACACTCACAACTGTCTGTAAGGTAAGTCTGTATTTCAAAACATCTCCAACAAAATTAAAAAAAAAAAAAAAAAAAAAAAAAAAGGTTTGATTTTTGTTCATTAAGTTACAGATGCGTCCTCTCCAGTCGACTACATGTGCCTGAGCATTCAACATAAAACAGAAAGAACTCAATGAAAAAAATCAATTAATTATTGTTTTTTTTCTTTTGGTAATTCCATCAAATCTTTCTATGTTTTGTGAAACTTTTGAACATATTTTCATATGTTTTAACTTTTCTGTTAGAAAAGGACACACGGTTAATTATAATCTACAACTTATTTGACACAAAATGTTCATAAATACTAGAATAATACAATCACTCAGATGTTACTGTATATCATAATATTTCTTTTTCTACCTCTGAGGTTCTTTTGGAATAGAAGGTCTGACAAGATGTGCCAACAAGGGTGCATAAGTGTGTGTGTCTGTTGGTCATCTTGGAGTCAGAAAAAAATGCACTTGCAGTTTCACCGACTGACCACTGAATGAAGCTCAATGGAGTGGAGCAGCAGAGAGCACACTAGAGGATGATGTACAGTTCAACCATAGAGACCACTGACTTAAGGAGAACATGACTTTTAAATAGCTGAACACTGCAGTCACCATGATGCACCAGAGGGTTCAAAAAGTCTGATTATCACTTTGATTCTTCTGAAGAGTTAAACTCTGTGATGATCGTCACACAAACACTGTAACTGGGCTTTGGTTGAATTATAAGTGTGGAAACATTTTATTTTTAAGGATCAGTTAAGTGTCACCTCAGTGGCACAGAAAGAAGTCAGTGCTTTATAGTGCAGTTCCTGCAGTGTCCACTTGAGGCAGACTCCAAAAGTCCCTCATACTCCAGTGTTAGGACCATAGACTGTATAAAATATGGACGTAGTCTCTGTGATGTCACCCGTCTGTTCCTGTTACAGTCAAATGAAGCCAATCATTGGACAGAGCCATCTTGGATATGACGCAGGCTTTGAGCTTCCTGTCTAACAGCTATAGGGCACCCATTGGTCATATGCGCTGAGCTCAGCCTCTGATTGGACAAACTTGTAATCCTAATCTCTAATAAACCTCTGAGTTAGAAAAAAAATCACCCTTCTACAGTGTGTGCTGTTAGTAAAATTAACGTTTCAGACCCAAGCCGTTTTTGTGAACCAGGCTGTAAATATGTTTTTTCAATGTCATAAAAGTCCTTTTTTTTTTTTTTTTGGTTTGATGTGTTTGTGACTTTAGGTCTTTCTGCAGTCAGCCTCTAGAGGATTCTCCATGAACAGCAACTTTTACCACTTCTGCATAGGCTTCATTTTTCTCTGCTGGATGTTGCCCCTTGGTTAAATCACCAGATGGACAACAAATTTCAACACGTTTACTTTCTGGTTAGAAATAAGTTTGAGCTTGATAACTTTTTTTTTTTATGTAAACACACCTGAGTGGTGAAAGTTTTCATCAATCATCTGTTTCGGTTACGATAATTAGGGACATGTGTCTGTTTTCCCAGAGGACAAAGCTCCGCTTCTTTGTATGTTTCCAGGGATTAGCACATGAATCAATTAATTAAGCCTCAGCTGAAACACAGGTGACGGATCCCCGCAGAGGTGTATGGTCTGTCCTGGAGCTTAACATGAGAGTGGATACACTTCAGCTGAGAGAGAAGGCACATCACTTTAATCCCCCATGATGCACAGCAGACAGCAGCAGGGTCAAGAACCTTTCACGAGAATGACAAGGCATTATCACGCAGAGCAAGTGTCTGTAGCGGCATTATACACACACACACACACACACACACACACACACACACACACACACACACACACACACACACACACACACACACACACAAACAATGAATTGTACCAACGTGAGGGGCATGTTTCTCCTTTTCGCCCCCTGAATGAGATCTGGTGTTTGTCTGCTTCTATTTTTGATGCCGTGGGACACACACACACACACACACACACACGCACGCACGCACGCACGCACGCACGCACGCACACACACACCAGTCAATGGCAGCAGGGTCATAATCAGCCTGTCTGCTTACTACACTCGGCTAACGCGCTGTCAGGGTAATGCAGCTAAGCCCTGACAGAATATGTTGCATTTGCGTCTGAGTCCCAGACCTCGCTCTGTGCAGAATTAAACAGGGACAAAAATAGATCCAGGTGGTCAGAGGCATGATGTGACGCCACAAATACGTAACACCCAGACATCAAGATGCATTTCACAAAAAATCCTGCACCAGAACAGCAGCCAGTCATGACAGATATCAGAGGTCTCTGCTCTCTGCGTTTCTTATATGAAGTCTGTAAGATTAACTATGACAAGAGGCTTCGTGACTGAAGAACAATAAGTGCAAAGAATCTGGTGCTGATTTTTCTGCTTCTAAGGTACAGTACATTATGTAATCTTTTCTGTATGAGCATAGATTCTAGGACATCTCTTCCTAATGTAAACAGATGACGATTTGAGGCAGAGGGAAGGATGAGATGACCTACTTTATTTCTACCTCTTCATCTTATATCTTCAGGTAACGTCCGCAGTGTTTCCAGGTCTTTTTGACTGGAATGGACAAAAATGGACACTGACTGGAGGGGTGGCACTAAAGGCGCTGTGGGTGATCTTAAAATAGTCTCACTTTTATGTTTTTATATGTTCATAATCCGACATTTAAAGTTAGATTATCAGAGGCAAAATTTCAGAATGCCATTCCTCAGTATCTTTGGTCAGGTTGGATTTTTTTCTTTTCCCAGGAGAACAGCGATCAATTTACAGCTCATAGACAGAGAGTGTCTTTGATGACACTATGATGAGTTTTTCTAAAATTGATTTTGTATAAATGGTGGACGCTGGAGATGAACTGTGAGTCAGAATCGGACGTCAGAGCGGAAGAAAGCTGAACCGGAGAGTGATAGAGCATGAGCTAAAACACAAGTTAAAATGTTTTTGATAAAGTTCATTCCAACCCACATGCAGCAGTTATTCTGCAGTGATCTGATCAAACTTGAGAGTCTTTCAATGAAATGTAGAGTGAGGTTATGTTAGCTCTGCTTGGTGAGGTTGGTGTTGGTAGATGAGCTGCAGAAACCATCTTATTATGCAGAAATGCAGTATAAAGGGCCGTCACATCACAGATGGATAACTCGTGTAGCAGAATAAGCAAACACAGAGAGCACAAGTCTCCCTCTACTGCAGCTACAGCTTTGACACACAAAAAATCATGGATAACAGCAGACGGCTCAAACACACCATGTGTCTCTGGTCCAGCTCTGCTCTGTTAGGTGTTGACTGTGGACTTTAACTCACATTGACTGTGTTCAGCTCAGCAAGCTGCAGGACTGACAGACAGCGTCAGACTGAGGAGTTCCCATGCTGGTAGCTGGTCTAGCTCTGCTCATTATGTCCGATTGTTGCTGTAGTCAAAGTTAAATATAATCTGGTTTTAAAACGTTTTGTTTTATTTTGAAAGTCACTGTCAGGAAGTCATGCACAGAAACAACCTAAAAACACTTAGTGACTTTCAAAATAAAACGAACTGCGTCAAAACCAGATCATATTTATCCTGACTACAACAGCAAACAGACATAATAAGTGAAGCCAGACCAGGAGTCAACAGGTCAGAGGTTTTACCGTCCGTATATAGTGACGCCATCGTATGCCTGTTAGAAGGCCTTAGTGTCATCAACTCAAAATCTGATTGGTTAAAGAAACATTTTGATCGACACTTGTTTAATATCCCAGGGCCCGCAGATCTGCGCGTGAAGGCAACAAATGATGGTTGAAATGTGATTGGAAAAAATGCTTTTATATGTCACTACCATAGACTGGAGGAAAACAGGTCTGGAAGCAGTGCAACTGCAGGGAAAATATATGAAAGGAAGCAAACAGACCATTTGGAATTATACAAATGAAATTAACAAAAATATTTCTTAGGCCAGCAGAGAAGGCTGTGCAGGCCCTGACGTCCCGCCACTGGTAGGACATAACCAGGATTCACTAATGTTACACATTATAGACACGTCTAAGGGTTGTGACCCTGTAGTAGAAAAAAGACTCAAAATGCAGGACTTGGGAGTCACGCAGTTAGTTCAAAAGTCTGTTAAATAATTCCAAGCAAGGTTGACTAAAAGGAAATTAATCAGACAAAAATATCTGGCAAAAAAAGTCAGAAATAAAATATATCAGTGTCTACGTAATGTCTTGTTTTATGTGATATTCTTTAAAATGATTTTATCTGTCAGACACCTGAAATTCCCTTTAAGGATTAATGAAGTGAAATCTATTCTATTCTATTCTATTCTATTCTATTCTATTCTATTCTATCAAAACATAAGAAGACACGAAAGAAACTGAGTAATAAATACAAGACAAACTGACACAAAAGGAAGGAAATTATTATTATTATTTTTATTTTTATTATTATTATTATTATTATTATTATTAGGGGCTCGGGCTTCGCATGAGCCACTCTCCCCATAGCAAAGCTATGGGGAGAGTGGCTCGTGGCGAAGCCACGAGCCACTATTGTTCTTCCGTTCGTTTCTTTCATCTTCATCTTCCGGACAAAATTTTGGACCGCTTCTCCTCCCAGAGCTTTGAGAAAACCCCAACAAATTATATATCAAAACGTGCGGCTCGGTCCAGAATGGTGTGCTATGACTTTTCTAAGAATTTCGGCAATTTTTGGCCGAAAAAAACCCGAAAAACCGATGAAACAGTCCCATTAAGAATGAATGGGAAGGCTCCCCGAGAACACCAAAAAAACACACTTTTTCACACGGCTCCTGCCTCGCCATACTTTCAGCTAGAGACGTCATTCTTGCTTCAAAACGTTGACACATCTTTCCACGGCTTAAGTTTCAAGGGGCATTCTGCTGTCTTCAATAGTTTTTGAGAAAACAAAGGTAAAGCAACACAAACTTTTGAGTTTTTTCACTAAAACTCAGCTCTCACAGTGCGTGACATCATCAGTTAGAGTGGGAGAAGCAGCTCATGACACACAAGGAATTTCCCAAACAAATGTGTCGTGGGACCACAAATTTCACTCCACGGTCATAAAAATTACATCAAAACGTAGGTATTTCCGTTGCGCTTCTGTCAAAGCAGCCTTTGAAGTCAAAGGATGGAGCTCTTAGTCAGGAAAGAGCCAACTGTCAGCCAAACCTGACCACCTCTCTGTATTTGCTTGCATTATGAATCTCTCGGGTTTTTCAGAAAAGGGTCACTCATTTTCAACTCGGCCGTGAGGGCAAATTCTTGACCCTACAAATATAAACTTGACATTGACGGATTCCTCCGCCCGTCTGGATTTTCACGGTGCGCTCGTTTTTCTGATAGCTATAACGGTTTGGCCACAGCGAGCATTTGTTCGGACACATGCCTCATCCCAAAAAACAGCAGAGAACAGCTGTCACAAAGAGGTGTCCCTTGATCTCCACAGGTGCTCTCAGTTAAATCGTCATGGAAACCACGCAGCTCTAAATGAAAGATGACTCATAAGGACAAAACTTTGGACCGCTTCTCCTCCCAGAGCTTTAAGAAAACCCCAACAAATTATATATCAAAACGTGCGGCTCGGTCCAGAATGGTGTGCTATGACTTTTCTAAGAATTTCGGTGTTTTTTGGCCGAAAAAAAACCCTGAAAATCCGACGAAAAAGTCCTATAGACAATGAATAGGGAGGCTTCCCGAGAACACCAAAAAAACACACTATTTCCCACTGCTCCTGCCTCGCCATACTTTCAGCTAGAGACATCATTCTTGGTTCAAAATCTTGACACATCTGTCCACAGCTTAAATTTCTAGGGGCATTCTGCTATCTTCAACAGTTTTTGAGAAAACAAAGGTAAAGCAACACAAAGTTTTGAGTTTTTTCACTAAAACTCAGCTCTCAGAGTGCGTGACATCATCAGTCAGTCACAGCAGGACTGACGGAAGAGGGAAACCATGCAGCTCTTCATGAATGATGACTCATAAGGACATTCTGGGGCATTCTGGGAGATCCTGGCTATATTATCAAAACAAGTACACACACACACACGGAGAGAGTGAGGATTCCTTTTGAATGAAATAACTCATTTCAAGCAATGTATTATCAATGAAAGCTTAAACACAGAGGTTTTCTTGTCCTTGAAGGGGCATGTAAAGCGCACAAACGTGTATGTGTGTGTGACTGTATTGATGATGTTTAAAGTACCTCATTTCACACAAAACACCCTCACATTCTAGCGCGTAATGCTCATGTCTTTGTGTGTGTGTTACAGTGTGTGTGTGTGTGTGTGTGTGTGCGTGTGTGTATGTGTGTGTATGTATGTGTGTGTGTGTGTGTGTGTGTGTGTGTAGGTGTGTGTCTGTTTTTCGTTGAACAAAGTTTTATCATTGAAGGCCATTCACAGGGGGATTCTTGTCTCTGAAAAGGAAAGCGAAGAGCGCCTATGTGTACGTGTGTGTGTTTATGATTGTGATTAAGGGACCTCAGTTTACACAAGACACCCACCACATTTAAGCACGTGTAGCGTGCATGACTCTTTGTGTTTGTGTGTGTATTTTTGTTAATCAATGTTACACCATTCAAATCATCTCACAGAGGGGTTCTTCATTTTGAAATGGCGCGCAGAGCGCGCCTATGTGTTTGGTGTGTGCATTTATGATCGTGATTGAGGGACCTCAGTTCAGACAAAACCCCCACCACATCTAAGCATGCATATATCTGTTTGTGTGTTTCCAGAGTGTAAAAATTATATGTAACAGTGGGCACATAGTGCGCATTTGTGTGAATGAGTTAAATATGACCTCAGTTAAACTACAAACCACATGTATGGATGTGTAACCACACATCAATCTCACCAAACACACCTATAACCCATGAGTAGCTTTAATTGTCCCACAACAGTTAGGGAGAGGACACATTACAAAGTATATCAAGAAGAGTATGTATGCCAGCCGGCATGCGTCCCGAGCCCCTCTCACGATTTCCGTGGAAATTGTCTAGTTATTACTTGTTGTACCATAAGAAAACAAACAATAAACAAAAACAAAAGAAACCCTTACTGACTTTTTTCTTAAAGTGTCATTTTTTTACTGTGTATTTCTTTTTTCTTTCTTTTTTTTTTTTTTTTTTTACATAGATTACCCTTTCGGAGCATGACTCAAAAAAACATGACTCAATCTACCTATTTTTTTTTTGCCATAAGTGGACATAATGACCACATGGTTTTCCCACAGTTATAGTTGTTAAAAATGGATCTTTTGGTTGCCTAGCAACTAACCACAGTAACTGTCAGAGTTGGTAGCATTCTAGTTCGAGTCTAATTCGCACAGCAGTTCGCCTTTGAGCAGTAAAAATTTGGGGAGAAAGTTTAAATAAAATGATCAGGCAAAAGATCGTGTGAGAAAGATGACGGTTGCTCAGGCCTTTGAGATGCTGCAGGCTTTAGACGGTGGTGAGTTGGATGCTGACACGATGTCAGAGGTAAATGTGTTATTAAACGTGTTAAAACATAATGCTGGTGTTATTTTGTTCTTTCAAGTGATAAGCTTACATAGGAGATGTGTGAATTACTTAACTAGGATATCAGAAAGACAGAATTTTTAGAAGCGGCATAACAAGACAAGTGATTAGGACAGTTAGGGAAGTGGAGACAGAGGCAGGAAGTCAAGGACCTGGAAAAACAGACAAGTGTGAGTATCAAAATAAGATGGGAAACACAAGACACAATACAAACTGAGTTAAAAACAATAGCTCTACGTAGCCACAAATTGATGTATTACCTTATCGCTTTGCATCCTGGGAAAAGTTGTCTTGAACAAAGAAAAGTAGTTCTGAAAAGAAGATCTGCTCTCCGTTTATTTGATTCAAAACAAACGCACACCTTGGCAAGAGTCTTCATTCAGGATAATCACTACTGATTCTGGCTGCAGGTGTCACTGCAATCAATGGCAAACAGATCATCCTCACCGTAGACAAAAAATGGTACAAAAAATGGACGTCATCTCGCTCGGCTCAAAGTGTGGTCCCCCTGGTGACTGGCTGCAGTATAGGTCAAAATCTGAAGCCCTCTTTTTTTCTGAAAAGTTTCTTTGTCATAAGAGGTTAAAAACAAGGTTTGACATCACGTTTCACGATGATTAACAGCTGCTGTTCTTGCATAGTTTTTTGAGAATAGTAAGATATGTTGAGAAAGCAAGCCAAGAAGAGATTCAACTTTCTATAAAATAAATAAATAGTCACCCGGCTCCACTCAGATTCTCTACGGAACAGACTCTGGCTCCACAATGGCGGCGCCTCTGACGGAGGTATTTTTGCTTCAAAACTGTACAGTAGTCAAAGGTGGAGCCATGCTGTCCATTCAACTTACAGTCTATGGTCCTTATAGTGCCTTTAAGTGTGTTTGTGCACTTAGTGGAAAGGATTTTCACTCACTTTTAATATTTATATACAACTAACATGAATGTAAACAATAGACGTTTTCCAGTGTTGGAAGTGATGCAACAGGGGAAACAGATTAAATCTTCTTGGCTCAGATCTCTAAGGACTAAACAGAAGATGCTCCCTAACAGTCCCAATTTGAAGTGCTAACAAAAGGAAAACATGTTACATTACAATACAGAGAAAGCTGCTCGTGGCCCAAAGAGTTTAATAAACCAAATCTTTGTTCATATTTTGGGTTGACTGCTGGGGTTTCCAATCAGATTAGAGGGCGATCAACAACCTTTAAGGACTCATGAGTTTAAACCAGACTGTGACAGAAACAGAACAGAATCCAGTCCAAATCAGGGATTAATTCAGCTCTGACTCAGAATATATGTCTCTCTGATTTATCCTCTTTGTTTTTTTCACAATGCATATCTGTCATAACAAAACACAAAGAGCAAGCATTTTTAAGGATGAGTCCCCCTGAGTCGAGCCCCCAAAGACAGACAAGATTCATGGTGCTGTGTTGCACCAATCTGTCCTCGCAGGATTTTTTTTTTTTTTTTTTTTTTTTTTTTTTTTTTTGGAGAGACTGAGTGGATAAAGACGTGACATCTCTGCTGACAGCTCATTAATTCATAAGCTGTCCCCGGTGGCACAGGCAAGACAGGAATAATGTTTCAGTTCAGAACTGCTGCAATTTCTCTTGTTAACACTGGGGTGATGAAGCAGCACCTTGTAATGAGGGGTGGAGCTCTGCCATGCTCCAAGAAGAAGAAGAGTGTGTCCATGTCCCTTTGATAGCAGTGAAATGCTGAAGCCTTTGGACGGCTGACAGCCTGTTTATTTCTGCCACTGGAGCCGTTTCATGCTGAGCGCCAAGACTTGAAATGTGGATAGGGATTTGTCTCACAGCTGATGCCTGAGATAGGAGAGCCAACATCAAGCTCTTTCTTCAGAAGAGAGGTAGAAAGAAAGAAAGATTGAAAGGGCCTTGTCTTTTCCTCTCCTTTCCCCCTCTCCGCTCTCCTCCCGTGGTGAGAGCTCCCTAAGGCAGCAGGGAGTGGAAGTTGTGGCATTTACTGATCAGCAGAAGCTTCCAGGACGGATGCAGGGAGGATAATGAGGCTTCCTGGGTTGGATCAAGGTGGATGTAGGCAACGACAGGAGGCTGCTCCACAGCTCAGGACTCTCTGTAAGACTAAAACTCTCCACTAAACCAAGACCTGTCCAGGCGCACACTCACAGGATTCACTCCTGTTTTAGCTGCCTACTTTGAAGACAGCTCCTCTAAAAATAACCCCAGTGTAAGACCATGTGAGAGGCTCGTTTGAGGCAGTTGGAGTCACGTGTGAATTTATTTGTGCATGAAGTCATGAAAGAAACTAGATGTGTATTTGGATTTGGAAAATCTTTATTGTCTCCAAGAAACAATGTAGTTGTACAACATAAACAAACTTAATTACATCCATATAATTTCAGTAAATAGCTCCTGTGGATCACATCATTTTTTTAGTACTTTAGCGGCTACCTGTTAGCAGCCGAGAGGCTAACAAACTTCTGTCTATCCGTCTGCTGACTATCATCTACTAACCAGCACCTGCTAATCCACTTCAAACAGATAGTCCTCACAGCTTCTTAAATTATCCCTTGATTACATGAAGATCAGGCAGCCAGTCCCAGTTCCATAAAAACTCTTAATGCTGCTCAGAAGAGCTACACGATGATGTGCTGGTTAAGTTCTGTCCCATTCAAAGTTATATCATTTTGAGCCCTTCGTCACCTCTCTAGGTGACGTCAGTTTAGTCCATAAGTGCTCAGGGTTTAGGGTTTAGGTGGAACACTGAGCTTCAGCCAAAGAGTTTTTTGACCCTCAACCTGTCAGCTGTGTTAAAGTTGAACTTTTTAGAGAACTGTCTGTTTTTATTTTGTCTAACCATTGACACATGCTGATAGCTGTGTAGAGTCGCTACGTGTCAACAACAGCAGGGGGCGCCAGCTTTTTGTAAAGCCAGTGACCTCAGTGTGGCTGCGGGGATCTGCCAATCAGAGCAGGCCCAAAGCAAAGTGAATCAAAAGTTGGGTACGTTACCAGACAACTGAGGTGAAGTTATGAAGCTAATTTTAAGATAATGATGATCAATGCAGCAGAGACGTTAAACAACCATCAGACAGCCTTAAAATATGGCGTTATGGAGTGTAATGTCTGATGATGGCGTGGCCATAAAGATAAAAATACTAACTGTGAAAGAAAAACTGATCGTGATCCTGAAAGCAGCTGTTTCTAAGAGACTGACAGGACGGTGTTTGAGTTTGTTGTTGAGAAACATAACAAAGGCATCATTACCACAGCTCTCATCTAATAATTAGGGTTGTCCTTTATTCGGGTCAGTATGGTAATATAACTAAGATAATAATCCAGACCTGCTCTTTTTGTAGAGTCCTCACATTCATTGTGGCTCAGTGCTTCACAAATAAAAAATGATTTCCTGATCAGAGTATCCAACACTTCCTGCTACCTTTCACAGTGCTGCAGGGGGCTGAAGCCTCCTCCTATTAAATAATCCACAAGCAAACCTTCTTTGAGATTGAAGCGTCTCTATGAGCTTGACTGAATCACAAACAAGTCTGGACAATCCTGACAATTCAGGCTGGTCTTTGTGCTGCGGAAGCCCTTTGAAGTGAGACTTTGATCTGACGCCCCACAGAGTTTTAACCCCGCTCTCAACAGATGGAAGCTCTCGCTGTGGTTGTGGGGGCTCTCAGGTGTTCCCTCTCTCTGTGTCTGATGAGTCTCCCCCAGGTGATTCCCGGTGTCCCCTCTGTCACTGGACAAATGTGTAGTTTATATATTTTTTGTCAATGAAGTTCAGGAGTCTTTTTAAATAAACACATGAATAGTTTACATGAAGAAAATAATAAACTTATAAAGTTCAATCATGTATCACACCACTTCCAGTCTGCTTTGAGTTATTAATGTACCTTCCCTCAACCTACTGCCACCTACCCCTCGCTGAATCCTGAATGAAATATGTATGTCTGACGCATGCCAACAGGATGTCAAAGAGGAAACAAGAGGAACACTCGTGGGAAGGTGAGGGGGAGCAGCCCTGATCTCATCTGAAAGGTCGTCTCAGGTGAACTCCCCCGAGAAATCTGAACTCAGAGCGACCAAAGTGACAGAGTTTTCAGACGGTCTGAGAAAGTTTTCGTTAAATTAAAACAAGAACCATACAGTGCTCAACAAATTTATTAGACCACCACCCAGTGTGGGGTGATTGCCTCATAAATTTGTGTATAAAAATGTCAATTCGGTCTGAAATGCCTCCATGAAGCGTAGAAAACTCACTGAGGAAGAAAGAGTGATTTTCTTCTTCTTTTGTTGACGGGCGGTCTAATGAACTTGTTGAATATCTTTAAAACACTTATATATATTTATATATATATTTAACCAGGGCTTTTAGAATTGGCCTGTTAATTGCAACATGATACCGTCTGAAATTAAAACACTATGTTTTCACTGTTAAGCTGTGTTAAACACCACTGAGCTTTTCAATGGTACATTTTACTTTCAAAAAACTCCCAGATGGTTTATTTTACAACTCAGAAGTAATATATACATCATGTCGAATGCAATTTCAAGTACTGAAGTACTCAAGTTTACACTATCACCTTAGTTAGGTGTTTATACACTTATAGACCAGGGCTCTAAATTAACACCCTCCAAATGTAGGGGAATATTCATTTTGTTATTTGAAAAGAAAAGTCACGAGCCAGCTTGGCTGGTGATAAATGAAGCACTTTATCACTTGTTTTCTATGGGAGTTACGTCACACATCTCAGTGAACACAGACTCCTCACTCCTGTGTGGGGCGGGACGTGTCAGTTTCAAGTTGTCAGTGGAGAGTGGCCCTCTACTCCCTCTCTGCACATAAACAGCAGTGTTGCCAAGTCTGCTTATTATCAGTGACTTTGGGCTTGTTCTTCTTTGAACTCGCTTGCGAGTTCCTCAGTTACAGGTTGTGGTATTTTGGGCTTGTTTTCTAAAGAGTGGTTGTTTATCTAAGTCCAATTAATTTTATTTTCTAAATAGCGCCAGGATCAGGTCTATAGATCATGTCTTTCTTTTATCTAACGGACTAAATAGCTTCATGTTATTTATCTTAGTTACATGACAGGATGTCACTTCTGTCTCTATATGGCCACGTGTTCACAATTTTCCTCTGCTCTCTGTATCGCGCATGGCAGAGATCAAACAAAGCGTTCAAAGACACACAAACACATGCGCACACACAGAGACAAGCACACTCTGTATAGCGGACAGAGGGTGGGTTGCATGCATGAATGAACATTATCCCAAACAATTTAACCCGTGTTTTAGCCAGTGCTCCATCAATCTCCCCATGCAAATTGCAAATGGGATTATTGGACAGCAGTCAATAATCAAAGTGAACAAAGAATAACTGTACGCCATACTGACACTGACTGGACATTTTGCACATGCAATCTTGTACATTTCTTCATGTACAAGCCTGTAATCCTTTAAAAAAGGTAAAAAATAAACCCTCCAACAGAATTCCTGTCATCTTATTTGCAGGTTGAAGTAACTTACCGCTTCCTGTTTGGAGGCAAAAAAACAAAACAAAACAAAACCTTGTTGTATATGTGCACTTGAAATGTTGTCTGATACCTCTTTTGATTGTTGCACTCAGGTATGATGGGGATGATTGATGACTACCTATCATTCCTGTTAGTGGGGATATTAATGATGAAAAGCAGTATGGAGTATGGTACTAAAACAAATGTATCCCTGTGGGGCAGAAAAAAGGGGAAAAAAAAGAAAAAGGAGGAAGACAGATGGTCTAAGAATAAATGTAAGCCATTTGTTCATGATGTGGGTGAATGGGGGAGGTGTCATACTGTGTTTTCAGCAAGTTTGTTTATTATTCACCCCGCTAGCTAGCTCAGCTAGCCTCCAATAAAGTTAGCTGGCTAAGATATGTATGCTCGCAAAACTTTAGTGTTTGCTTCATGAAAGCTGCCTGAAATAAAATAAACATGTAAAAGGACTGTGCTGTCCTGACTGACTGACTCGGGGCCCCAAAACAGCATCTTGCACAGGGCCCCGACAGAGCTAGACGGCCCTGGTTGCACATGTTGCAGGCATCATATCATACAGCCAGTCTCCATGAGTTCACACCATAGGGTTTGATGCTTTCCTCTCTGATGTCTTCCTGAATAAGTTATGAGTAATGTATCAAACAAATGTAAAGCTCTTGGTTGTAACCTTTGTACTGTAACGGATGATAAAGAACTCTTACCATTAAAACGAACAGATTGAGAAGACTCTGCTCTTGGTCCTTCAGCATGCTTTTCAGTGCTTTTATGCCAATCTCTCTCATTTCTCCCCCTAGTACTTACCTCATATCCCCCTCCTCTTCCACCTCCTTTGTCATTTCTGTTTCTCTCCCCCTGAACCCAACTAAGCAGGCGTGTGCTTTTCATTTTATCTCTCTCTGCCTATTCCTTCTTTTTCTCCTCCTCCTCCTCCTCCTCCTCCTCCTCCTCCTCCTCCTTTTCTCTCTCTCTCTCTCTCTCTGGGGAACCAGTTACAGCTCTTATCGAACAGAATCGCTCCATGCCCAAGAGAAGGCCAGTGATTTCCATATCGGAGGAAAGAGGGGGGCTTTTCAGCAGTCTCCTGCATTAACATTGCATACAGGTAGAAA
Organism: Labroides dimidiatus; assembly: GCA_030710495.1. Lineage (NCBI taxonomy): Eukaryota > Metazoa > Chordata > Actinopteri > Labriformes > Labridae > Labroides > Labroides dimidiatus. The sequence goes on from CM061145.1 coordinate 10,422,052, forward strand.
GGGTGTAGACAGAGACTACAGAGGAGATTTAAAGCCGAAAACATGTGAGATGAGAGAGAAAATGAGCTACCTGGAGACCAGTGGGTCAAAAGGTCCAAAGATAGGTCCAGCACTTGTTAGTTTCCCCCAGAGGGACCGATGAGTGTGGGATGAACTGTTAATGGGCTGAGGTAACCTCCCACAGGAGGTGAGGTTCAGGGAGTGATCACATATTCAAGGTCAGCTGCACGAGCACTAAAGTGTCTTCGGAGGAGTTTGCAGCCTCCTCCAGGCTAACACCGCAGCTCTCCCTCGAGTTAGAGGACTCTGATGGAAGGACTTGAGCCAAGGCCCCAAAGGAGGGACAGGGATACTCGAGTGTCACACGAGAGGAGGAGAGAAGGGCCGAGATCCGTAAATAAGGAAGATGAAATGCGACCGATGAAGTGGACAGAAAAGTGTGCGATGGGAAAAAAAAAAGAGAATGAGAGGGAGAGGGACAGAAGAGAGGATGTAAGAGAGAAAGACGAGGCGAAGTGAGACGGACAACAAGGAACAGGAAGAGATGAGGCAGAAGGATAAGGGGGATGGATGGATGGATGGTTTCCATGTTGATGGAATGGAAGCAAGCAGGTTTCACTCTGTCCCTTATGACATCATCACCCCTATCTTTTATGACATCATCAGCTGTGTGGTTTCTGTGGTGACAGAAAATTTCCATTCATTTTAATGGGCCAAAAAATTTTGGAAAATGCTGAATATTTTCAAAAGTACAGAAATTTGAATCATATACACCTGGACACGCTGAACATTTTATGATATGAACTGTGAACATCGATAAAAATTAATTGGAGGAATTGCGAGCCAAAGAAACCTACAGAAGAGTGAAGTTGGATATATATGCTGAAATGCTTTGCTCAGCATTTCAATGTGATAAAGAAAGGTGAGAAAGACCTGGGATAGAGAGGAAGAAAGTGGATGAAATGAAGCAAAATGAACCAAACCAAGGCTCAGACAGAGAAATGAGCCAAAAAAGACAGAAAAAGCAAAGTCACGCAGAAAGCAAGAAAGGCTAGAGACCAAAGAGCCGCACAAATATGAAGATGTGCAAGAAAAGGTGAAGTGAAAAGAAACAGTCCATGACATATAGAGAGAAAAAGACAAGCAGAGAGGCCGAGAGATGAAGAACAAAGTGAAAGAAAGAAGGGAAATGGTAAATAAAGTGAAAGACAGAAAAAACTGAGCACAGAGAAGGAGAGGAGGTAGAGGGAAGGAGGGACGGGAGAGGTTATGAGCAGGAGGACCAGAGCAAAACGGAGCTGATGCTGCCACCAGGTACACTTACATATTCCATCTCTGCCGTTCTCAGGGAACACCAATATCATCCCCTCCGTCTTTTCCTTCCTTCACCGCTGCTCTACACCCTCCCTCCCTCCCTCCCTCCCTCCTTTCCTCTCTCTCTCTCTCTCTCTCTCTCTCTCGCTCTCACTCACTGTGCCTGAGCACCGCAATAGCAGTATGAATAATTGAACAAGCCTGAATCAGGATTGAGAATTTCTGTTGCGGTTGTGTCTGCTGGTGCAGCAGGCAGGGAGGCAGACGGGTTTCCAAGACAGAAACAAAATCAAACAACACACAAACAGAATCCCTGACTTTGTTTGCCACAGTTTAAATGTAGGAATACACTTAAACACACACACACAGAAAGAGAGAGAGAGAGTGAGAGAAAGAGAGAGAGGCTGCTCTGTGTGTTCTCTGTCTCACTGTGGGGATTTGAGAGGAGCATAAAATTCAGCTACAGATGTACTGGAGCCTCCTCAGCTGTGTATGACATTGAAATGCTAAGAGTCAGAGTGTGAGAGAAAGAGACCAAGAGGATTTCCACCGCAGAGGAGTCTCTGAAGGATCAACGGCCTGTCCCAGAGGAACAGAAAACACACGCAGGAGGACAGAAGTTTGGAAATATAATGCAGGAGATACGCATGTGTGTGTTGTATGTGAGAGGGAAGAAGTGCTGCAGTGGATGTGTGTGTGAGTGTGTGCGAGGGAGAAGGGAGGGAGAGAGCTGCAGTGGATTTAAATACATACAATCTGTGTAAGCGTGCGTGTGTGCGTGCGTGCGTGTGTGTGTGTGTGTGTGTGTGTGTGTGTGTGTGTGTGTGTGTGTGTGTGTGTGTGTGGACAGGAAACAGACTGAGGGCCTGCTTAAGTGCCTGTGAGACATGGAACACAAAGGAGACACGTGTGTGTATGGGTATGAAAAAGGACCAGGGTGTGTCCAGTGTGTGTGTCCAGTGTGTGTGTGTGTGTATATATATATATATATGCTCTGTTTTCAGCTTAATTGGCCCAAATCTGCCACTGGCTGAGGTCCCGCTCGCCCCTCTACGCGCCCTCCTGAGAGCAGGAACGTAAGTGACAGATTAGAATAGTTGCTTCTACAACACACTCTCACACATTCACACACACACACACCTGCCCACTCAACTTGCCTCCATCTGGGAACATCGCCAAAGGATGTGCTAAGTAATTAGGTCAACTGTGAAGTGCTTGAAGCATATTCACAAACACACACAGTATCTGCATACATTTGAAACCTGCTGTTTGAATTATGATTGTTTCTTGTAAACTTTATTAAACCTGATTTTCAAAGTGCTGGCATCTTTGCTGGCTTCAAAGTGAAACATTATGATCCAACGTCCTGTCAATATGACTTTACTCAGACTTGACTTTGAGCTGAAGGCCTACAGCAGCCCACTGACAGGGACCGAGTTTGCATGTTGGTGTGTAATAAGTCCAAAGATGAGTTCAGAGCTTAAGTTATCTCTAAACATTAAAAAAATGTCTGTTGTCAATAAACATTATCAGCTTTGCAGGTGTTTTGTTCATAAACTACAGTGTTAAATTAAAGGAGTCTGACCAGATGACCAGCAGACAGAGGCTGAGCTAGTCTGAGCTGGGACTGGGGGGCCCAACCAGGGGGGCACAGACTGATCACATAAATGTAAAACAGTCTCCTGAAAGAGGTGAGACATGTTGTCCATCAGAGACAACAGCTTGACCATCATTGTCCTGTCAGCCTCTACAGGGTCCAGAGGATCCACAGGATCCACAGGATCCACAGGGTCCACAGGGTCCACAGGGTCCACAGGGTCCAGAGGGCAGCCCAGGCCTAAGCTGTGTGTGCTCCGTTAGCCATAGTTGTGTCCAAAATCATTCACTCATTCCCTACTTATTATATCCACTTTATTCCTGACTTCCCGAGTTTACGTTGCCATGGAGACCACAAGGCTGATGATGCTAGCCTAGCTGTCATACTCAAAATTGTTAATGTTCAATACAAGAAGTTTCTGGAAAAAAAAATACATGTTGTACCTGAACTCATTTTGCAAACAATTTAGCATTAATGATTTCAGCTTAGCTCACTGGCAGCAGTCAGCCATATTTTTCCAAGCCAACTGGTAATAAATAACCGCTGGAAGAAGTAGTAATCTGTCTACACCCACAGGCTTCTGAAGAAACAGGCGGATTTGATGTGCTGTAGTTGACTGTGTAGTCCACTCACTTAGCAAATGAGTATGTTGTTCTGGAACAGCTGGGAATTTATAGTTATAATTTTTCTCAAATACTGTAAAACAGCATGGATTTCAGTGATAACTAATATTATCAATTAATATTATCATCCTGATGATCACACTCATCAGGAGGACTGCTCTTAAGCTCTGCAGAGACAGGAGCCAGACGCTGGAGTATTGGTTGGACGATTCTACAGTGCTCTTGAGTATTTTGCAAGTTGCAATAACATGTGGCGAGTTTCCCATGACTTACCCTACTTGACCTCTCCTTGTTCCTCCAGTGCCTCCTCGAGCCTCCTGCACCTCCGCCCAACCCCTGCCACGCTGCCATGCGCTCTCTTCAGAGACTCACCTGCTCTCACCTCAGACACATGCTCACTCATGCCTGCTTGGACCACACTCTCACTCTGTATTCTGAATCAGGCATCCCTCTAGTCACTGGTGTTTATAAAATCTCTCAAACTGCTTCCCAGCTTCTTTCTGCTTTTGGATCCAGCTTTACAACTGGTTGTAACTGTAACAAGGAGAGCTGAACGAGGACTGTTTGGTGTGAAACTGACCACAACACATAAGAATCCATCATTGCAAAATCACTGGGACTATTGGAAAAAAAAAAAGTTTACATAACTCTTCTCTACCTAGCTAGAATTTTATTGGGGTCTTGTCACCCTGTCAGGTTTTTATATCCAATCCCAACCCACCAATCACACTTACAAAATCATCCCTTACAAAAACTGCATTTCTGAGTCAGAGATGATTTCACTATTTTTCCAGACTGCCTTGAAATTCTTTTACAAAGTTCAGCTCTGAGGCATTTCAAGATGACTTTGATCTGTTGGTTGGCTGATGCAAAAAAGAGGCTCAAATTATTACAACCTTATAGCATTAATCAAATTTAAAAGCTGGTCACTCTGATTGAGAAGTGTTATCCACCTTGCTGATGTACTATGCTGTCTGAAAGAATTCAGGAGGAAGCAAAGGTGTCAATAAACCCAAACAACAGGAATCTACTGGGACAGTATGAGCTGCTGTAAAGCTTTTAAAAAGAAAAGTCCAGCTCTAGCTTTAACACTTTTCCCTTTTATTTGAGTAATAACAATAATAAAAGGGCCCCTGCAATGTCTTACAGTCTGACACCTTTCTACTGCATCGTGTTGTGTCAGATGTCCTGACTCATCTTTAAAAAGCCTGAGTCCTACATTTCCCATAATGGCTTAATGATTCCCCTGAGCTAGACCACTCCTTGCCAAAAAAAAAAAAAAAAAAATCTATATATTTCAAGCTTGATTTTGTGAGGCAAATCATTTCTAAGACATTCTTTATCTTAAATTAAATACTTTTTTTTCTTGTTGGTTCTTCTTTGATGTCTTTATAAAACAGGAAAAACACTGCTGCAGATGAAACACTGGTTTAGACATCGGCTGAATGGAAATAATAATGCACACATGTCAAATAGATACAAACTAGAAAGCATCATTTAGAGACCACACAACAAAAACGTTAGCCAGCCTATAATCAGGCTGCAACGCCAACGAGTGCCCAGAAACAACAAACACACTGCCTCCTGTAAGCACTGAAGATTGTTTACCTCACGATTCATCTCTGCATAAAGCTTTACTGGCAAAGTTATTGTTTTGAGTGTTGCTACTGCAGCAAAAACATTACATAATATAAAATATAAATAAGTTGGAATTACATAAGCAAGCAGAGAGAAGCAGCAACATTTTACTTGTATCAGCGACGGGGGACTGAAGCTGGCAGATGATGGAGGAAAACAGACAGAGAGAAGGGAATCAAAGAGATGATTCAGCAACTGAGTGAAAGCCAAACAGAAACCATGTGGCTGCAAAACTTGTAATGACAAGAGAGAAAGATGGAGAGAGAGAAAGAGATGGAGAAAGAAAGAGAGAGAGAGAAAGAGAGAGAGAGAGAGAGAGAGAGATGACACTCTAAAAGCAGGCAGGAGGAAAGACCCGGGTTCCCCGCTCACACAGAGGAGCTTCATGCTGAGAACGTGAGAGGAGAAAAAAAGAGGAAAGTAGAGATGTGAAAAGAAAGTGGGTATAAAAGAGAATACAAATCAAGAACATCCATATTTATGTGTGCTCACATTCCCATCATGGAAACAACAGCACAGTTACAAGGATGACACGTATCACAAGAGAACAAATCAATCTTGTGATAAGGCGGAAAGTAGTTACAGGATTTCACCGTGCGGTCTTTGTGTTCGCTGAGTGCTTCTCAACAGGAAGGTACCAGAGCCGGTCAATAAAACATCAGACATTTTTCTGGATATTTGTTTTTCCAACAATCATCAAAACGCTGTAAATACAGTATAAACAAGGCACATTTCCCCCGACATCTCTCAGAATGGGTTTACATGTCACAGCGCTGAGTCTGAGGGTTTGAACTTTATTGTTAATTCAACTTCTCTAAAACATTATTGCAACACTTCTTCTATGTTATGGGTTTTTACCACTTATAAACATTACGGTACAGTTACCATCAGCTCTCAGCAGACAGTCAGACTTTCAGTCAAACTGCGCAGTGCTACAAGCCTTATTTGCAAAGAGAAGGGCCTGTATGGCTTCGAAATGATTGTGCAATGGCTAGCAAGCTTTTATGTACCTGATAATAATCCACTTATTTTGAATTGCACTTCTCAAAGTACTAAAAGCGACTTTACAGATACAGATATAAAATGACATTAAAAACACAATAGAACAATGAATTCAACTCAACTTAATTTTATCTATAGAGCACTTTAAAAACAAGCACAACTGAAACAAAATGTTGTACATAAAGACATAAAAATGAAAAAATAAATAAATAAAACAATAGCACTGAAATAGTCATTTCATTGTCTTTAAAACAATCAAAAACAATAAAACAGTACTTAGAAACTAAAAAAATAAAAAACATATAATCACTAAAACAGGAGCTGAGTCTTAAGCTGGGTTAAGCCAGGGAATCAAAATGAGTTTTAAGGTGAGTGTTAAAAATGGACAGTGACGGGGCTTGTCTTATGTTGAATGTCTGTCCCCTCTGAGCTTCCGTTTGGACCTTGATACCTCGAGGAGCAGCAGATCAGAACTGAGCATCAACAGTTAAAAACAGTTATCAAAAGATGGGTTTTGAGCTGGGGTTTGAAAGTGGTAAGATAAGTGCAATCGCAGATGTCTTTTGACATCTGAGACCACAGGGTGGATTAGGGGGGTGAAGCAGGTCAGTAAGATAGTGAGGGGCCAGGTCTTGGGGGCTCTGAATACCAGCAGAAGTACTTTGAACTAGGGCTGCACGATTTGGGAAAAAGGTGCGATTTGCGATTAGGTGGACAATATTGCGATTGCGATTGTGCTTGCGATTTAATAAAAAAAAAGTTGTGTCATGAGTCTACAGACTTGCTTGGTTATCATGGGGAAAAAAATCAAGGAAAAGGCAGAGATGGATTACTGAGAATTTTTAATTGTGTCCTAATTCTCAGAATATCCAAAACTTGCTGTATACAAACAACAGTGTACAGCACAACAGTGCTGTTTTTTTGTATTCAATTTAGTGGTGGGACTTGATTAAAAAAAATTAATCAAATTAATTATGCCATTTGTAATTAATTAATCGTAATTAATCGCATTTCAATCACATCGATATTCAACATCAGAAGCAACACTTTTCAAACAGATTTTGGTAGAAGACTAAATCATTGAATAGTCACATACAGAAGTTTAAACTACAAAATCCTGTTTATTTTGCTCAAAAGATGTTTTTTTGAAATCGCGTCAATCTCCGCAGAGCAGATCGTACCAAACAGGAAAACAGACACCAAAAACGATCAGAGTTTCCGGTCTTTTCAAAATAAAGCACCATGTTCAGCCTGTCGATCGTAAAATTATCCTCGTATATTAAAACTTCGACACTGGCACAGGGCCAGCAGTCATCAGCGGGTCAGACCCAGAGGAAATCTGACGCCATGGACGAGGAAAAGTTTATATTGGAGGCGGAAAACCAGATAATTATATACGATACAACACATTCTTTATATAAGGACACCAACAGAGACTAAAAGGGAAGGACTGAATTAATGAAGCTCTGGGAGGGCAGGTGAGTTTAACATACTAAATATCATGAAAGTAGTTGTCATGGGTGTGATTCCTGCGGGAACATGTGGTTCTCCTGTGATCTTGTGTATCCAGCTGCTATGAGTACGCTAAGCTGCGCTCCGCTCCTGAGACGGATGCAGTGTGAAGTGGCTCGCGCTGACGGACCCGCTCATTGAGTATATGTGAATCCAGGCTTCCATCCGACTGTTTTTTAAAAGTAAATTTTCCATCCACCGAGCTAAGCAAGGCGCTGTCAACAGTGTTATCCATCACTCAATGCGTCGCTATAATCCGTCTGCCAGAAACTCGTGCACTGAGAACCGCTCTGTGATATAGACTATAAAATAAAATACGATAAAATGCATTATTTTTTTTTTAACGCCGTTAATTTCCCCCCGCGTTAATTATCGAATTAATATCTGAACATACCATGATGACCATGATTGGTCATCTTACGCTCGCTCTCTCACTCACACACACACATACACACACACACACACACACACACACACACACACACACACACACACACACTCACACACACACGCTCATTTTTTTAATAATCGCACAATCGCACATCTTTTGCGGTTACATAATCGCACGTGCTGACATTGCGATTGCGGTTGCGATTGCGATAATCGTGCAGCACTACTTTGAACTGGATGCAATGGTGAACAGGGAGCCAGTGGAGCCAGGTTTTTGAAGGACAGGGGTGATTTGATCACAGGAGCAGGAGTGTGAGAATACACTGACAGCTGAATCTGTCGGTCTAACTTCTGATCTTAATGTTTCATGAAGATCATTAACCATAGAGTCTCTGAGCTTGTCTTGTGGGTTCCTCTGGATCTTTGCTGTGGACCTGCCAGACTGAAGCTTCTTCAGCCTTTAACAGTCTCACCAGAATCATCCCTACAACACTGAACTACAGACTCAGTGTCTGTGACCCTCTCTGGATACATTTCTCTCTCTTTGCCTCTCTCAACATCTCCCCCATAGTTTCATTTTCCATCTTACAGTTGTGTTAACAAGGAATAAAGACTGAAAAAAGGGGGTCCTCGTGCTTGACTCAAAGTTAGGTCACCACAAAAACTGCTCCCCCTGGTGACTGGCTGCAGTATAGGTTAAAAATTATCTCTCTGTTCACTCCAGATGGGATGTGGTCAAACTTTAAAAAATTATTGCACCTCTAACGTCTCGTTTTTACGTCTTGTTTAACGATGACTGACAGCTGCTGTTCTTGCGTAGTTTTTTCAGGAATCATAAAATGCATCGTTACGGGGCCTCAGTAAAGCCTAGTGGTCAAAACTGTGTACCCCATGAGGCAAGCCCCTGGGTGGGCGGCCAGGGTGAAAACCAAACCTGCAGCTTCTTTCCCACATGTCCGTACCAAATCTGGCTGTTTCCTGCTCTATCCAAAAGTATTCAATCTGATTCATCAGTGTGCAATTATTCTGTGGCAAAGAATTCCTGTTAGTCCCTTTGTGGGACAAAGTTACAATAAATCAAACACTTCAGTTCAAAGTCAAACATGAGCCTGTTTATTTGCTGTTGCTCACATTCAGATGAACATTGCTTATCCTGGGTAATGTTGGACAGCTGCAGGAACATTTATACGGATGGTTCTGTCCTCATTCAGATCCCATTCTTTGAGCTTTACAGCTGACTCGGTTACTTTGCTGCAGGTGGCTTTCTGCTCTACTGCCACGGTTTGGATTTCAGGACCGGACAGCTCCTCAGGCAACTTTCACATCTACACTCAGTAACTTGTATTTCTCAGCAGCACCACCTTCACTGATCAGAATCATTCATCACTGTATATGTGGGACTTAAACAGAATCAAGTGTTTAACAGTTGACCATAATCCTCCAGTTTTTAAATGTTTATTGTCTTTGACGTTTCTTCTGCAGGTAACACTCAAGTAACACACAAAAAATACCTGTTGTTTCTTTAAATAGACAAACCAAAATAGAATGGGGAAAAAGACCGAAGATGTTATCAGTGATGCAACAGGATCATAACAAGACATCAGGCTGTCAGAACAAAGAGTCCAAAAAGGGAAAAGGCAAAAACAAGACAGGCAGCAGGTCAGAACTGTGACAGCTTGTTGTCCAATTTTCCGATGTTTACTAACAGCCTGGAACCAATAAATGCCAGAATAACCCTTTAGCTCATGTTGATTTGGTATTCCTCCTGGAAAATTTCCCACAGGTAAACAGTGGGTTGATGTTATAGAGGGACAGTGGTGATAAAAACAAGCCCACTTCTTCCAAAAATCTGAAAGATCTGTGAAAGATAAAAGTCACTTTATCAATAGATCAGGTATCTGGGCTTCAGCAGGTCCCTTTGGTCTCAGTTTTTTCAGTTCTGAGATTGTTTTTGAAGTTTCTCTTGAATATCAATGCACTACAACAGAATCTAATGATCCCCAGCAGCAGAAACCAAAATGATTTAATTAACTGCTGTTCATGGACGGACTTTTAATTCAGAATAAAAGAAAACTTGGCAAACACATCCGGTCATGTTTGGATGGTTCTTCTGGTGTCAAAAGAAGTCTTGTATTGATATGACCTCATGAACCACTGACTCACAGGGTTAAGCCAAACCAATTCCCTGTCTGTTTCTCTCAGATCCCTCAACCAATTACTGCACCTATGTCCCAGAGAGAGACAACCTGAGCTCAGTGCACACTGCAAAAATCTCCTGCCTTCCTCTAAGCTCACACAGGTAGCTCACAGATTCATTAAAAATCCCTCCTCTGGTCTTGTCTCTTGTGTACGTCCCCCCTGAGAGACCTCTGAGAATCTCCTCTGTCTATTCCACTTAACTGGGCGTAGAACTGACCTTTATATTAATGAACAAGCAGCAGAGCTTTTTTTCAGCAGCTTAGTGTGCTCTAATGGAGAAATAAAAAGCTGCATTATGATGTCCCTGACTGACATTACCACAGTAGACTAATCCAAGAACTACAGAAACATAGTTTTTATTTTATTACTTCGCCCAAACTCTGGTTATATTACATGCAGGACTTTGGTATGATACCCGGCTTACTCATCCTATTAGTAGGCTAATGTGTAACATTAGTGAATCCTGATGTCCTGCTCACCTACCAATCAGAGCTAACATAACCTCACTATTCATTTTATTGACAGACCCTCAAGTTTGATCAGATCACTGCAGAATAACTGCTGCATGTGGGTTGGAATGAACGTTATCACAAACAGTTTAGCCTGTGTTTTAGCCTTTTTGGCTTGTGTTTTAGTGTTTAGCCCGTGCTAAATCATCTCTCCCATTTAGCTTTCCTCTGCTCTGACATCCTTTTCTGTCAGACAGTTCAGCTCAAGTCTCCACCATCACTACTAAATTAATCCCAGAAATAGTTTTCAGCAGAGAAAAACACAGATCTCTCTTCTCGCTACTAAACTTCAGCTCGTGTGGTGTTGTCATAGAGAATTCAATGTGCCGCGAATCAGTCAGGTCCTGACTGACCCGATCAGGAAGCTAAGAAATACCATCTAGAAATGCATATGTGTATGTGTGTATGTATATGTATGTATGTATATGTATGTATGTATTTGTGTGTGTGTGTATATATATATATATATATATATATATATATATATATATATATATATATATATATATATATATATATATATATATATATATATATACTTAATGCGATTTTTCCCCTCTTATTTTATGCATATGTGTGTAATAAATAAATCTAAATCTAAAAATAAATAAATAGATAAATAAATAACCTACATTTGTGCTGATAATCTCATTTTAATTTAATGTCGTTTGTTTTTCATGTGCTTTTCCTAACAGGTCAAAACGTCTGCTGTCCTCAAAATCAGAGCCTACAATGCTGTGTCCCAAATCCTGTACCACTTTAAGTACCCTTACATGAAGTGAACTGTGTACACTCTGCACTAGAACAGTGCATGAAATCTAACAGGATCGTGTTGTTCCTAATCAAACACTGTGACTTCACACTTACTTGAACCTACAATCACATTTCAAAATATCAACCTCATGATGGAAAAAGTCAAAAATCTGCCTATGGGGAAAGAAAAACATGGTTGTAAAGTTTCTTGAAATAATAATAATGTTTTCATTAATTAATCCAGATACTTATTTAAGTAAATTCAATACATTTTTAATGTAAGATCTAGCCTGATCTGGCTGTGTTGTGCTGTTTGTGTAGTCTGCGTCCTGCATTAAGGGTAAACATTTGGAAGACTGTTGTTTTGACTCCTTACTGTGTCTCTAAGGCTTCAGGTGAGGTTGATTAAGTCCTCGTAAATCAAGGTGGCGCTGGTTTCAGAGCTTCATCCTGATTGGCCTTGACATCAGGATGCTTGGACAAAACAGGCGTGAGGAAAAAAAATCCATCTATCTATCTATCTATCTATCTATCTATCTATCTATCTATCTATCTATCTATCTATCTATCTATCTATCTATCTATCTATCTATCTATCTATCTATCTATCTATCTATCTATCTATTTATTATTTTTTCTCCCACTGTGATAACTCTTGATGCCAAAGAAAAGAAAAGTATGTATGAAAGGAGCTGAATCTGGATCCTGTTCTGACAGTGATAAACCTGACCTTGTCCAAAGTTAGCACAATAACAACATAACAGGTGACAGATCATACAAAGTCAGATGCAGAACATGCCCCACAAACATGCACGGTGCTCCCTGAGCACCAAAAGGTGTCACCTTCATTCAGGTAGACACAAAAAGAGGAGTCCTGTTCATGCTCTTGATTTTACTCTTGGCCTCTTTAATCTCTATCAGCTGAAAACCAACACGAGACTCGGGGATATTGAGGCTATTCCAGGAGGGCGGGAGACAGATATACTGTTAATATTTCATGTCTGCAGAGGTTTTCAGCTCAGGACCAGATGAAACTCTGTTTGATGGTTAAACCAAGGAGTGAGACTCAGCTGGAGGAAACCCCTGGGATAAAAGGGACTGAAAGCACTTTGTCTTGTCTTCCTCCTGCCACGCATTCATCTGAGAGGAATGAAAATAGTTTCAGACCACAGAAAAAGTTAAGTGGAAATCTGTACCCTGTCCCTGCGATTTAGTGCAGTCAGGAAACTGTGACCGAGTTTTTGCTTATGTACTCATAATAGAGAGGATAGTTCTGTTTTGGGCCAGGAGTTAAATCCCACCTGGTACAGGAGAGCAAAAGGCTGGGTGTAAACAGTGCTGGAGAAATACAAATTCAAGTCACTGAGTGACAAAAACAGGATCTGATGATCTGATGATCTGATGATCTGATGATCTGATGAATCAAATATGTGATAGCTTCCTTGGTTTGATCTGACAGCAAGACATCCATCAATAATCCTTACTCCGGGGTTATTCTGAGCTCTGTAAGGGACAACAAGTTCAAACAGTCTGTTTGCAAATTAAGATCAACAAGATTTAAAGATTAACAGACTTCAGTCTTGACTTTAAAGTCTAATATTTCTCTGCTTAGTTAAACACTTGATACCTGAATAGTCAAAACCCACAAAATAATGTTGCTTTATTTCTTGACAGCCAGATACATAAAAACCTGATTTCACTCAACAAATTAACCCTTTGAGCCCGAAGGTCCCCCTGTTGGGGGACTTTGACGTCACTCTGCAAACACAGCATGAAATAACGAACTTATCCTGAAAGACTATCATGATGTTACACATCAAATTAAACAGCAGATCCCGGGCTACATAACTATATAAACTTTTTTTTTTACATGCCACAAAGACAACTCAAATAAGATCTAAATGAATCATCACATATCAAACTCTGTACTGCTCCACTCTGTCAACCCATTCGCCACATGTCAGGTGTTACAGCAGAATCTGTGACCCGTCAGAATTTGTGATCCAAGGGGCCGATGTTGGCCATGGTTCAAACTGATAAACTTTATTGTCTTTTTTTTTCTTTTGCAAATATTCTCTCATTTTGAACACGTTCCTAAAAAGCGGGGACAGGCTCATGTTTCCACTCTGTTCCATCACCTTTCCTTTTAACAACACTCAATAAGTGTTTGTGAACTGAGGACACTAACTGTTGAAGCTTTGGAGGTGGAATTCTTTACCATTCTTGCTTGATGTACAACTTCAGTTGATCAACAGTCCGGGGTCTCCGTTGTTGTATTTTGCGCTTCATAATGCTCCACACATTTTCAATGGGCTTTCAGTGTTGGTTTTCAGCCTTGCTGCTTACGTGCAGAGATTTCTCCAGATTCTCTGAATCTTTTGATGATATTATGGACTGTAGATGATGAAATACATCAATTCTTTGCAATTGTACATGGAGAAAAATTGTTCTTAAACTGTTGGACTATTTGTTCACGCAGTTGTTCACAAAGTGGTGAACCTCGCCCCAACCTTGTTTGTGAATACCCAATCATGACGCTCACCTGTTTCCAATGAACCTGAAATTTTTAAAATTTCATCTGCAAGATACCTGAATTTCCCATTGGGATTTATAAAGTCTATTGTATTGTATTGTATTGTATTGTATTGTATTGTATTGTATTGTATTGTATTGTATTGTGTTGTATTGTGTTGTATTGTGTTGTGTTGTATTGTACTATATTCTATTCTAAAACAAAATCAAATAAACTCACATTCTTCAGGTCAGTCTGGCCTTCAGATGTTCTGTCTGGTTTTATTTGTCAGTAGCGTCTCTCCTCTTGTTTCAGAAAACTTCACTTCCTGTCTTGATGTGTTTCCCTGTCCTGTGATTGTCGTCCCGTCCTCATTGTTTCCACCTGTCTCCTGGTGTCACCTCATGCATGAATAGTCGTGCTTTGTTCTTTGGTCCTTGTTGTCTCATACTCCAGTGTCTTTTCATGTTTGTGAATTTTTCTTTTGAGTTCTTAAAATTTTGGCTTTTTGAGTTTGAATTTGTTTGGATTCTAGTTTAAAAACCATTTTTGAGTTAATCTGTACCTGGGTTGTCCCTCTTTTTGTGTTTTCTGCAAAACTCTTCGTCAACTGACACCAGAATTAAAATTCTTTCTGATGTTGACTCTGGACTTGGATCTACTTTTCCTTTCAATTGACTTGATCATTAGAATAAATACAGACCTCTGAGCACTCTTTCTTCCCTGATTTGACTTGGAATCAGAAATGTTGAAGGATAAATTATGGGTTTTAAGTTTAAACAAAACTTAACATCTTTCTTATTCATTGTGCTGCTGACTTTGAAAAATCAGCCGTGGAGTTTTTGTGGATTATTAATAAAAAAAATTGTCCCATTGAACACTGCCAGCTCAAATGACATCTTCAGTGATATAACCACTTAGGCTGAATCCAGTTGTTTTGTGACACTAACTTCTCCTCTTCTCTACACTGTTGTGGCGTTTCTTAAAAGACCTTCAGAAATTCCTGTTTGCTGCAGACACCTTTGCAAACTCAGCCAGTGAGGCTTTTTGACTGCAATCAGAAAGAGAGAAGCGCTGTTATTCTTCTTTACAGACAGCCATGGCCGTCACCTCTGTTCTTCTTTCAGTGATTTATTTTTCTATGCTGCAGAGCTGCAGAACGTCTCAAGGGCAGTCACGCTGTGGGGCATCTTTTCAGGAGTTCATCTGATTTCTTTCTGATTCTTGTTCACTGCTTTCACTGACTTTTTTTTCTCTTATGTTGCTCAAGGATGATGCAGAGGGGGTATGTCGCTGTTTCAGTTACAAAAGAGAACAAGAAACAATGCGTTATTTCTTTTGACTCGTTTTCTTACCTCTCAAGATTTAATTTTCTGTGTCTGCAGAAGCAGTGAGGTTATTTTGACTTACATGATTAAACTTAGCAGATCTGTTCAGACATAATTAGACCAATTTAGAATTAAATTACTTGTAAAAACTTCATTAAAAATAAAGAAAACCCCCCAAAAAGTGATTGAAGTTGTAGCTCAGTAAATGCAACATTACATTTTTCACCCTCAAAGAATTTTCCATTTTAGAACAGAGAATATTTTCTAAAACAGCTTCACAAAAAAAAAAAAAAAAATCTGGAGTCAAAGAGTGAGCCAGGACAAACCAACTTTGTTAAAAAAGGAAGAGAGGGTTAACAGAGGGTAGAAAAGGCTGCTGAGAGCACAGAGGGGGAGCTGTCAGACGAGGACAGCAGGATCGCTGCCCTCTGTCAGAATCTTCACTCTCAAAATAACAAGAAAGCATAAATGTCCAGCCCAGTTTCAATGTGCTCAGGGCCTCTGAAACTCAGAGAGAGCGTGGAGTTATTGAAGGGCTGCAGATGGAAAAAAACTTTGGAGCAAATAAAAACAGAGAAGAGAAGCACTGTCAGAGTCTGAGCAACACTTCTTTATGGACTAATAAATAATTACACCAAAAAAAGCTGAAAATGACACAGTGGATGCCACTTAAAGGACAAAAAACAGAAAGGTAACTCAAGAGGAGGGATTTTAACCCTCAGGATCCCAATCTCACCGGCTGGATGAAATAACATTTACTTTTAAATGACTGGCATTCACAAACTGTTTGTCCAATCCAAAACTGAGAAAAAGTGGAGTAACTGTCAAACTTCCGAAGGTACCTGAATGTATCGCAAGTGATGTCAGTATGTCAGACAGGAGAATTTCATCAACATCGCCGCTCAGCTCTCTGTCTCATTACTGACAGAAACTTCTTTGCAGATGGTCATGATGCCTCTGCAGTGTAGACTGTAAACTGTGTAAACAGTAGTGACAGCACTGACTGTAAACAGTTTATAAAGAGTAAACAGCTTGTAATAATGTTGTAATAATTATTTCATTCTGATGATGTTAAACTGCTCAGGAGACATTGTTGAGTTATCCTGAACCCAGAGAGGAGCAGGACTTCATACTGCAGAGAAACATCAGACCACAGTCAGGAAAAACATTTACAAACATCAACATTTGTAGATTCTTTGAATGTAGACGCCACAAAGATTTTTTTCCTATGTTCCTTTGGCGTGAGGCTACATGAAAATGTGTTGTACACACTAATTCATTATTTTTTCCATTTTTAAACAGATAAAATCAGAGAAATTCATTCTTTTTTTCTAAAGATTTATAGATTTTAACTTTTGTCACACTGCATGAAGACATAATTGAGTTCCATCAGTCTGTAGTCATGGTTGTCCTGAATCTATAGAGGTGCAGGACTTCACTTTGCAGAAGAAAATGAGACCACAGTGAGGAAAAATGCATCAGAAGCAAAAACAACCAGAAACTGCTCTGGCTCCTGAGGGTTAAACACATTTTTGATCCCCTCCCTGCTCTGTGATGTCTGTTTGCTTCTCAGTCTTGTTTTGTTTTCAGTCCTCAGTGTGATTTTGAGTGTGTTGTGTATTTTGACCCCCCTCCCGTCCTTTGTCATCTTCAGCCTCTGATCATCGGCTCTGAACCGATAAAAAAACACACCTGCCTGCCATCAAACCATCACAGGTTGGCAACAAGAACCTTGGAACCAACCCTGACTGCCTGCCGACTCATGAAGCCAAGAACAGAGACCCTTTTCTAAGCCTTGCAGACTGGATAGAATTCATCTTTTGGACCCCTAACTTTCCTCTGTCTGCTATTATTTGTGACACAGTCATAAAAAAAAAGCAGAGATTCAAAATGTCAGAGTGAATTTTTTTGATTGCAAAAAACTTTTTATGTCAAATTGAGATGATTTTTGCTCTGCCTTTGAAAAACAAAAAACCTTGAATTTGTTCCAAAGTTCCAAATCTCTTTAGTGAATTGGAAATGCTTTGATGAAAGAGGAAACAGACGAAAAAAAAGTGAATTAAATCAAGCAGAAAAGAAAGACTCCAGTGAAACATTTGTTTTGCTGTATGCAAAGTAATGCTGATAAAAAATGTGCACCTGAAACAACATACGGCACTGAGTTTTAACCCTTTAAGCCCTGGCCTCTTTCCTGGGTCTCTGCTAAACAAATGACACACAAATTAAAAAGAGTCTCTTTCTGCATCTACAAGGTCCATTTGAATTATTCTGGTGTCAACCCAAAATGTAATTAAGAAATGTAATAAAAACCTGAAATGTAATAACTGGTCGATAATGTAATAAAAGTGCTGAGCCCGTAATGTCATAATAAAAAAAAAAATGCAACAACTGACCCAAAATGCAACAAGTTCTTACAATTTGGGCTCAGCATCTTGTTAACGTTTTGGGTAAGTTAATACAATTTCAGTTTTATTACATTTTTTAATTACATTTAAGGCTGTTGTTACATTTCGGGTCATTGTTACATATCGGGCTGTTTTCTTGTGTGGAGTGTTTCTCTGTTTCCCCTCAGAGCTCGGGCGGCACCCTCCCCTGTTCTTGCTCTCTCTCTCTCGTGTTCCTGCGCACCTGTTCTTGATCACGCACCTGCACAGAGAGAGGAGAGCGGCTCCAGATTACTCTCACAGTTTTGTTGTATTTTAGTCGACTCTCTGAGTTTATAAGCATTGCCACTTTCAAGATTTCCCTTGTGTTGTGTCTGTTCCTATACCGTTGTCCTCCTCTCTTCCACCCTGAACCTCCTGCAGCGCCGCTCAAGCTCTGCCAGGCAAATCCTTTCACAATGACTGACACACGCTGGTTCCTTAAAAACCTGCGTTTTATTTCAGTGCAGTTTTATACCATTTGAGACATCGTGATATCCATGTCATAACACTGTGAGAACTGTAATCAGTACAAGACATGTCATAAAGGTGAACATGCATACAAAATAAAACAAATCTAAACACATATGCAGGTCAGACACTACCTCTTTGACTGCTTGTTGTAAAAAGAGTCTTTTCTTCAAAGAATCCTTGATTTATTTATCTTCCTTTTACTTTCTTTCTTTTACTGAAGTTCAGCCTTGCACATGAGGTCTGACATTAAGTGTACTTCTGTAGTGGAACCAAAACCGCTGAACTTAAGTTCCACTTTAAAACCTAAACTCGGATTTTAATTTATTTATAAAAACATGAAATTATTAAACATGAATTATAACAAACCAACAACACTTACACTGCTGCTCTCTCTGTCTGGATTCCCTCAGCCTCACTCCCACTCTCTCTAGATCACCCCTCATGATGGACTCTGGACTCTTGCCTGACATTCTGCTCTGTGTTCAGTAAACCTTTAGACCTGCTTCCTTGCCTCCGCTGTACTCCTGGTCTCAGTCTAACTACACTTGTTAAAACCGTAACAAGGCTTTGTATTCCCTCTTAGCCTGCGTCGGCTAAGGTTTAATGGGATTCTGTAGCTACCAGCAAATCAGAATCTTCATGAGCCAATTTTTTTCCCAGAACACAGATAAGACTATTAATACATACAATGTGTATAATTTGTGGAAAATAAACCGATCATACCTTAGCACACTTTTTTCAAGATGATCTATGTCTGGTATTTGAAAAATGTTTCATTTTGGTGTGCCACCTCTCTATAGTCTGTGCTTCTATCTGGCCCCCCAAAGAAAAAAATTGTAGACACACCACTGTTTGCTGCGTAGCAAGCTGTAGTGGACAGAAACTTCATTTGATTAGTACCACTGTGGGGCGGGGGGGGGGGTCATCCTAGTCTCTCAAGGCATTCCTGTTCAGAGGCTAAGCCCACAGATCCTGGCCCAACATGGAGAATACCAGAATCTCCCCATCTAGCTGGGAAAGTGCATGAGAACACATCTACTCCTACGGCAGAGCTCTGTGTTCATGTAACAGCACTGAGTGTTTCCTCATGAAGCAAATACAGCGTCAGGCAGTTTATGTGAAGAGAGGGAGGAGAGGGCAACTCTTCTCTGACAAGATGAGACTGAAACATGCCGCCCCACCCGGAGAGGGAGGCATCCATGTACACTAAGGAGTGTGACGATGTATTTTAGATTACAATTCTACAATTCTACAATTTCATTTAGCAGACGCCTTTTTTCCAAAGTGACGTACAACGAGATAGATCACAAGCAAGAATTTAAAAAAGAAGGAGAAACCGTGCTTACACGTCCTGCGAAATTGATGGTTAAGTGCTTCATTCATCATCGGACAAGCTGGCTAAATCTTTATATATATATATATATATATATATATATATATATATATATATATATATATATATATATATATATATATATATATATATATATTTCTGTATTCATGATATTTGTATACAAGCTTTTTGTATGGGTATGTGAATTTTATATCCTGTGTTTATTTTTTGTAAAGTCCATGTATAGTCCACATCTATACCTTTCCTATGAAAATAAATAAATAAAAATTTGATCACAAAAAAAAATATCCTGAAAATCTCATAACACACTTAAATTATAACACTTGTTTTTGGGAGCCTGATCATGGTTTATCTCTTTCCTGTTTGCATCAGTTTAAAAGCAGCTCTTCGTATTTCCTGCACAGTGTCTCTGGGAGAGCACCACAAATAACCTGCTGTCCTTCCTCAAAGGCCACAATCTGTCGTTACTGTATGTAAAGTGTTTGCCAAGGGTTGTACAAGGTGTACACTCCTGTGACGTGGGCTCCATCTACGTCCTCCACCAGCTGATCCTCTGACCCTCCTGCTGATCAATACTGCCCCGTCTGACCACGTCTATTCCTGGACATCCCTGCAGTGTCAGCCCTTTCCCCCCCTCGCCCCCTTTTTCCGCTTTCCTCGCTGGGACGGGCCTGGCACAACGCTGCCCGCTGCCAAGTCTGACTCATTTCAAGAGACACACTCAGCGAACGTCACAGCGCAGCCTGTGGCTGTGTGTGTGTGTGTGTGTGTGTGTGTGTGTGTGTGTGTGTGTGTGTGTGTGTCACACTGTTTACCATTTCCATACACAGCCATATGGGAGCAGCTCTCTGTATAATTCAACATAAGGCATAATTCACCAACATCACGCACACAGAAAGATGACCAGCACTTTGAAGCAGATCAGGGACTTTTATGATTTATTTACAAGGCTTCCAGTGTAAAAGGCTGAATGACCCAAAAATGTAATGAGAACGTGTATAAAAAGAGTCACTGTGACCCATATCCTGTTAAAATGTGGAGCGGCGGCATAAAAAGATTCATTCAATCCAACACTGTCTAGGCCCTCAAACAGCTGCACTTTTAAAAGCACATTAAAGTTAAAACTCGGCTCATCTTCTCACCTGACTAAAAGGACTCCGTCCTTTTTTATTCATCTAGAAACACTGTGTGTCTTTCTCCTTCTCGCTCACGCACCGACACGCTCTCAAACACACATATAAAAGGAAACTGGCAGCCAGTTCTGAAGCTTCTCAGGGCCCTCGAGGTCTTCTGCTGCATCTTTGGCTGCCTGAAACAAGAGGAGAGGAGAGAAAGAACAAACCTTTTAGAACGTTAAATATGATACGCAACCTCTCTTACTGTCTGCTGTACTCAGAGACACAGAAGCACTGCGCTGACTTGTTGTAAAGCTTTAAAGTCAAAGTTACTGATGGTCACCTGGCAGTGGCAGTGCTTTAACATTCAGCAGTCGCTCTCAGCTCAGGCGGCTTAAAACAGTAGAGATGCACAAAGTCCAGGCTGGGTCTGAATTTATCCCAGAGTCCCTCCTGGGAATCAGGCTGACTCAAAACACTCCTACCTCAGAGCAGGATTTGAGAGTTATTTATGAAGCATGTCTTTAAAGGACTAAAAGGAAGGAGATCCTTTTTTTACCAACACTCAGTGTCCGTGTAGTCTCTTCTTCAGATATGTGAGCTTTGAAATGTGAGTCTTTTGTTAAATTTTAATTGCTAGTGGATCTGTTTTTCTAAATCACGCCTGGCTGAAACCCACAGAGGTGGAAGATAAGTGTAACAGAAACCTGAGCTCACATTTCCCTTCTACGACACATTTCCTTTGACCACACTCGTGTCATTATTGGTCAGGGCCTTTCAGTGTGGCCTCCCTCCACGGGCTGCCTGTGCACTTTAGAGTCCATTTTAGGATTCTTTATTTGTGTTTAAATCTTTAAATGGTCTGGCCCCGTTCTACCTCTTTGAGCTCCTTCACCCCCACGCTCCTGCTCGGTGCCTCAGGTCAGCTGATCTGCTGCTCCTGGAGGTACTGAGGTCCAAACAGAAGCTCAGAGGGGACAGAGTGTTTTCTCACTGAAATTGGGGAACAAGTTTTTGGTCTTTTTTTGCCTGTGCTCCATATCCCTTGGATTTTAACCCCTCTCGAGCCTCTGTTCCTGTTTTAGTGTTTTATGGTTTGGTTTTAGTTTTTGTTTCATTTTTCTTTAATTGCTTTAAAAACAATGAAACAATTATTTTAGTGCTTATAGCTTTGTTTTATTTGTTTTATGCCTTGGGTTTTTTATGTACAGCACTTTGTTTCAGCTGACGTCTTTTTTTAGATGTCCTATAAATAAAGTCGAGTTGTTTCCCTCCTGTGTGATTGCTCCTCATGTGTTTCACCTGTGTCTCGTCAGGCACCTGTGTCTGATTGCCCCTTTGTCTATATAGCCTCTGGTTGCGTCTCAAAGCGCCAAACTGCAGGCTCCTCTCTCCTCTGTGGCACTGGAGGTACTTTCTGAGGTGCCAAATTGAAGGATGTCCCAAAGCGTTAATTGTGCTCAGAGGAGAGCGGAGGGTGGAAATTGAATGGAGAAGCTATGAGCGAGGAGATATGAGAGCAGGTTTTGTGGAAGTCTTCTCACTGACAGACACGCCCCCATATGGGATATAACTCACTGATTGGACGCTGCAGCGGCTCAGCCTTGAAACTCTGAAACTACTGATCAACGGAGTTTAATGAGAGCGAAAAGACTGAGCTAAAAACAGTATCCTGAGGATAATCCTGAAACAGGTCATAAAGCTGGGGTTAAAAAAGACTGATGTGAGTTTAAAGCACAAAATACTGAAGACAGCCGTCATAAAATCAATAAAACAGAGGATCACTGCTGAGTTTATAAAACTGTTCAGGTCAAATTCATCATCTAATGGAAAAATAATTCATACAGTGCAATAAAAAAGAAGATAAATATTGGTGATCAGTTATTTCTCTCCTTCATTTTCTTGTTGATTCTTTTTTTCTTTATGGAGAGAATTTAAGTGAGAGAAAAAAAACACCTGTGAGGTTTCATTCATGATCATGAGGTTTGTAAAGAGTGACAGGATTTCTGTTTCCCCGTGATCTATAATAAATAACTAATATCCAGAGTTCCTGAGACATCATAAACTAGGTTATATTAATAAGTTTCAGGGTCCACTCAAAATAAAGGCCAAAAAATCAATAAATAATCTAATAATGACATATTTTGCTGGTAAAGTGATCCGTGTGCTTCTAAACAGGATACAGAATAAACAGAGGTCAGGTTTTCTTCATGTGAAAGTGTTTGTTAAACAGGTTAAAAACACAGACAAAGCTCTGTTACTGTTTTTATTTGATTAGAGTTATCACAGCGCACATGAGCAGACACAAACAGCTGTTAGAGCTGACTGACAGGTGATCCAGAGGTGATCAGCTGATGCCATCATCACTAAAACACGTCGCTTCATGTGACACTCTGAGGAAAGGACGTCTCATTACTCTTAAAACAAATCTCCTCGTCTTCTCTCTTCATTTCCTTGCATCTCTCCTTCATCTCTGGTGGGAGGGACTAAGACGCAAGAGAATGACGCAAGAGAAGGAAGGAAGGATGAAACTTTGGCGCTTTGAGACGCATCCACAGTCTCTGTTTTGAGTCCAGTTTCTTGTCAGTTCATTGTGTGTGTGTGTGTGTGTGTGTCTGTGTGTGTGTGTGTGTGTGTGTTTCGAGTTCTTTGTTTCAAGTTTTCTGGATTTTGAGTTTGCCCTCTGTGAATTTATCTGTTTTGCTGTTTTTTGGACTTTGAGTTTAGTTTAATAAACCTTTCTTGTTATATCTGCACTTGGCTCTACCTCTCATGTTTCTCCTGCTGCTGCTCCATGTGATGATTTCTAAATGCTATTTCTGAGCTTCCTGATCGGGTCAGCAGGACTGGATTGATTAATGGCACAATGAAGTCTCTATGACAACACCACGCCAGCTGACGAAGTTTAGTAGTGAGAAGAGAGATCTGTGTTTTTCTCTGCAGGATTCGCTAACGTTACATATTAGCCTACGGGTACATCTCAGATCACCGGGCTGCAAGTGGCACTTAACTTTTCAGCTACTAAATTAGGGTACAAGTTTGTCTGTTGTCACATTTCAAACAACAGCATTGGTAAATACATTACCTCATCATGTTGTATCTGGTAAAAAGTTGTCTTGAAGAAAGAAAAGTAGTGTTAAAAAGAAGATCTGATCTTCAAAACAAACACACGCCTTGTTAAGAGTCATGTCATCACGACAGTGTGCACATGTTTCCAGCCAAAAGGTGTCGCTGCGATCCACTTCAAACGGAGGGTCGGTCTACGAAGTGCAATACTGAAAAAAGATGAGGCAAAATTTTTTAAAAGCTTCACCCAGGGTGTATAAGAGTCAACAAAATCCCCTCAACTCCACCGATTCACCTCTTGTTTGGTCGACTGGAAGCTAAAGTCAGCAGTGCTAATTTGGTGATGGATTAGCTTCAAAGTCCTGCTTTGAGTGACTCTACTGAGACATCTACGACTTACTGTCTTTGGTTCTTCGATGTTTCAAAGATAAGTTTGAATTCATTTCTATTATTTATCTCGAGGGTTGAACATGAGGTACCTGTTTCTCTCACAGGAGCAGAAATATTCCTTTTCATGTCATGAAGTACTTTGATCTTATTGTATCCAACCAAGGGCATTATTTGTCTCCTGCTAAAGGATAACATCGTTTGTAAATTAACTTAGCGTCCATTGTGTGGGAAAGGAAAAGAATGAGACTAAAGCTCAGAGCTCAGGAGCTGAAATCAATTCAAATGTTTTTGTCCAACATGCTGCAGGAGTTCAGAGTCCTACATGGCAGAACCACTCATCGTTATTGGTGTTCATACTAAAATACAAACCCCCCCATTCAAATAAGTATTTTTTTTCTTTCATATTTTAAAAATGAAAATTCTTTTTATTCAAATGAAAATTTTCTTTTTCTATGGAGCTCACATTTAAAGGGGTCATGGTTACAGTCAAGTAGTCTGCTGCACTCCTAATGAAAATCAACACTTAGCGTGAGCACAAACATGATGAAAATTTAACATATAACAGAATAGTCTCTGCTGTTGACAGAGTCATCACGGCTCAGGAGGCATTTTTACTGTGAGAACAGAGGGTGACATTACTCTTCGCTGTTTCTGCAGGGACTGCATGTTTCTTCCTCTCCCTCAGATACAAGGTCACTCTCAAATATCGTTAAGCTGTTGCCAAATAATCTTTCATCATTGTCATCACCTCCCTCGCAGAATCTCTGCCAGAAACTCCCAGTATATCAACAGAATTAGGAACAGTTCCTCACTTTGCATGGAAAAGGTGGAAAAAGTGACTCGACGCTCAAAAGCAGGCCTCAGATCTGTCACTCAGCCCGTCAGCTATTCTGCTCAGCTGTCTGGGCTTGTTACAGATGTCTGCACGTATCGTTTCCAACATTCAGGATTCTAAAATGTTTTTTTAATGCACTTATGATTCATTAACTCTTTGGAAACGACATCATCACAGAGGCCCTTTGCATGTAGTTATTTAAAGGTGTAATATTTACAGCTGCAACGTACAAAGGTCTGAGAGGGAAAAGCAGTGCTGTGTGTGTCATGTGATGCCCTGATTGCTTGGTTAACTCTTTGTGTCGTGATTAGGGTTCAAAATGGGTGGCAAATTACTGGTAAATATCGTGAAAGTTGGGGAAATTTAAGTAAAAGAACTTAAATAATTTTTTATAAAAATTCCTGGAAAATTTTGTCTCTGAAATGTTGCATTTTTTTTCTCGTTATCATCTTGATTTAATAAATACTAAATAAGAAATGTTTGCATGCATGTTTGTTTATAACAAAACAAAGGGTTAATATTTAAACACTTGAATGACCAGGTAAATACAGTTCATATAAATTCCCGTTAATTTCTGAAAATTCCCATGGAAACTTTCCAGCTAGGAAAATTCCCTGAATTTTTCAACTCTAGTCTTTGATTCCCCTTTTCTCGTGGTCGTTTTATCTCTTTTATTTATTTATTTATTTTTTGTTTTTTTTCTTAGTTTCTTTTCCATGAATTTGTTTTTCAACCTATTCTCCAAGTGGATCTAGTTTAGTTTTACCTCCTGCCCTTGTGATTCCCTCCTGCTTGATTGCCCTTCATAATTTTCCCCTCTTTGTTTGTTTGTGTGTGTGTGTGTGTATACATTTTTACACATTGACACACATACATTTACAACAATCCTTTTCACTTTGTTTGAAGGGAAAATTTTCTAAAACGTAAACATAAATAATGCCTCACAATTTGCATAAATGAAAAGAAAAAGCAGGGTAGCCCATTGCTTAAAAGTATTTTTCTCTTGTGCAAAAATATGAACAATGACTCAAAATCTTTGTTAAACAGAAAGAGAAACAGCAGATACTCTTCAGTGGGTTTTTTTTCTAAATGGCTCAAAGTTAAAGAAAAAGAAAAGGAAAGCAGGCAGTCAGAGCGTGTTTTCTGTTTTGATCTGAGAGAAGGAGTAGCGTGGGTTTTCCTGTCATGATGCATGTGGAATGCATGCGCGACATCTTGACAGGTAGGTGCACTGAAGAATGCCTGTGGCCCAAATTGAGAAAATACTTGAGGGCTCTCACGCTGACTTTTTGAGCCCTTTATGCACCCTTTCCATACGTGGGCATATTTGCAAACTCAGCGGGAATTACCAACAATTCACAGCAATGTGACGTAAAACACAGGGTTCCCAGGGGAAGCCAGCAAACAACTCAGAGAAAAACAAACGTATTACACCGATATTAAATAAAGATGTAAACAGGAATCACAGAAATTGGAACCAGTGTTGACGCTTTAGAAATCAAAGTCAGTCTGCCTTAAAGAATAGTTGTACAATATAACCTTAATCTGCATGAATCTATACATCTTTACTCACGTGTACGTGCAGTTTTAATCCTTTATTTCTGAACAAATCATATTTGATACATGAGTTTCAAAGACCTCTATCTCATCAACAAGATAAATATTTGAATTAAAAACCTGTCCAAAATAAATAAATAAATGATTGAAAAAAATGTATCCTACCCCCTTGAGGATTATCATTCCACGACAATCAGCTGAAGTTGTATTTTGGCCGTTTTCAAAATGGATACAAACAGGAATCCTCACACTTTTTTCTTCAGGAAAACCATCACCAATATTCAAAATACTTCATTACAAAAGTTGCCAAAACTGCCCAATTTATCAAACCAGAAATAAAAAGTCATAAACAAAAGGATACCGTAATGTTTTTATGGATTTTGTTAAAAGGTTGATAAACATCTCAGTGACAAAATAAAAAAAAGAAAAAAGAAAAGAAACTTGGTGGGTCAGGCTTTACAGGGTTACTTAACATATTATTATTTATATGTTTTTATATATTGATAAAGTCCACTTTAATTAAGCTGTTTGGACTAAAACTTGATTGATAATAATTCCTCCTGCTGCTCAGGTGAGCTACATGATGACATGCATGTTATGGGAGAAGTTGTAAAGTGCTTTCCTGTTTCCAGTCACTCCTATTTGCACCATTTTGAGCCCCTGCAGACTTATGAACTCAACTCCCTTCAATGTGATGTTAATTAAGTTTTTAAGGGCTCAGGGTTTAGGGGCGACATTGAGATTCATCCAATCTCTTTTTAATAGCTGTCCACTTCACTCAACCCTAGAGTTAATATCCTTTTACGGATATGTATATATATATATATATATATATATATATATATATATATATATATATATATATATATATATATATATATACTTCTAAAGCGTCAACACTGGTTCCAATTTCTGTGTTTCCTGTTTATGTCTTTATCTAATAACTGTGTTACATGTTTTCTCTGTGTTGTTTGCTGGCTTCCCCTGGGAACCCTATGTTTTACGTCACATTGCTGTGAACTGTGGGTAATTGCCTTGCTGAGTTTGCAAATATGCCCACGTATGGAAAGGGTGCATAAAGGGCTCAAAAAGTCAGCGTGAGAGCCCTCAAGTATTTTCTCAATTTGGGCCACAGGCATTCTTCAGTCCACCTACCTGTCATATATATACAAATATATATATATACAAATATGTATGTATATATATATATATATATATATATATATATATATATATATATATATATATATATATATATATATATGATATATATATATGATATATATATATGATATATATATGATATATATATGATATATATATTTGTGAGTGCATCATTGTCATAAAATCCACACAGAAAAAAAGTGATATCATCACCCCTGCTGAAAAATTCTCAGTATCTCAAAACCTATATTGTAAATCATTTATTTATTTCTTCCAACATCTGTTTCAGTCTAAAAAATCTAATACCGGTTGGTCTGGTCAGACAGTTAGGATTGATTTCTCTCTGGGAGCCTGAACAATCCTGGCTCCGATCTGTGACTGGGAAAGTATCCAGATCCTGATGGTAAACAAGATGAATTTGAACTTGGAGGTGATTTTACTCCCCATCACCACAGTGCTGAACACATTATACTATCATAC
The DNA here is from genome assembly GCA_030710495.1 of Labroides dimidiatus. Taxonomy (NCBI): domain Eukaryota; kingdom Metazoa; phylum Chordata; class Actinopteri; order Labriformes; family Labridae; genus Labroides; species Labroides dimidiatus. The sequence continues at coordinate 10,450,287 of CM061145.1, forward strand.
TACAGCTATTTCTGAGCTGTAGCAGCAGAACTGCATCCGTATCAGAAAGGCCCATTAGAAGCCTCCATCATTACTCTCCTCACAAACTACGGAGGCCTTGGCCTGCCTCCACAGTCCAGTTAGTTTGGGCCCTGCAGCAACACAACGCAGAGCAATTTGCTCTGAATAGCTGCCCAGGACATTTTCAGTGCATTACAGCAGCAATCAGCATCAGCAAGCAAGCTGGAGGAGAAGCAGAGGGAAAATACAGTCAGCCTCCGCATGAGACTGAGGAAGGTGGAAACAGAAAGAGAGAGGCAGAAAGAGGAGGAGATGGGGCCGTGATCATGTTACAGACGGATGTTACAGACGCTGGTCAAGGTGCTGAATGGGCAATAAAAGGACAGCATAATAAAGAGCAGACATTATATAAAGCTGACTCAGGGTCAGTGAAAGAGGAAGGAGATGAGGCTCCTGCTGTGCTCACAACAGCTGGGGGGATGAGGTCCCCTCAGTGGCTCCGATGTTAATATACTGCAGGACATATTAGCTCTGAGTCTGAGACACGGCCTGTGATTATGAGGAGGTATTATTAGTCCTGTTGGTGGGATTCAAGTGAATGTGTTTGTGTCCATGTGTTTGATGACCCAAGTTGCTCCATTTTCTTTTTCCTGCAAACTCATCTCTGCAGGTGAAAATTCATAAAACACGACCGCTGAGTCAGTCCTGACAGAGCAGCACAGCGGGGTTTGTCAAGGCTGGTTTTTCCTTTTTTGTTGCAAGCAGCAGCAGCTTTTGTGTTGTGTAATAGCAACAACAACAAGAGAAATGATGTTTAACAGGTTCTCCTTTAGAAAATACAAAGCGATATAAAGGTGAGCACCCTGGTTCAAGAGCTTATTAATGTTTAATTTAACTTTGTTGGAAAATCATTTATATTCATATGTTCTTTGGATGGATGTCCTCAATTAGGATAGTGTGCAGGTAGGTAGTGTTGGGTGTCAGTCTGCAGGTCCTGTCAGTCACATGCAGGTATAATCCTAATGTTATGTAATGGGTTTATTTAACTCATTATCTGTTTGTTTCCTGTTAAGTGATGGCCCGGCTTTGCTAAATCTCTCCACTTACATTCATTAGTACAGTGGCATCATGAGCAATGGGTAACCCATTGGTTCCCAACCTGGGGGGGTGCCAGAGAGCTCAGGGGGGATGCAGGACTTTGACTGATCTGAGGCTAAAAGGAATTAACATGCGCAAAATTATATTTGCGCATGTTAAATAAAAAAAGTCACAATGACTCAACTAATGGGATGATCAAAAGTGTAAACCCATATAGAAAACAGATTCTTGTCCACATCTAAAAATATATAATATTTAGAAACTACACCTCCGAAACCTCTGAACCTCAGTGACCGGGCAGACTATTTAGTCTGTTCAATAAAAAAAACAAGGTATAGACTAGGGATGAAGCAAGCTAAAACTGTAGCCGGCGCGCTCTTGTCTGGATAACCCCTGATTCACACATACTCGTGAGCGCCACGGTCTGCCAGTGAGAGCCAATTCACACTGGATTCGTCTCTGGCGCTGAAAACAGCTCAGCGTACTCCATAGCAGCTGGATACGCGAGATCACAAGATCACAAGATCACAGGAGAACCACATGTTCCCGCAGGAATCACACCCATGACAACTACTTTCATGATATGAAGTATGTAAAACTCACCTGCCCTCCCAGAGCTTCATTAATTCAGTCCTTCCCTTTTAGTCTCTGTTGGTGTCCTTATATAAAGGATGTGTTGTATCGTATATAATTATCTGGTTTTCCGCCTCCAATATAAACTTTTCCTCGTCCATGGCGTCAGATTTCCTCTGGGTCTGACCCGCTGATGACTGCTGGCCCTGTGCCAGTGTCGAAGTTTTAATATACGAGGATAATTTTACGATCAACATCTGAACATGGTGCTTTATTTTGAAAAGACCAGAAACTCTGATCATTTTTCGTGTCTGTTTTCCTGTTTGGTACCATCTGCTCTGCGGAGATTGACGCGTCTCTGCAGCGTACTCTGGCAAAAATAGACTTGCAGCAGAACAGCCGCTGGAGTACCATGAGGACACAGAGACATACTTTGAAGTACTGACCGTCAAGTTTTCATTTTTAGGGTACAGGCCTGGATTTTCCTTACATTGTTTTTTGTATAAGAACCACCTGGGTAAAAGCATTTGAACTGTAAATGATACTTTAATGTGTTAAATGCATTATTTGCTCTTGATATGTCTCTCAGTAAAGCAAAAGTAAGCTCCTTTAAGTTCAAACATTGTGTCTCTGGTATTATTGTCTGGAGCATTTTAGGCTCAATAGTCATTCCTAGTTTCTTCTGTCAGCCAGCCTATAAAGCTCATTTGTTTCAGCAGTACAAACCTTAGTTAAAGGGTTACATAAGTGCTGAGTTGTATCAATATATCTGAGAAAGACCCACAGATAGTGATTTGTAAGCTGTGTGATGCACACATGAGAAATAATCCAGGCCGTGATGACTAGAAGAACCTGCTTGGAGAGGGAGACATGCAGAGTGCAGGGGAATGACTCGTTGCTCTGAACCAGATGAGGGTCGTTCCTCTCTCATAGATCAGATCTATACCCTGTTCTTTATTTAACAGATGAAACAGCCTCATGTTATTGATCTTATTTATATGATGAGATGGTTGAGCATTTACAACTCTCCTCTGCTCTCTGTATTGCACATGGCAGTTCTGCCCTGATGCACAAACAGGTACACCCATACTCACACACACACACGTACATATACACAGAGACAGACAAGCACTCGATGTGTTGGACAGTCTAGAGAGATGTCACAACCATCGCAAGAGATGCAGAAAAAAAAATCTGCCTTTTCAAAGCGCTCCAAGGGCATGAAGACGGCATTATTCTTTGAAGCATTAATAATAATTTATGCTATGGTACTAATGTTTGGATTTACATTTGTAATTTATTTAAAAAAAAAGGAAGATAAAAAAAATTCATATATAGGGTTAACCAAAGAGAAATGAAATAAAAAAAAAAATATATATATATATATATATATATATATATATATATATATATATATATATATATATATATATATATCTATATATATATATATATATATATAATTCATGTTCATTTTTTAATTCAAGATTCGTAACCAGTTCCTTTATACTTTTGGCGCATGTGAGTGCACCGAGGGGTTCCAGGGAAAAAAAGGGTTGAGAACCGCTGCATTAGAAGATGTATAATATGTGCAATGCATTGCATGTGTGAGTAATGCACACTTATTTTTGTTTTCAGTTTTACAGACATTACAGAACTTAAACTAGGTTAACACAACTTGAGCAAGTTATATCGATGTATGCTAACCACTAGTATATCAATGCATTTTTTTTTTTTTTTACAAATGTTAGCATCAAGCTAGTGCTTCATTTTTGATACATTAGTAGATTTATAACATGTTGAATGTAAGGAATAGGAATCTCTTTTGAGGAGTTGCATATGTTTGTTTGTGTTCACAGTTTTGCAGACAGGGAGAAACTTAACCTAGGTTAGCACAACTTGCAATGCTAACAATGTTAGCAATGCAACGTAAATGAAAAGCATGACCGATAAAATGAAGCACGCTTCACTCGTCATGACACACAAAGAGAGTTAAACTGAAACGGGAGACGCTGAATTATTGTTAATTTCAGAACTTTGTTACAAAGTTATCTGCCGGCAGGCTTTGCTCAGCCCACTCCTGTAATGTTGACTAGCTGTAACTCACTTCTGTAGATTACTGTGAGGGCAGCAGTGGCAATTGAGGATTGAATGGAGTCAGAGCTCCATCTAGTGGACAAAAATTGCAAGAACTCCTGCCGATGATGACTTTTTGAAAAAGGGCTAAAATCGGACATTTAAATTGACCGGATGATAAATCGGTCACGCCCAAATCCAAACCATGTGTACTCTTAAGCCTGTGAATGTTATCAGGTGATTCAATGGTTTGACTCCAACAAGGGCGAGGCTGCTCTCGCACTTGCAGAGGATACAGAGTGAGGAGTTGCCCCACCAAGAAACACATCCTCTGACCTTGTTATTTGTTTGTATTCCTGTACAAAGTTTGAGAGCCCAAGGACTGCTCCTCGGAGAGGCAGCTTGAATGTCTGAGTATCACTGGTGTTGTTTTTGTCAACAATGAGGATGATGAAATTATTACCTTGACGTCCCTTTTTTTCATGATGATAACGAGACAGTGACGAGTTAAATATGGCTCTTTGATGACTAACAAGTTTTCCTTGATGAAACGAGATGGGACAAAAATGTTAGTGTGTGGTCTGTTAGATGCTGAAAATGCATAACATTTCTGGCTATTGTCCGTGTACTCTGTCTGTCAAAAGCTAAAAAGTATTAGCAGTGTTGCTGCATCCTCTCCTTAACTGGCCCACCACCTGGCATGCAGCCATATTCTGCACAACACACCTGTGGTCGCTAGTCACAGACCCCTTTATAACCTACAACATCATAAAGATGCGCTTGCATTGGGCACAGAAACAGCGTTTAGCTCCATTCATTCAGACGAGTTCAAGTTCTATAAACACTAAATTGAAACTGCAAGCAGCATAAAAATGTCCGGTTGTTCTGTGGTCGGTTGTCAGAAACAATACCTTACCATGGAGTCAACTTCTATGGAGTTCAGACCGTTACATAGCAACCGGTGTTTCGGGGTAAAGAGTGACCGTGTTAACTGGAGATTCTCAGCCGAATGTGTCAATGATGGTCGGCTGAGAGTCACCAGTTAACAGGGTCACACTAGAAAATTAATGAATTAATGAATGAATGAATGACTAAAAATAGACTAAAACCTTTTTGAGTTTTCATTGACTACTGCATGTAGAAATGACTAAAATGTGACTCAAACTAATCAGCATTTTAGTTAAACAGACTAATTTTGTGTCCCAAATTGCACACTTCTGCACTTACACTTACCATTTTGAGTGCATGAAAGTATGGAAAAACTCAGTGCACTTTGATTTCTCAGCTGGAGCACTCAAAACAGGCAAAAAGTTGAGCATAGAACTGTGGACACTTCTCACACTCAATGGTTGCCATATTGGCTTTGTAGAGGAAGGGGTGGGGACGGATTAAACGATGGATGATGGATGTAATCAGTGGATTGCAGAGGAACAGCTGTGAACGGCTGTGAAATGTATCGTAGTTTCTGGTAAGTGCGAAGCCGCAGTGTTTGATTTGGGACAACACTATCCTGTAAGAATTAATGTACTGTTACAATAAGGTCAGAGTGTACACAGTGCACTTCATGTGAGTGCACTTAAGGAAGTACAGGATTTGGGAAAGAAATAGACTAAAACTAAGATAGCTGCCAAAAACAACAATGAGAATCACTGTTTGAGACCTTCACTCTAACCTTCCTGACTTTCATTTCAACTAGTTTGGAGTAAATTTTCTGACCAGCTTCAAATAGCCCTGTTGTTACAATGTGCTCTATAAATAAACTTCTGTTGCCTATTTTGACTTGTCAATGCACATTTTCTGGAAACAATCAAATGATACCTGGATAAAGGTCAGGACATATCCACGTTCCATCTATGCACTAACAGCCTCTCACATGGACTCTTGGCTGAATTTCTCTGCATGTCTCTAGCAATACATTAGTAATGAGGTAAATGGCTGTTTTGTTGTTGGTTTCCCACATGCACTTCCTGTTGTCACAGAGTAAAGAGAGTGCAGCTGATGTGTATTTGTTCTGACAGAAGCAAAAAGCAGGAAACCAAAAGAAAAGAAGTAAGTAGTAAGTAAAGGAGGACTGATCACTTGCTGCTTCTTTCCTGATTGTTTTAAAGATGTGATGTCTCCAAACTTCGACTGTAAAAAAATGGATGTCATCTTGCTCGGTTCAAACTGAGGTAACCAGAAAAACTGCTCCCCCTGGTGACTGGCTGCAGTATCGGTAAAACACTCTGTCTCTCTATTCATTCCAGACGGGCTGTGTTTAAACTTTAAAAAAATAATGCACCTCGTAGAAACGTCTCTCACATGCTGTAAGCTGTGGTGATATGAAGACATCATTAGGCCACATTGTGTTCAAGTCCTTTTTTTCTGAAAAGTTTCTTTTTCATTAGTTACTAGACATTAAAAACAGGGTTTTACATCTCGTTTAACGATGATTGACAGCTGCCGTTCTTGTGGAGTTTTTTTTTTTTCCAGGAATAGTAAAATATATCAGGAAAGAGAGTTAAGAAGAGATTAGACTGTCGAAAGAAAAAAATAAACCTTTAATTTGTTACCTGGCTCCACTTAGACTCTCTACTGTGCAGTAGAGAGTTTTTACAATGGTAAAAAAATTGGAGCCACACTGTCCATTCTTTATACAGCCCATGGTTCCAAACAGTTTGTGTTTGATGTAAAAAAAAATGAATCTGATTTGATATGCAGGAGATGTGGAGTTTCTTATAGGCTAGGCACAGTTATCCCTTCAAGTTGTGTTTAGTGTCTTCTCACACACAAAAACGAATTTTGACATTGCACAAGTTGCTATTAAGAGCTTGTTGTTGGTAAAGACTTTTGGAACCAAGTCCTTCTTTAAAGTGTACAGACAAGCTTTAATGGCTTTTCACTCAGGCAATTAGAGCAGGGGAGTGTTATTCTAATAGGCTATTATTATGCATCTTTTCTAATTAGATATAAGACATGATGATACATGAGGTAGTATTACAGGACTACAGCACTAATTATAAACAGGGAACATTTAATTTATATAAAAATAATCAAAGACTACATAATTACAAACACACATATATAAATGCTGAGCTGCAGCAAATAGAGGTTAATGACTTGTTGCGTCTGACAGTTCAGTCGGTCGTCTTGTTTTTCGGTTGGCCCAGGTCTGTAGTCAGACGCACCATGAGCTGTGTGTCAGGAAGTATTGTATCATCCCTCAAAAACAAGAGAGTCTGTGTTTGAAAGATAAGGGAAAGGGAAATCTACCGAGTCACAAATTATTAATGATGGAGCTACAAGTAACCCCTGAAATAGAATAACAACTAAACAAGAGACAGAAAAACACCCTGACACACCGTCCTGAAGGAACAGCCTCTAATGCAGAGAGAGCCCAGACTGTTCTGTTTTCATCAGGTGAGTTTCATTGGATTTGTTTATCAAACAGTGCATTTCACAGGATAGACTTCCCTCTGTAAACAGGTGCCTTACTGCTCCAGCTTTTCCTCTGGCCTTTGCTTTGGTTTGGCTGCTGAACAGAGTAACTCTTACTTGTGCATAAGCATTATTTGTGGGAAGCTTTGTACCCAACTACATTTTACATGTCCATCAACAGTGTGCCTGCAGCTGACTGGCTGACAGCTATGATTTAGTGATCAACAATCAACATACCTGCCAACATTTCACTGTGACAAAACGGGAGACACCCCCCCATCCCCCATCAAGTGCCTCCAAATTTATTTATGATTAAAACAAAATTTAACTGCCATAAATCCTTCGAAAAAAGAGGAAAACGAAAATTGATTTTTTCCAATTCTATTTTCCAAGTTGAAAACAATAAGGAATTAGTGTATACAAAACATTTTCAGGTATCTTCAAGCTACAGAACATATCTATTCATAGATTCATAGAATCTACAAATTTTTTATGTTTTTTTTTTTTTTTTTTTTAAATCTCCGTGTTCTCATTTATCACTACAGTATGAAGTCCTACAATGCTGAGTTCAGGCAAAATGGCCATCATGTATCATGAGTGTATTTCCATCATTTAGAGCTTGCTGAATGCAGTAAAGAGCCTAAAATCTACAGAATTTAAAGTACAAACAATTTATTTTCTGTATATTTTCACTTAAGATGAGAAGCGATGATTGATGAGAAAGCAATGTTGATTAAATTCTCCATCTTTGCTGCTCTGTTTACATGTTGCTGAAATCACTTGTGATACATTCAGGTACCATTGGCAACTCAAGAATCTAAGGATTACACCTTTTTTTTTTTCGGTTTTTGGATTAGACAAATGTCTTAGCCAGTCATTTAATCCTGCCAGTGGGTTTGAGGAGAACAACACGCTGCTCATGCTGAAATCACAGGTTGGTCCCCTCAGGTCAATAACTGCTCAGAGAAACAGAGATTTGATAAAGCTGATAGCTCAGGTCAAATGGTCACAGTCTGCTCAAATGTGAACTAGAACCTGATTGTTGACGCTCCCTAAAGAGTTCATGATGAAGTGTCCAGGTTGCAGGACGAAGTGCAAAATAAAAAGAGGAAACTCAAATATTCAGGAGCATCAATGTAAATATGTGTTGCTTTCACATTAATGCTCTCCTGTTGGTAACACTTCAACTATTAATTGTGTTTACAGACTGGTTCTTTTGCTTCTACTTGACTAAAACTTCATTCAAGTAACTGCTGGATTTTGTGTAAAATATATTTTTTGGCAGAAAAATTGTATGAACTTTTTTCACCCCTGGGTGACAGAGTTTTTAAGGCCATCACCTTCGCCAGTGGGCACCAGGATGTAAACGAGCACAGATAAAAGATGGCATCTTGTAGTGTGGTGTAGATCAGTGTTTCTTAAATTATTTCAGATCAAGAACCACGTATCCCCTCAAAAAATAACCTCATGGACCACCAAGCTACACAGCCCCCAAACAACAGCCTAGATAGCCAACTGATGTGATATAAACTGGCATCATACATGAACTGGCACTAAAGTTAGCTTCAACAGAGTCCACAATGCTCACTGTAACTGAATCATCTTGTTGTTGAAACTTCTCCTGGCCAGTGTTGGAGGTTTTCTCTTCCTTATTTGATTTTCTTTTTACTAAAAATTACTCACTGTCAAGGCGGACCACTAGGAAGTGCAATTTGAGAAACACTGATGTAGAGTATGTGGGCTCTAGCTTCTCAGCCAGAGAAATGAATAAACATTGATAAGAGGACAAACTTTTTTTTGTTCCACTTTCAAGAACCTTCACTTTCTGTCATTTCTCATGTTCATTATCTTTGTGCTGCTGGCAGCTACTCAAGTGTCTGACAGTTTGTTTACATGCACACAGCAGTCTGGCTAAGGTCTTAGCTCATGTGCTTCACACAGTGAAGCAAATGGTTGGCACAGAGTTGACCTGTGCCAAGTTGATCCTTGGCACAGAGTTGATCAGGTTCTAAATCATGGCCTGTGGAGTGTTGGTCCATTTCTCTTCAATGGCCATGCCAAGTTGTTGGATATTGGCAGGAACTGGAACATGCTGTCATGTACGCATTCAGAATGTCATCAATAAAATGCACCTGTGTTCATTTTCTAAAACATACACCTGCCCAAACTACAACCTCTCCGCCACCATGGGCCACTGCATTCACAACGTTGACATCAGCAAACTGCTCAGCCATACGTCTGTCATATGCCCTGAACAGTGAAAAGAGGGATTCAACCGTGAAGAGAACATCTCTCCAAAGTGCCACTCCATCCAATGTGAGCCAACTCAACTCAGTTACAATGATCAACTAAGTAAGGTTGAGACCCCGATAAGGATGACGAGCATGCAGATGAGCTTCCCTGAGATGGTTTCTGATAGCCTATGCAGAAATTCTTTGGTCATGGAAACCACTTGTTGCAGCAGCTGTCTGGGTGGCTGGTGTCAGACCATCTTAGAGGTGAAGATGCTGGATGTGGAGGTCCTGGGCTGGTGTGGTTACACGTGGTCTGCGGTTGTGAGGCTGGTTGGATGTACTATTCTGAAACACCTTTGGAGTTTCGGCTTATGGTCAAGAAATGAACATTCAATTCACGGGGAACAGCTCTGATGGACATTGTAGTCAGCATGCCGATTACGTGCTCCCTCAAAACTTGCAACATCTGTGGCATTGTGTGATTAAAAAGCCCATTTTAGAGTGTCCTTTTATTATGACCAGCCTGAAGCTCACCTGTGCAATAATCACAGTCTATTCATCCTCTTTTTATGCTACACCTGTGAGGTGGATGAATCATTCTGCAAAGGAGAAGTGCTCACTGACACAGATTTTGACAAATTTGTGGACAATATTTGAAAGAAATAGGCCTTTTGTGTACTTACAGAAAGTCTGAGGTCTTTGAGTTCAGCTCATGAAAAATGGGAGCAAAACAAAAAGTGTTGCGTTTATATTTTTGTTTAATGTAAAATCTACAAAAGCACAAATTCTGCTAAGTAAATGAAAAACAAAGCACTTTGGTTTACTTTATTTTTGTATTATTTTTATCTATTCATTAACTTATTAATTCATGAGGTTGAAAGAGTTGTTTTGTTCAGAACAGACATCAATGCTTTACTATTTCTCCTTTGCTGCAGGTGTGGGTAGTAAGGTAGAGCATTAGCAGCTCATATGAACTGATCATTGAGGATCATTGGATGTGAGTGTAAAAAGAAAATAAACACTAACCCACTAGTATTTCTTTAACTGGTTAAATATATTATATGGCTGCCTTAATAGTAAAAGGTGACCCAGCAAAATTCAGGATTAAATATTTTATGGTTTACATAATAAATTTAAATGTAAATGTAAATTCTCTTCTCTCAGGTATAAATAAGATGTGTTTACATTTGCTGTGGGTACATTTCATTCCACATATAAGCGTTGGTTTATGGCATTAGGACTTCCTTTGGGACCCAAAATGAATTCTGATTGTAAGAAGTATCTGAAGCATCAAATTCAAGTTAAACTTGAAAAGGAGCCGCACATTTCAACTGGCAATCTCCACAAGTTTCTTCTGGAAGGCAGACAGGAGTATGACCCCTCTCAGATCAATGTCAAGACTCTGTGGAACTTCACTGAAATCAACAGACAACCCCTGCATCTTCCTCCTATGGCAAGCTTTAGCTCCGGTCTTGTGCATGGCTCTCCTGACAGCCTCCCTTCCAGCTCTAACTGTGGCTGCAACTCTGCGGACACTTCTCCATTTACTTGTTTAACACCAATCTCTTGATTCTTTTAGTTTTCAGTCCAGAGATTTTGTTTTTCCCCTCCTGAGCCCTCCTTGTGATCTAAACTCCCGATGTTTACAAACTTCTTTCTGTTGAAGTCGATGAAGTTCCACAGAGTGCTGACATTGATTTGAGAGAGGTCATACTCCTGTCTGCCATCCAGAAAAACTTGTGGAGATTGCCAGGTGGAATGTGTGGCTCCTTTTCAAGTTTAACTTGCAAATGACACTTCAGATACTTCTTACAATCAGAATTCATTTTGGGTAGCAAAGGAAGGAATAATAGCATAAATGAAAGCCTCTGTGTGAGGTGACTTAATCTTACTTTCATTTGCATACATCAGCTACCTAAATTAGGTTGAAAAGACTCTATCAGTGAATTCTTTCTCTGAGCCTGGGGTCTGTGGTTTGAGGATTCCACTTCTTCTCCTTCTCTGTTTACTTTGCAGCTCAGCGTTCTCTTTTCTGTTATCAGATATTTGTATAAGTTTGTGATGTCACCACAGAACCTTATTTGTTTTCTGTTAACATTGTAGCTTGCAGGATTTTGGTATTCAGTAGTAGAATATCTCCAATTGGTAATCCTTTCTGCCAAATGGGGCCAGGAGTTGGGAGAGGGGGGTGCACATGAGCAAGTGAGTGAGAGGAGCACATGGAGAGAAGAGAAACTGAAATAAGGGCTTATTCACATCTGTGGCTTGTTTGCTTTGTTCTGATTGTTGCAGTTGTCACTTGGTTCATTTGTGTTCACACAGAAAAAGTTTAATGCAGTCCAAAGTTGTCAATAAATGCCACCTGCCATCAAATTTTTCTCTCATTGGTCAGAAATCTAATTGGAAGGCTGGGGAGTTTCCATATTTTCATTCATTCATTCAGGTCCTCAACCACTTTCCACAGGGACAAACAACAGCCATGAGGCATCAGCAGTGTGTGAGGCTAGTTTGTGTTAAGTGTTCATCTAGCTAATGTGCAGTGTTTGCTGTATCATAATATCATTATATATGATATCACGATATCAGTTCTTCTTCTTCTTCTTCTATTGTTTTGATTGACTTGCTGTTTCGAAACAACAAGCCAGGTGTGAAAACACCCTTAAGTTTTGCTCCCTCTTGCCTTTTCTCCAGACAGTGACACACACAACCTGTACATGGATGAATCTCAGCAGCAAGTTGATAGTAGGGGCTCCCCAGTACCCACTCCACTGACCTGATGTAGAAATGAGCGTTACTTTTTCGGAGGGCACTCATGCATCCTCACAATGATTGCACCCTGGGCAGTCGCCCACATTGCCCTCAACGAAAACCATCCCTTCCCAACTGCACTTTATCATGGTTCACTGTGTACAAAGAAACTTGAAGTTGAGTTATACGTGTCCCATAAAGTTTCAAACACTGCCTTTCATCAAGCAATTCTGCCAGCTTGTAGAAGCAGACAAAGAGATAAAGATTTAACCTTTGACCTTTAGCAGCCAGAAGTACCATTATCTCTGCTAACCCGTCTGACTCGTGTTTCTGCGTTACACAACCAAGGCCAGCTCTGCTTTCATTGGTCGCCACAGACAACCATCTATGGAGTGAGAGCAGCAGAGGGAGCATAAAGGACTGTATGTCTGACACTAAACACAGCTTCAGCAAAACGTCCTCTGAACACGTGTTTGACGCAAGACTCCTCACCAGAGAGCTTGACCATAAGTAGCACTGACATCCAGAATGACGTTATCAAGGGCTGGGACTTTAACAAATTGATTATGATTTTTAAAAATTACATATTTTATCAGTTTATTGTTGCACTCAAGACAGCCTGGAATGTTTCTCAGTGTACGATCCAGAGCTCGGAAATTTCAGTTTAAAAAAAAAAAATAGTTTGACTAAAAGCATCACTTATTCATTGATTCACCTTATATTCCACTTATCCTGGTCAGGGTCACGGATGGCTGGAGCCTATTCCAGCTGTCTTAGGGTGAGAGGTGGGGTACACCCTGGACTGGTCTCCGGCCAATCACAGGGCTGACACTCAGAGACAGACAACCTTTCACGCTCACACTCACACCTACAGGCAATTTAGAATCACCAATTAACCTGATGAGCATGTTTTTGGATTCACTTATTTCCCCACTGGCACACACTATATGGGAGGGGAATTTTTTTCTAACTCAGGGGTTTAGGAGATATTAAGATCACAAGTTCGCCAAATCAGAAGCACAGCTCACATGACTGACAGGTCTGGCACCCAGGAGGCCTGAAGCTCACCTCTTTGGTCAGCATTTCATTCCTTCATTCATTCCTCTGTTCAGGAAAAGAGTTTTCAGAGAGACTGGAGAAGTGCTTTATAAGTACAAATCCGTTTACAATTCAAATCCCATTGTGGTGTCCGGCACTCAGAGAGAATGCAATGAGAAGAATTTGCCCTCTGCGTGTCCCTTCTTGAACCATCAGAATGTGAACACTGTCATCATAACAATGGTTCTGAGAATTCAAGCAAAAATCAGCATGCTAATTTAGGGACCGGGTGAACTCGGAGCAGGCTTCATATCGCTGCTTTTACCCTGCAGCTCATTAAGAGCTAATGAGGCCGACCTACGGTACCATTTACATGATATGTGTGAAAAGGCCTTCATTTGGATTAGCACACAAACCATTGTGGCTCTCACTATGCACAGTACCAACAGGGCATCTAACAGGGCTTGGTCTGCTTCTGGTCCAAGTACGAAACGCTAAACACAAACAAACACTCAACAACAGCTGGTTTCTGTTCTTAAAGGAACAAAAACAATATGTGATGACACAACCAAGGCAACTAACACACACACACACACACACACACACACACACACACACACACACACACACACACACACACACACACACACACACACACAAACACACATGCAGGTGTTTTTGCAGATGGATTCAAACAGGAATGTTCACACACAAAAATCCTTGATGTCAGCACATTTCCAAACGGCAAACAAGGCTGTGAGCTGCTCAGCCATGCTGGTCAGGCTTCGGGCATTACCAGTGTACATTACATGACATGTTCACAACACACACACAAACGCACACACACACACAAACACACACACACACACCCACACACACAGCACTGGGCTGTAAACATTAGCAATATTTTCTGATTTCCTCTGTTGGGCAGACAGGTGAGTAGTAGATCTTTCTGAAGAGGGTGTGCATGTGTGTGTGTGTGTGTGTGTGTGTGCGTGTGTTTGTGTGTGGTTGGGGGGACTAAGCCCTTCACTGGTGATTATCTCCTTTACACTCACACTACCTCAGAGATGAATCATAGTGGATGGTGTAACTGCATGGAAGAGAGGGACGGGCCCTGATCTGCCATGTGAAGGCTGGCCTTTTAGGTCTCTTTTGAGTGTGTGTGTGTGTGTGTGTGTATGTGTGTGTGTGTGTGTGTGTGTGTGTGTGTGTGTATTGCAGTGCAGAGAGAGGCCAAGGATCTTGTTTAGATGCTGTCAGCAGAACAGGGAAGCAGAGGCGTTTTCACTGATGCAGATGAAGTTGCCTGTTTTCACAAAGTTTTCTGAACAAAGTGACACAAATTAACACAATACCTGCTGCCCTGCTTTGGTGCAGTTTTTTAGCCTTATTCTGATAATTCAATTTACATCAATTCCCAGCATTTATCAGCTTTTAGCTTCACTGACTGAATTCCTTTTCATGCAGTGAAAATCAGTTATTTCTAAAAGCCATTTCTCAGCTTCCCTGTCTGGGTCTTCCAGGACCAGATTGTTTTACTGCATGTGGAAGCTCCTATGACAACACCAATTTAGCAGGGAGAAGAGAAAACATGTTGTACTGCACCCTTGTTTGTTTTCTTGGAGACAGTTCAGTACAAGAACTGATACAACACTCATGTCTTTACAGTTTATATTAAGCTGCAGAAGGCACCGGCTCACGGGTTTACAGGGTGACACACTGCGTGTTAGAGCAGTAACTCAGGCATAGCTTGTCCCAACACACACATCTAGTTTTGCTGTAAAAGCTGTCTTTTCTTGGCTTGGTGTGTACAACCCCAATAAACTAAAAACGCAAATAAAAACACAATACAAAGATTTGTAAATCCTGTATTAAACCTATATTCAATTACACTACAAAAACAAGATATTCATTGTTCAAACTGATAAACTTTGTCTTTTGCAAACATTCACTCGTTTTGAAATTGAAACCTGCAACCCGTTTCAAAACAGGTGGAACAGGGTCATGTTTCCCACTGTGTTACATCACCTTTCCTTGTAGATGTAGTGATGAACTGTGTCAACTGACAATGAAGTGTTCCTGAGCCCACATGGTAATATTCTTTACACAATGATATCGGTTTTTCAATGCAGTGCTGTCTGAGGGGTCAAAGGTTACGGGCATTCAGTGTTGGTTTTCAGCCTTGCTGCTTATATGCAGAGATTTCTCCAGATTCTCTGAATCTTTTGATGATATTATGGACTGTAGATGATGAAATACATCAATTCTTTGCAGTTGTATGTTGAGAAACATTGTTCTTAAACTGTTGGACTATTTGCTCATGCAGTTGTTCATAAAGTATTGAACACCGCCCCATCCGTGCTTGTTAACGACTGAGCCTTTCTTGGATGCTCCTTTTATACCCAATCATGACACTCACCTGTTTCCAATGAACCTGTTCACCTGTGGAATGTTCCAAACAGGTGTTTTTTCAGCATTCCTCAACTCAGTTTCTCAGCCTTTTGTTGACCCTGTCTCAACTTTTTTGGAACATGTTGCAAACATCATATTCAAAATGAGAAACAATAATCAACTGTTCGAAACAACAAAGTCTTGTCTTTGAAGTGTATTCAACTGAATATAGGTTAAGGAGAATTTTCAAATAATTTTATTCTGTTTTTATTTGTTTTACACAACGTCCCAACTTCATTGGAATTGGAGTTGTATGTGGTTTCTGGTCTATCTGAAGCCTGTCCCAAGCTGATTCTGAATGAACTGCAGTTTTCAACACTTCTGTATTTGCTTCATATTTTTAGGCTGCTGTTTGGAATAGTCAGCCTCTGTGTTACTGGTGGAGATATTTTCATAAAGAAAGGAAAGTTATTCTCCCTGTTTTATGCTTTGTGCCCGTCTATGCTGTCTGTCCACTAAATAAAACTTTGAATTCAACTGAGAGTGATATCAATCTTCTAACTCTTAAAAAGAAAACACTTATCTCCAAAAATGTCACTTTTCCATCAAAGAAGTTATAAGGATCCTGCACCAAGATGTATTTCTCTATCAAATATTAATATCATCTCTTAATATTCCTGTGCATTGGAAGTCTGAAGTTCCCCAGAGAGTTTGAACATCCAACTTCAATCAAGATTAGTTTTCCCTCTCTCGCTCAGCTGCATTTCGCATGAACATGTTTGCGTCCTTATGGGATTTTTATGATATGGGGGTGCCAATAAAAAAACATGTCTCAGCTGCATGTCAGAATATTGAAAAGCCTCTCTTAGATGAACACTTGAGGTCGGAGGGCAGTCGGGCTCATTTCTACCTGAGGTTTCAATCAAATGTACATTGACTGCAGA
Organism: Labroides dimidiatus; assembly: GCA_030710495.1. Classification (NCBI taxonomy): domain Eukaryota; kingdom Metazoa; phylum Chordata; class Actinopteri; order Labriformes; family Labridae; genus Labroides; species Labroides dimidiatus. Next base: position 10,466,809 of record CM061145.1, read on the forward strand.
TGTGCTCATGTGCAGTCTCAGCTTATGACGATTTTCATAAGCTCTAAGCAAATGGGAACACATGGAGCTTGAATGATATGTGGACTGACGTACGCTCAAATCAATACATCTGAACTTTGCAGTGAAAAACAGCGTACGCCACGTTTTTATGCATACGCATGCTTTGTGCATGAGGCACCACGTCTTTTCATTTCATAGGATCTAAAAACTTTGACAATCAGCAAAGTGGGTGAGATAAAGAGATGTTCAACTGTCAGGCTGCAGTTTGCAAACTACTGATGACTGCTGCCCACACACTCCCTTTAAAGCTTGAAGGGAGCCTTTTCACAGGGACAAAATATGTGAATGGACGGGTAAAGACCCAGCAGCACATTTCACCTAAAAATGGTCTGCATCATTTAGCTCAGCATTCGAATGTATACGACATACAAAGCATTCGGAAAGTATTCACAGCACTTCACTACTGGACATCTGTTTCTGACATCATCCAGACAACATGAAAATATCTGGTTTTAATATCATCCAGATGTCAGGTTCCGACACCATGCCAACATCACCTGGATGTCTGGCTCCGACCTCATCCAGACAACATCCAGACATCAGGTTCCAACGTCATCTGGACATCACCTGAACATCTATGGGATGGCTGGTTCCGACATCATTTGGACTACCATTCAAACGTTCAGTTTTGTCATCATCCGGATGTCAGGTTCCGGACGTCACCTGAAAGTCAGGTTTCAATGTCAACTGGTTGTCACTGGGACATCTGCATCAGACATCATCTGGACCACGAGTTCCAAAGTATTCCGGACGTCACCTGGACGTGCAGTCCCAACATCATCTGGACATCACTCAGCTTCCTTTGTATTGTGTGTGTGAAAAGGCTCCTACATTCACTTTTAAACATTATACTGCAATTTCATTTCACCCAACGTTTAAGTGATCATGATCATTTTACTGACCGCATTTCTTCCATGAAGATGATGGTTCATCACTACCCTTCAAGGTTATAACAATGTGTTGGAATCTTAATCTTAATCAATCTCCTTAGATTTCTTTGCTTGATGCAGGACAATAATTTGACCCCTCTGAAGCAGATCAACATGACTGCAGGATCATTCTTCTGATATGGTTAAGAAATGAGAAGCTACTCAATGCATCAGCCAGGGTTAAATTAGTTGTTGCGAGCTGAAATGTAATCATCACCACAATAATAATCCAATGAAATGCTCTTAAGTACTTGCTTAGTTTAATCCAGGTGGTGACTTTTTTTTGGATGGGCAGTGTATGGTGACATATGCAACAAAAGGCCCAGATTCCAGAGGCAACCATTTGGATTTGGCCAAGACTTTCAAAGCAGTCTACAAGAAGAGCCGAGGCAATCGCTACTACCTAAAGCTGGGCTGAGGTCCGAAAGATCTGCAGACCAAAGCTGAGGAGGCTCCCTCAGTCTGTGTGCTCCTTTCTGCTATCATGTGTTAGGGAAGCAGGTTGAGGCTAGATGACCCTAATGCATTGCACAAACTGCAAAGCCAGTGTTGTTGTGGGGAGGAGCTGGACTGTTTGACAGCGGGGACAAAGGAGGATGCTGTCCAAGTCACATGACATCCTGGAGGATACCTCTCACACTCTCCATGGTATCCAGATAAAACAAACTGGATCCCCCATATAAATCCACCACAGGACTGCACAGGAACTGATATCTGCCCGTAGTGATCAGACTTTAACCTCCAACTACTGAGTGTCAAAGTCTGTCCAAGCTGTGGATTCATCTTACAGTCAGCAGCTTGAACACAACTATAACACCCACACTTCTCCTCTGGGTATCAGTAAAGTCTGTCTGATTCAGACCTTCATTACTTTTGCATTATTTCTGATGATGGTAGACCCTGTAATCTCAAAACCTTAGACCAGAGGAGATAATCTAATTATGACATGGTATTACTCCTAACATCAATAAAGAGTTATGATTTCATATTAGAGCTGCTAAACAAAAATCTATGAAAGTTCAGAGGGCTACACTTCATCTTTGTTTTCTAAAAAAACAACAAAAAAGTGTAAAAATGTATGTAATAAAACACGATGAAGAAAAGATGTTTTGGCTACTCCTAAAGCTAACCATGTAAGTAGGTAAAGCAACAGTACAACTGAGATGTAAAGAGCAGGTAAATTTATTTTGTAAATTAACTGCATTAATGGCTGCAGAATAAGTCAATCATTGATTTTATATGTTATACAAGACAAAAGGGCACAAATTTAGAGAAAGAAGTGTCTGTTTTTAGTAAAACTGTCTGAGCCCTGATTCACACGTACTCCATCAGCGCCGTTGTCTGTCAGCGCGAGCCAATTCACACTGCATCCGTCTCAGGAGCGGAGCGCAGCTCAGCGAACTCCACAGCAGCTGGATACACAAGATCACTGGAGAACCACATGTTCCCACAGGAATCACACCCATGACAACTACTTTCATGATATTTAGTATGTTAAACTCACCTGCCCTCCCAGAGCTTCATTAATTCAGTCCTTCCCTTTCAGTCTCTGTTGGTCTCCTTATATAAAGGATGTGTTGTGCTGTATATAATAATACGGTTTTCCACCTCTAAGATAAACTTTTCCTCATCCATGGTGTCAGATTTCCTGTGGGTCTGACCCACTGATGACTGCTGGCCCTGTGCCAGTGTCGTAGTTTTGATATACGAGGATAATTTTACGATCGACAGTCTGAACATGGTGCTTTATTTTGAAAAGACCGGAAACTCTGATCTTTTTTTGTGTCTGTTTCCCTGTTTGGTACGATCTGCTCTGCGGAAATTGACGCGTCTCTGCAGTGTACTCCGGCAAAAATAAACTCGCAGCGGAACAGCAGCCATTGGTAACACACACCGGAGACAGACCGCAGCGCGGGCTGTGTGAATGCACTGATTGACTTGAATGGCAGCGAAATACAGCGTAGTACGCGGCGCTGACTGACTGCGGCGCTGTACAGACTGGATTTGTGAATTAGGGGTAAAACGCTCTTTTTCAACATGGTGTTATATGATGTAGCAAAGGGGGACTCATGTTCTCAATGTGCAGGATAGGTGGTACTGAGTGAGAGCGGGTGTTTCGATTCATGTGTGTTACTTCTAGTACATTACATTTAGTTTGACCGTTCATCAAGATGGTTAAGTATTGAGTTTGTTCTGGATGCAGAACCACAAAATTAACCGGACATGGATTCCACGCTTTTCTAGAAATTTGAATGTAATGAAAACTTCTTTATAACAAATCCTGTGCTTCTGATGGGTAAAGTTCACATCCATAAGACAAGGTTTACAAGAGCTGATGTCAAATGAGAAAAGTGAACGCACACTGCAACACTTCAGGGATTCATTTGTCAGTCACCCCATTATTGTCATTGTTATTATTATTTATTTTTGATAATTCCATGTACCACCAGATTGTCTGTATTTTCCGGTGGCCCTGAGAGCTCAAGCACTGCAACTTAAGAAAGCACATGCAAAAAGACAAAACACAAGCAAATGAAGAAAACATCTTCATCCATTTGACAACATGCAGCATTAAGAAAACATGCTGCAAAGACCACAACACAACACATTAGAAAAGTAGAATTTTCTATTAAATTAAATAAAGTTCAACATTGAAAAAAAAAGAGAGAGATGGCTGCCATAAAGTCTTGGGAACATTTGCAGACCAGTTTACAGAAGAAAAAAAAAGGGATGAATCACCTTAATATATGGGCAACATCTGCAACGTGATGACAGGCTGCAAGTCAAGATCAGAGGAGGAGTTTTTCAGAACCTCTGCCGTCATAACTCAAACTGACACCTTCAGTATACTTTGTAGAAGTGACACAGGTTTAGGAGAGACACTTTGAGAGGAGCAGCAGTGAGCTATTCAGAGAGTAAATCTAACTTTTTTTAGTACTTTTCCCTGACAAAAGTCAGACAATTGCCCAACAGGCAATTTTCGTGTCAATCAACCTGATGAGCATGTTTTTGGACTGTGGGGGGAAGTGAGAGTACCTGGAGAGAGAGTGAGGGAGGTGTCAGTTTAAACCCTCAGTATCGCTTGAAGATGGACGTCACTAAATCTGGACCTGTTCTTCGATTTGCCTCCTTTCTTGCTCTCTGGAACACATTCTGTTGTGTTGACTTCTCTTTCTTTAGCTGTGCTGCTCATTGTGTGCGCTCATCTCTCTGGTACTTTGCACACTGCTCCACATGTTTAGTTAAATAATGCTGCATGAGGTTTTTCTTCTTCAGAACGGAAACTTTCTCTCTGTTTATGAGACAGGTGTGATTCCCCTCAAACTGGACAGAGATAATCATTCTCACTCTCTGTGCCTGACATCAACCTTTATTTTTGCTCTTTGAAAACATCAACAAGATTTAACAATGTTTTGAGGACAGTTGCAGGGTACCAATGTGTTTTTTTCAGGGTTAACTCTGAAATCAGATATTTCTTCCCCAGTCCCAGTAGTGGACCAAGCCATGAACTCAGTGGTCTAGTTTCACTATAAACTGATACCAAGTGGAGGGTCATATGAAATGGTGTCCTGGGCTGTGACTTTGAGACCCCCACCCAGGGGCGATTCTATGATCAGAGGTTTAAGGATGCTGGGCACCCAGAGATCTGCCCAGCCAGACAAGATAAATTTCACTCAAATGAACATTTAAACACAATTTCAATCTCACATTTGTGAAAGGAAACACTTTTTGGGAAAGTTTGTAACAAAACCATCAAATCTGATAAAGTTTATTTAAATGCTGAGCCACAGAAAAAGAGGAATGGATTGGAATCAAAAAAAGAAAGATATTGTAAACTTCATTTCCGGGTGAATAGGACTCATTTTAATACAGCAGCTCCTCAACATACACATTAGCAGTAACTTATGTATGTTTCTGATGTTAACCAGGCCCCTACATTGAGTACCAAAAATGGACCACTCACGCTGCTAGTGCTAGCTTCCATTGTTACTGTAGGTTATGTTCTTGTACAGTACAAAGAGGCAGCTCCCCTCCTGCATGTGGGCGTGACTTCAGCACCTCTTACTGACACGCCCCCAGCAGATGATTCTGAGACCTGATTTTATATACCCAGCATTTTTTCAATCGTTCAAACTTGGCTCAGGGGTCAATGACTCATGTTTCTGTGGTGTGACAAACTCATAACATTTTTCAATTTACTGCTGCTTTACACAGACTTTAATTTATGTTGCTTCACCTTGAGGGCTGTTAGCCAGTCAGTAGCACCTTGGCTTTAATATTAACACATGCACATGACGCAACAGCTAGCTCCTTTCATTGCAGTTAAACAGAGAACTGTGGTTCTGTCTGACCACCTGTAATGTTTCCTAGCTAGAAAAAAACATCAGCTAACTCCTACCTAACAGCATAAACAGTGACCTTTGATTAAATGCAGCAGCAATGAGGACTTAATGATAATAATTTGTTGGTACTAAGTGGTAGATAGTAAGAAATGTGCCACATATCCTGGTTCAAACCGGGTTACACTACTACAAATTACACCACAACTGTAGGAGAAAGGAAAAACATAAGACAGACAGAAAGCATGTAAAAAAACACTGTAAATATATTTCTAAGTATAAATAAACTTTCTTATGTTGATTCTGATTTTTTGTCAAAATAAGACCACCCTCCTTTATCTGGGCTTGGGACTGGCAAAAGTGACCCCAAAGAGACAAACATTAGTGAGGTTCATTTGCATGCAGTCGCCTGCTCTGGCTGCAGCTTGGAGGGCAGGGGTCGGCAACTAAGTTTGGCCTCTGGCCAGTTTTTTTCTGAGCAACTCAATAGCGGGTCTAAATTACGTTTTCACCAGGCAAAACCTCTTTCCTACTAAAAAAACAACTTTTTTTCTCATCATATCTTGTACAAAAATGCAATTTATGCCTTTGATTTTTTTAAGACTACCACTTTGGCTCCACACCATGTCTGTATCATGTCACAGACAGTAACCCTGCCATGGTAACGACTGAAACCTGACTCCGCTCCATCAGCACCGGATCGGACAGGTTTCTATTCAATTTGCCATAGGGCACATTGAGCAGGACAGGAAGTTTTGCATGGAAACCACCTAAAAACACCCAGTGACTTTCATAATAAAACAAACCATGTCAAAACCAGATTGTGTTTAGCTTGACAAAAAGAAAACGGGCGGACATATTGAGCATAGACAACAAAGTCAAAGAAGCAAAGCAGGTTCGGTTGAATCGCATCTGCTGTATGTGAGCCGTTAGGCTGCCATCTTTAATCCCACAGTCACACTGTCTTTTTAGACTTCATGGTTAAAAAAATTATCATTTTAAATAATCAACACTTCTCTCAGCCTAACTAATGTATTGATCATTTTAAGGACATTTACTGTAATGGTTTGTCTATCCTTTGGTAATGCAGCCTATTCTCACGTCACATCCTGATGCTGTTATTGTTTTTATGCTGAGATAACGTGTGAGACATTAGGAAGAGATCGCCAACTAGCAAGACAAAATGTCACTGTCCAGAGCACTGAAAAGAAAACTTGACAGTGAAGGATGTAAGATTTTTTCTACTCAATTTTATAAATGCAGAGCCAGTCCGTCTCATCTACAACAAGGTTGTTGCAGTTTGCAAGGAATAAAATATCGAAGAGATATTCACAAAAGTACAAAAGGCCAGTGTGTATGAAAGACAAATGGATTGTGGTTGATTTAATTTTATTAGATTTTGTCAGTTCACGACTTTTGAATCAATTTTTGTTTTGCACGTGTCCTTTTTGTGATAGCATAAATATATACATAATATTTTTTAATCTCACTTTTCTAGTTTGTTAAAAAGAGACATACAGTTTTTTAAAAAAATCTCTTAAATTTTTGGGGTGCTAAGATCCAATTTAGGGGTGCTACAGCATTCCCCTAAATGGGCTAGAAATGCCAATGCTACTGCCTTTAATACAAGGACATCAAACCAGAAACCTTTTTTGCTGTGAGGCAACAGCGCTAACCACTGCACCACTGTGCAACCCTGTTTATATTCAAAGATCTTTAACCCTTTCCCTCCATAGCCCAGCTGGTGACTGACATATCAAGGTCTCACATTAAAATACATTGTATGAACACACACACACACACACACACACACACACACACACACACACACACACACACACACACACACACACACACACACACACACACACACACACATCTCTCTGTTATTCAGTAAGATGATAACATGAATCTTAAAATGTGCAAAATATTGACACAGTGGCCACTTTACAAGGTAGCCCAGGCCACATGTGACCTACAGAGGATAAATTACTGAGTCTCTGTTTGTTTTTAAATTGTAATTTGATGTTCATATTATCATAAGGCTATTTTCTCAGACTGCACTTGGTGGTTTTTGGATTACTGTGTCCTCTGATTTTTTCCTTCATGTTTAATATACATTCATTAATCAAAATAGGGTAATAAACAAAATATTAGAGAAAGATGGTAGGACAAAGTATGATAAATGAACCAGTTTAGATAATTTATGACAATTTAACGTCTGAGAGGAGATGTCAAGTGGGTACAGATCACAGACTTCACACTTTCTGTTGTTGTATTTCTTATTTGGATTCATGTCGAAGTATTAAAAGCTTTGTCTCCATCAGATATTTAATTTCAAATGATTATTTAACCTCTTTTTGTTAAGCTCTTTTGAAAAATACAGGGAAATGCAGCACTGTGTTTCTTCTCAAAAGAGCAACAGAAGGAAGCAAGGTAAGAATGTGATGAACACAAATGTCACTAGACTTTCCAAATCCATGAGATTCTGTTTCAAATCAAAGCAAGAATCTGATCTGCTGTGGACTGTACCCACCTGAAGGATCAGAAAAGAGGCAGCATTTTGGCTTTTCATCTCTCAGTGGGAGAAGTGTGGAGGCACAGTGTCCAATTAATACAGTCAGCGGTTCAGATGTCCATCTCTCTCTCTCCCTCCCTCTCTCTAACCCAAAAAGTGGTCTCAGCAGATGTCTGTCTAACATGAATCTGATTCTGCTTTAGGTTTCTGTCTGCTCTTGTCACTGCATCTTACTAAATGCTGCAAAGGTCTCTAATCATGGTGGGTTAAGATGAGATCAGACTCCTCATCTTATCTTGATGTTGGGTCTTTGTTAATAAGAAATCATTATCAGGTCTAAGATTCTACAATTTCATTTAGCAGACGCTTTTGTCCAAAGCGATGTACAACACAAGGAAGAATTTAGACCAGAGGGAAAAATCTTCTTGAGTGCAATGTGCTTTAAGTTGTTTGGCCGCAGGTGTTGCCATCAAATGCCATTTAGTTTTTCTTCTTCTTTTTTTTCTTTAAATTACACCTAAATAATGTTGCCACAAATAAGGCACAGATTTCCCACTGTGTTCCATCACCTTTCCTTTAACAACACTCAATAAGTGTTTGTGAACTGAGGACACTAATTGTTGAAGCTTTGGAGGTGGAATTCTTCACCATTCTTGATTGATGAACAACTTCAGTTGATCAACAGTCCGGGGTCTCTGTTGTTGTATTTTGCTCTTCATAAGGCTCAACACATTTTCAATCGGAGACAGGTCTGGATTGCAGACAGGCCAGTCTACTACCTGCACTCTTTTACTACGAAGCCACACTGTTGTAACACATGCAGAACGTGTCTTGTCATTGTCTTGCTGAAATAAGCAGGGACGTCCCTGAAAAAGACGTGGCTTGGATGGCAGCATATGTTGCTCCAAAACCTGTATGTACCTTTCAGCATTAATGGAGCCTTCACAGATGGTCAAGTTAGCCATGCCATGGGCACTAACACACCCCCATACCATCACAGATGCTGGCTTTGAGACTTTGACCTGATAACAATCCAGATTGTTTTCCTCTTTGGCCTGGAGGACACCAAGTCCATGATTTCCAAAAACAATTTGAAATGTGGACTCGTCAGACCACAGCACACTTTTCAACTTTGAGCTCGGGTCCAGAGAAGCCGGCGGTGTTTCTGGGTGTTGTTGATATACGTCTTTGTCTTTGCATGGTAGAGTTTGAACTTGCACTTGTAGATGTAGTGATGAACTGTGTTAACTGACAATGGTTTTCTGAAGTCTTCCTGAGCCCACGTGGTAATATCCTTTACACAATGATGTTGGGTTTAATGCAGTGCTGCCTGAGGGGTCAAAGGTCACAGGCATTCAATGTTGGTTTTCAGCCTTGCTGCTTACGTGCAGAGATTTCTCCAGATTCTCTGAATCTTTTGATGATATTATGGACTGTAGATGATGAAATCCATCAATTCTTTGCAAATGTACATTCTTAAACTGTTGGACTATTTGCTCACGCAGTTGTCCACAAAGTGGTGAACCTCTCCCCATCCTTGCTTGTGAACGACTGAGCTTTTCTTGGATGCTCCTTTTGTACCCAATCATGACACTCACCTGTTTCTAATGAACCTGTTCACCTGTGGAATGTTCCAAACAGGTGTTTTTTGAGCATTCCTCAACTTTCCCAGTCTTTTGTTGCCCTTGTCCTAGCGTTTTTGGAACGTGTTACAGGCATCAAATACAAAATGAGTGAATATTTGCAAATCATTGTATTCTGTATTTATTAAATTTTACACAACATCCCATCTTCACTGGAATTTTGGCTGTAAAAATTAATTGCAGTAATGAGCTACTCTAACAGTAAATTGTCTCAGTGTTAAGACTACCTGTACAGTTTGTATGTACATATCTAAAAGAGGTAATTATGAGTGCAATAAATCGTACATGTTGTTGTAAACGAAGGCTTAAAGAGATAGCACAGTATTTCATTCTGTCACCAAACTGCAGCAGAAACCAAAAACTGTTCCTGGCTGCGTTTATTTCAACAGCTTGCCTGCTGTAGCTCTCTGGCTGCTTCCCCAGGAGTAATTATGTGCAAAAATCTAATACTGCCTCCTCTTCAATCAGTGAAAGTGAGAGGAACAGTCTGTTATTATGGTGGTTGTCGAACACCGGGGGTTTTGTACTACATCACATCTTTATTGCATTATATTTGATAGGTCTGTTCTGTAAACACTCCATGTCTCTTTATTTGTTTTAACCTTGGTGTAAATCGGTGCCCAGCTCTCATTACGTCCCCCTTCCTATTAACCTCATCTTCGTCAGAGCCCAACTCTGATCACTTCCATTAACTTCAGACCTAGCCGGTCACATCTGACACACAAGCTGTCCCTTTCAAAACCACCTACAGCACCCTGACCGACCAGGAATACCAAACAGAGCGAGTCGGTGAACAGTGAGACGCTGAGACGCTGAGTCCCTGTTTCTGCTCTGCCTGTTCCTCCCTCCCTGCCTGGTTTCTGCTCCACCGGCAGCTGCTTACCAAAACATGACAAGAGGCGCCTCTTCAGACTGAATCCTGATCAGGTCAGTGGGATTCGATTCACCGACATGTAGGAGAGCTGCGTGAGACCGTACTGAAGAAAACAGGGGGCTGGATGAAAAAAGTGGGGGGAATGATGAGAAGTGACAGAAAAAGTAAAAAGAAAAACAACAGAGAGGGAACAAGGGGGTTAAGGCAGGTAGAAATCAAAGGGTAAAGAGAAAAAGAGAGAGAAATGAGTTTCATACAAAGAGAAACACGGTTTGTTTGAAGCAGCCTGTCTGACATTAAAGCTCAGCCTTCATACGACAGCTGAGCCTTGACACTAGAGGGAGGGATGAGGAGTAGGAGGAGAAGTGATGCAGGGTCCCTCTGTTACACCCTGTCAGTAAAAGACAATTGACATAACGAATAATACAATCTGTGCACCTAACAAACTGCACCGCTGAGTTTTCAACAGCAAAGATTTACCACCCTGCACAGTCCGGACTGTATGTTCTATAACTCTGTGGCATTATGTCAGCGTGTCATTCATAATTCATGAACACAGCAGATGTTTGCACAGAGAAAAAAAAAATACATTTACGTGACATTTCAGTTTGAAGTCAAATATTTATCATCGATTCACCACTCATCTCGGCAACAAATCACACTCCCGCCTGTAAAACACTACATTACTCCGATGCAAATGAGCTGCATGCCGGGTGTGATGCATGGAAGTGGATGTTGTATCTTTTGGAAACTCGCAGGCGTTACAAGCCGCCAGCACTCATGTTGATCTCACCCACACCAACACGCACATTACGCTTTATGAATGGCCTGGGAGACGAGGTATTACGGTGGGCTGCGTCGAGAAGGAGCCCGGAGGCCGAGGGTTGTTTATAGTGAGTAATGATGTGTGCGAGTGAGGGAAGGTGGTTTCATGTGTGTGTGTGGAGGAGCCGCTGCTTTTCCTACAGTAACGATTGTGTATTGAATAAAGCCACACACTTGTAAGCACAAACATAAATGAGCTATCTCTGGGGATCACGGTGAAATGTCACTGCACGCTCACATGAGAGACGGAGCCACTGATCAGAAGATGAGAGGCTGAGGCTGCAGATCAGCATGTGATTATTTCAGGGTTTATACATGTGAGCTGCATCCTCGATTTCCCCTGGGATGGTAATGAGAATATAGGCGCCATAAATGTAAAAGAAAGAAGAGCAGTGAGCAGCAAAATTCATGGTTTGTCAGAGGATGTGAATGTCTGAACAGACAGACAGACAGACAGCAAGCAGAGCTGCAGCCAAGCTTTTGTACTGTGGCAAACAAATCTGCAGTTCATCTTCATGAAGAGACAAGGGCTGCAAACTCGAAGTAGACACACGTACTCAAACAAGTGCCAAAGTCCAAAACGTAAGTAATAAAACCGTTGGACTGAAAATGAAGATGAGTGCTGCAAGAACAAGGAGAATTTCAAAGCAGCAAAGAAACATCCACGATGCAAATCCCAAAACATACGGAAGATCAGTGCAAAAGAAAAACACTGCAAATGAAGAAAAAACAACCAACGCAGACACGACCGGCTGAGTGAGCAAAACTACCACGAGCTGCACAGAAGCGGCAGATAACCGGAGCCAAACTCAGAAGTGGTTTCTGAGCTGAGCTAGCTGTCCATCAAAAAGAAAAAAAAAATCTCAGTGCAAGTCAGTTTGGGTTTTATATTATAGAGCTGTGTTTATCCACTGCAGACAGTGAAGCCTGGCCCTCACAGACACTCTTATCATTATGTGGCCTCTCTCTCCTCTGTCTCTCACACACACACAAATCAATAACACAGTTATGAACCTTTCCACTAAGCATCATCACAGGCCTGAAGAACTCCTGCTGTTGTTCCACTTTCCAATGTGTCTTCTGTTTATGTGTTCGCCGTTGTTACGTGTTATTGTTGCTCATTTGCCGTTAGCTTTGCTGTACATTTTATTCAGAATCTGCTGCACACGTCTCCTCATAAAGATCCTCTGGGCCTCTGCAGATCAGTAGGTTACAACCCTGCTTGTTCTTTATCTGTGCAGAACTCCAGTTATTTCATCAATAAACAAGTGAAAATATGGTAACCAGGTAAAGTTGCTAAAAGAATCAACTAAAAGTGGAGAGAAAATCAACTTTTATCATAACTACTGAAAGTAGCGGCGACGACTTTCAGGAACCGGACGTGTTTTTCTGGGATAAGGACTCAGTTTCCCATGAACACATCACTGCTGTGAGGAAGTGACTCTTTCCATGACGTGCATTTATTCTGAACCACATATACTGAAATTAGATCTTCTTTTAAACAGTATTTTTCTTTGTTCAAGACGACTTTTCCCAGGGTGCAAAGTGATGAATATGGGCTGAGATTTGCGCCACTTGAATTTGAATTATTATATCAAATTTGAAAAGCATGATATGAAACTGAATTTAATGTTTTGAAACTACATATATTTGCCTTGAAATTGTATTGAACCTACTATAAAATTCAACTCTACATTCCTAAAATCTAAAAATATAAAATTTAATTTCAGTTCCCAAAATTCGGAAGACTAATTGAGCATGGATTGAGGTTTAATCAGGTTTGCTTTAAACTTAAAAGTACATACATGCCTCCTTTTTATAAGCACACCCTCCAGTGTCATATTGCATCATAGAAATTAATTTATTATCAGCTATCGAAGTATATCGAAAGCATCAACTTACTTTCCTCCGAAACACTTCGGGACTGACTAATACCTGGGTCGCAGTTAGTCACAGCAGTTTACTTGCAGCTAGTTGGAGCGAATGCAAGCTAAAGATCGTGACATCCTGGACTTCATAACTGCCACACATATGAACACAAACCGCTGTGTGGTAGTTATGATGTCCGGGAAGTGTCATAATCTTTAGTTAGTGTTAGTTCTAAATAGCTGACTCATTATCTGTAAACTGATATTGAATGTAATATTTTTTAATTCAAGGAACTTTCAAGTAGGTTAAATACAATTTCATGGCAGTTTCAAAACATTGAATTCACTTCTTTGACTGACGAGTTCCAAATTATTTGTTGTTTTTGTATTTAACAGCCAGTATAATCTAGAATATAAATCAAACCAGTTTATGAGACCTGTTTTAAAATGAGTGTAAATGGTTTAGCTAGTCCTCATACATTTAGGTTTTTAAGAAATGTGCAGTTTCAATGTAGATGTGCAGTTTTCTTATACCATCTGTCCCTGGAGCCCCGCTTTGGGATTGTTAATAGTTTTAAGGTAAGGTTGCTGAAACTTTTACCACACCTTTTATTTCACATTGAGGAGCTTTTCTTTTTTTTCCAAACCAACTGGAACTTTCTTTATTCACAAACCTGCATTTGGCCTTAAAGTTATCTGTATACAGAGACGGTGTGGCTCCAGTCTGAGCTGGATCAGATACACACATTCTTGTTTCCTTGAACGTGTAACATTATATGGTAGGTTGACATCCTCAGCTGAAGCTACTGGCTTATTAGATAGACACAGCAACACCAGAAATGATAAATACTGAGCACACAGATTGGTCTGTTAGAACTGACTCTGCCTTACACTGCGCATCCATGTGTACTGTTTCTTATTTCTCCTCGGCCGAGCTATATCAACTTTTTCAACTTAGGCCATCTGAGTCTCCTTAATCTTCTTCAAGTTGTCAAGCTTCCTGAAACTTCCTCTAAAACCATAATCTTCCTTTAGTGCATGGTGAAAAGCTAATTAGAGAGACAGTTTACAAAGTGTAAAACTATGTCAGCATGCTTTACTCATTTTAACAAGGTCATCCTTATATCCCCATATTTCTAGGACAATTACGAAATCAGGTCTGGTGTTTCTACAGTTCCCTTTAATTTAAGCCCTATTTTCCCACAACACTTTTTGGGAGCACTTTAGTAATTGAATGTTTCTTTGAGCTCCGTCTTCTTGGTACAATATGAGCACAACAAAACACCTTTCTTAACTGGAAGCACTGGGATACAGTACACAGCTCATTATAAGATGACAAAATGTTGTTAAATGTGTGTCTCACAGTGTTGTTTTTGGCAGCTATCATAGTTTTAGTCTCAGTCCTTTGGACAAAAATGCTTATAAGATTTAGTCACATTTTAGTCATTTCTATATGTGATAGTTTTAGTCCAGTTTTAGTCGACGAAAACTCAAAAAGATTTTAGTCTAGTTTTGGTTCGTTTTAGTAAAAATAAAAAAAGGAAAGTATTTGTCTTTTAACAGATTAATTTGACATTTAGTGGAAAGATGTTTTTTTAGTGTATAAATCCAGCGTGTACCCAAGAGAGGAGTTTAAACACACAGTCACTCCATGCTTATGACTGCATTATCTGTTGACAATGACCAGACTGTGAAATATAAAGACATGAACTGTGTCAATACAGCAGAAACCCTCCCAAACCAAAAAGAGCTCACAGAGAGCTGAGTCTGAGACCTGGGTCAGAATAAAGGATCCAGAAAACTACGTCCACCACATTCAAACCTGGTTAACTGAGGTTGGATAAAGAAGACACATTTAATAACACAGCTGCAGACATCGCTGGTGTTTCAGTGTAAAGTGTGACCCTGTTAATTGGAGACTCTCAGCCAATCATCAGTGACACATTCTGCTGAGAGTCACCAGTTGACACGGTCACGCTTTACTCCAAAACACTGGTTCCTCTGTAACAGTCAGAACTCCACAGAAGTTAACTCCATGGTTTAGTATCATTTCTGATAACTGACCACAGAACAACCGGAAATTTTTATGCTGCTAACAGTTTGAATTTAGTGTTTAAAGAACGATAACTCGTCTGAATGAATGGAGCCAAACGCTTCCGTGCCCAACTGCATGCACATCTTTATGATGACTTAGGTTGTAAAGAGCTCTGTAATCTTAATGTGTCAATGCATTTCTGTGTGAGACAGATCGCACGCACAGTAGGCAGAAATGTCATGCATTTTGAGTGTCTAACAGACCACCCACTAACATTTTCATCCAGTCTCATCTCGTCAACAAAAACTCACAAACGTCACGTCACGTTTTCGTCATCAAAGAGCCATGATTAGGTCGTCATTGTCTCGTTATCGTCATGGCGAAAACACTGGTGTCTCATACACTCCATTTTACAGTACATGTCTTTGCGATCCCTACAAATGTGGCAGAAAACAAGTCAAAACTCCTGCATTGGGACTTTAGTTGCCAAGTCAGAGTGATGAATACACAAAACAGAAAATAAACCAAAACTAAACTATAAATTGTTGTTTTCTAAATGTTCCCCGCCTCATGGTTGTTCAGACTAAGGAAGACTTTGACAGTTCACTAGAAATCTTTCCTTACCTCCTTTATTTAACAGGTGTGGTTAAATGGTCTGAATTCTGCACAAATACTCTAGGGTTTTAAACAGGATGTGATTTAAATCATGCTGATGTGTACAACAATGAGTGTCTTTGAAGCTGACAAGCTGTTTCAATACTTGGCTTCTCAACTAGCTGATTAAACTTCTACCTCTACCTCTCTGAAATGAGCAGGAGAGACAAACAGATCATAATTCAGTCGGCGTCTTGTCTCAGTTCAATGTGAAGAGGTGTGCTGAAGAGCTCGGGGCAGATATCTCTAAGATTCTCAGTTCGATTATTAATATTCATTAGCAGCAGCCGAATCTGATCAATCGCGCAACAAGATGAAAAATCCTCATCCCAGTATCATTCCCTGAGATCCAAAGACAGCTCTGAGTTTAAGAGAAAAACTGATTACTTTTCAAGGAGCAAACACAAAACAGAGCTTTGAAGAATTCTCACAACCTGTAATGAAACGTGTCTGAAAACTCTGACAGATGCACTCTGGAATAAAACAGAAGCTGAGGAAGATTTTTCTAAGGTGAATTTATGCCTGAGTGTAAAGCTCCAGACTCCAAGCTGCTGGGTGAATACTCCTCACCTAAAATCTGCAGATTCATTTTATAGCAGCACATTTTTGTCCCCTCCATTACAACTTTGATTGGAAATAAGCTCAACCTTATCATCGGCCATGATGTAAGTCTTAAAGTGAGTCCTTCTTTATAATCTGGTCTCCAGAGGATCCTGGTGTCAAATGGAGTTTTAATAGCTTCATTAAAAAGCTGTTCTGTGCTACTCAGAAGGCAGCGACAGTTTGAGCTATCTCAGTGTCCTCCAAGAGTTTAGGGTTTAGGGGGCTTCTTCATACAGCAAACGCTACAGCATGAAAATACAGCAATGGTGGCCCGAGGTCCATTTTCATTGCCCCCCTCCCACCATCATTTTGTCATTTTATAATGAGCTGTGTACTATGCCCCAAAGACAAAGACATATATCAACAACACCCAGAAACACCGCCGGCTTCTCTGGACCCGAGCTCATCTGAGATGGACTGACACAAAGTGGAAAAGTGTGCTGTGGTCTGACGAGTCCACATTTCAAATTGTTTTTGGAAATCATGGACGTGGTGTCCTCCAGGCCACAGAGGAAAAGGACAATCCAGATTGTTATCAGGTCAACGTTGGAAAGCCAGCATCTGTGTTACAACAGTGTGGCTTCATAGTGAAAGAGTGCAGGTACTAGACTGGCCTGCCTGCAGTCCAGACCTGTCTCCCATTGAGAATGTATCAAGCATCATGAAGCACAAAATACAACAACAGAGACCCCGGACTGTTGATCAACTGAAGTTGTTCATTAAGTAAATATGGTAAAGAATTTCACCTCCAAAGCTTCAACAATTAGTGTCCTCAGTTCACAAACACTTATTGAGTGTTGTAAAAGGAAAGGTGATGGAACACAGTGAAAACATGAGCCTGTCCCAGCTTTTTAGGAACATGTTGCAGCCATCCGACTCAAAATGAGTGAATGTTTACAATAAAAAAAAACAATAAAGTTTATCACTTTGAACAATAAATATCTGTCTGTGTAGTGTATTCAATTGAATACAGATTAAACAGGATTTGCAAATCATTGTATTCTGTTTTATCATAGACTGTATAATTAATGGACATAGCCTCTGCGACATCACCCATGTGTTTCTGAAAATCATATTCTAAGTAAAAGGGCCGGCACGGCCATATTGTAAATGAGGCAGGCTTTGAGTATCCACAGTAACAGCCATAGGGTGCCCCGCAGTCATGTGAGCTGAGCTGTGCCTCTGATTGGATGAACTGGCGATCCTAATATTGTCTAAACTGCCGAGTTAAAAAAAAAAAAAATCACCCCTCGTATAGTGTGGTCCGTTAGCGAAATTAGCAATTCAGACCGGAGATATTTTTTTTCAAGGCCGTAAATGTGCTTATTTCTGCCATGAAAATGGCTTTTTGTGGCTTGGTCTGTTTGTGACTTCCAGTACTTCCTGAGCCAGCCTCAAGTGGACGCTCAACGAACTGCAGATTTAATCACTTCCGCATTGTCTCAAATTTTCTGGAGGTTGCCGCTTGGTTTTTATTTATGTTTTATGCAATGTCCCAGCTTCAACGGAACTGGGGTTGTACAAAGTGCATTAGTTTAACAAACTGCTGGACCAACAGATTATCCACTGACTTCTTTATGAGGAATACGCAATGTATATATTCAAATAACCCTGATTTAAAATTCTGATCATGCGCCCTGTAAACATCAGGCAAAGATCTCTTGAATATTTTAGCACAAAGTGCAACATTACGTAACAAAGCTAAGGTGGGAATCTCATTAATATCTGAAGCCTCCAGTCAGTGGGAAAGACTTCTGAGGGCGTTAATCCCCTTTCTGACAAAGAGGAGCACCACCGCTGCTGACTGTAGCACCTTACGAGCAGCAGCTCAGCACCTGCTGGCAGTGACTGTGGAGAAACTAAGTAGGGGCTGGCTTCACATAACAGCCACTCAATGAAAACGAAAGCCCTGGTCCTGTCTGCTGAGCCTATCTTCCCCTCATTGGAAAATCTAATAACCGATGTTCACAGCATCTCCTTCCCCCTGTCCAAGGCTGACTCGTCCTTATTACAATAGATCGGCTCACATTGATTTGTCTTTAGAAGCCTCAGGGAAACAAAAAGGCCTCATTGATTTTTTTGGTTTATAGAGAGGGCATGTGAGAAGTCGGAGTTTGTGTTGGAGTGGAGAGAAACGTACTTCAGCTGCAGGGGTGTAGGGTTCTGCAGCTTCTGTCTGGTCCTGCATCAGCTCACCTGTCCTTATAGCTCAAGTGCAAGGATGTGTGAGCCCGTCATCTATCAATCACACATGTCTGGATGCCAAAACAGAGCGAGACACAGCTGACAACATTGGAAAATGGAGCAACGTCGCGTGTTTTGTTTTATTTTAACCTTGAATAGAAAAACAAAACACTTGACGAAGACTCAGAGTATCTTATGTTTGGATCTCTCCTTGAGGAAAGAATAAATGTCATACAGTGATGAATAAATGCAAAGCTTTGTTAAAGTTCACCTACTGAACACTTCAGTTTATTTTTCTTTTTTTTAATTTAGCTATTTGGAGAAGTGGCAAATCATGTTAATCTGCTTGCAATTTAAGACTTTCTGCACATAAAAGAGCAGGAAATCCACATGGACGGTAAACCGTAAGACTCAGCAACAATAACTGCTGAAAACAGAATTTGCAGATTAAAAAAAAATGATAAGGAAAGGAGCGTCCTTTCATGAACTCCTTTCAGATAAAGCAAAAGCAAAGAAGAAAAAGTGACCCATAATTCTTTTTTCTCCTTCAATATCCTGAATTATATATATATATATATATATATATATATATATATATATATATATATATATATATATATATATATATTTTTTTTTTTTTTTTTTTTTCTAATTTATTTTATTTTATTTTTTTTTGTTTTAGATTCTAATCTCTTCTTGGCTTTTCTTCCCAACACATCTTCCTATTCCTAAAATAATAATAATTAAAAAAAAAACTACATGTGAACAGTAGCTGTCAACCCCTGTCAAACATGATGTAAAACCCTGTTTTTAACGTCTAATAACAAATGAAAGAAACTTTTCTGAAGAAAGAGGACTTGAACACAACGTAGGCCAATTATATCTTCATACCACCACAGTGTACGGATTAGAGAAACATTTCTATGAGGTATATTTATTTTTTAAAGTTTGACCACAGCCCATCTGGAATGAACGGAGAGACAGTTTTTGACCTATACTGCAGCCAGTCACCAGGGGGAGCAGTTTTTGTGGCGACCTCAGTTCGAGCTGAGCAAAATGGCATCCATTCTTTTTTTTTTTTTCTTAAGTCGTGGATTTAACATGTAACAGCTCCTCAGCTTCTTGTTTAGTCAATATTTTTTTCCAGATAAATGTAAAACCACTGTTTCACCAACTGTGCCGTTCTCAGAGATGCAGTCAGAGAGAAATGCTATCATCATACTGCTCTGTCTGCAGTTTAGTCATACCTGGCTCCATGTTTTGTTCTTTCTTTTTTTGTCTGTTACTTTTGTTTTTTGCAGGGATGATATGTGACAGAGGAATTTCTTGTTTTTTTCTGTTGTTGATGTTTTTTTGTCCTCTCTGTCACCGTGAAGGCATGAATTTCTGCATTGCGGCTTGACAGCTTTATTTACAGTACAGTGAGCAGAGGCAGACACCGTAACACCAAGCCGTTTGAAAAGCCTGTTATGGCTGCGTCTAATCCCATTTTAGGCACAAACATCTCTGATTCAGTCAACAAAGAAGACTATTATCAACAGATATCTACACATGATTGCACAATATAGGCCAGGGACAACATGTTTGTATCTATAGGGTTCTGGTGTTCAGTTTGTCATCTGTTCGACATCAAGCCAGCATGAAAAATAACATTTTCCAAGGCTTTGCTTGTGTGTTAGAATAAAGAAACAGATGCAAACAGTATTGGCTTATATGCAATCCATGACCTGCTTCATGGAGAGCATGTACATTTTAAGAAGCTTAAACAATAAATCTTTTGCTTCCAAAATGTACATTATAAATTTTATAGTTTTTTTTTTATTTTGTTTGTTTTATGTTTCATACAAAGGCTATACTTTTGATTTTATTTGTTTTCATCTTTTTAGTGTTTTCGCAGCTCTCATGGTCTGTTTGAGTCATGATGGAAGAGACACTAATGTGAATGTTTGTATTCAAATTTCTTAAAATGAGCAACATGACAGAGTTGACTGTCTGCAAACGTCTGTGTCAGTCCTCTGGATGGTTTGTAAGAGACTGGGCTGACCAGCAACCCCTGTGAGGAAACACTGCAGAGAACCTAACCTTGAGTAAAGGAAGAGTATTGCTGCCATGCTAGAGACAAAAAGTCAAAGAGATCTGTATCATGTTACAACGTGAAAAGTTTGCTCTTACAACAATATGATTTCCACATTACAACAAGATATTTCCTGTTATTACAACGTACACATCTATCATGTTATGACAAGACCATTTTTGTTATAGCCAGTGGTGTGCACAGTGGTGTATGTCTGTGCACGCCACTGATTATGGAACTATAACCTGATATCTAGTTATAATGTAATTTTTGATAACTTATGCTGTTGTAATGTAAAATGTTTCATGTTTTAACATAATTGTGTATATTGTTCACCTCATGTCTGAACGGTCAATGAAGGAATATGGCTCACTTACACTATTTGATTCATTTTAATTTCATGCTTGGGTTAAGATGTGAAAAGTTTAAGGTGTAAATAAGCACTGTGGATGATATTAAGACGAGCAGGCATACACTAAGGAAGATTCTGAAATGCATGGGGATCTACAGAGGGAAGCACTACCATTCTCTTCTCTGTCTTCACCAACAGCATTTCTTGCATCAAAGAAGGAATGACCCTTTTAAAATACACAGATGACATGGCCCAGGTAGCCCGGACAAGCCAGGACACAGTATCTTCAGGAAGTCCAAACCTCTGATCAAAGCTCATTACAGCTTAAAAATCACAAATACCAAGGAGCTATGCTGTGGGTCCAGAGGTAAAAACCCAGAGCACCTGTTCCAACAGCATACATTGTCAGCTGGTGGAGCAGGTTCAGTGTTTGAAGCATCTCGGAATCGACACCTTCCTGTCCTTTTTACAACATGCTCTGTCTACAAAGAGGCACAACAGCATTTCCACCCACTCAGGAAACTGAGGACTTGAACATCAGCAAAGACACTTGTTTACAGAATACTAATTGAATCCACTCTCATCTATAACACCTCATCTTGGTTCAACTTCCTCACTGCCGCCACCAAAACAAAACTTTCCTACATAATAAATCAGGCCAAGGAAAATGACTGGAACAGCCCAACTCCCTCTGACTGAACTGTACAGGCGCTCAGTGGTGAGGAAAGCCACCCTGATCACTGAGGACTCCTCCCTACCCCTGCACCACTCCTTCATCCTGCTGCCATCAGCCTTCGGAAAAAAAAAAGAAATTTACAAGAACTGACTCATCCTCTGCAATAACTGTTCTAAACAACACAAAATAGGCTGCATCCTTTTTTTGTCTGTTGTGTGTGAATGTGTTTGTGAGTGTGTTTTAATTTGTACTTGGAGCCATGTCAAAGACAAATTTTTGTTTTTACTGGAGAACAGACAAATTTATATCTATATCCATCTTGCAGTGAGGAGCTAAAATATGAATTAAGCTGTTTGTGATAATGTTCATTCCAGCCCACATCCAGCACTTATACTTCAGTGATCTGATCAAACTTGAGAGTCTGCCAATAAAATGAAGAGTGAGGTTAGGTTAGCTCTGATTGGTGAGGTTGGAGTTGGTAGATGAGCTCTGGTAGGACATAACCAGGATTCACTGACATTACAGATTGCCATTGTATAAATTAATAGTAACGTTTCAAAGAATAATCCAAGCCTAACTCTGTCCTCACACCCTCATCCCATTCTGACTGCCTTGCTGCAGTTAAATCCTGGTTCTCTCACTTTCTTAAACTCAACAGCAATAAAAACCGAAGTTCTCCTAGTCAGCTCTAAATCCACCCCAACCTCTCAGTAACCATCGACAACTCCACAGTCCCTCCCTCCCCCAAAGTAAAGAGCCTAGGTGTCATCCTCGACAGTACTTTGTCCTTCGAAGCTCACATAAATAATATCACTCGGTCAGCATATTTGTACCTACGCAGCATCAACCATCTACGCCAGTCTCTCACACCTAATAGTACCACTGTCCTCGTCAATGCCCCCGTCACCTCCCATTTAGACTTCTGTAATTCCCTCCTCTCTGGTCTTCCTATCAAACTTCTCCATAAACTCCAACTGGTCCAGAACTCAGCTGCCCAGATCATCACCAGAACTCCTTCCATAAACCACATCACACCTGTTCTTCAACAGCTCCACTGGCTGCCAATCAAATACCGTATTGATTCTAAGATTCTCCTCATCACCTTTAAGGCTCTTCATAACCTTGCACCTCCATACCTATCTGATCTCCTTCACACCTACACACCCTCTGATCTTCCTCCTCCATGCTCCTCTCTACACCCCCTGCCCGTCTATCTTCAATGGAGTTCTGAGCTTTCAGCCGTGTTGTCCCCCCTCTCTGGAACCCTCTCCCACAATGACAATACCTCTCTCTCCACCCTTAAATCACACCTCAAAACTCATCGATTTTTTGAGCACATCATCCTCACTTCTGCTGTTTGTTGTTTATATTTAGCTGATCTCTTTACTGTTTTATCCTTTCTATACAAGGTGACCTTGAGTGACATGAAAGGCACCCACAAATAAAATTTATTATTATAATCATAATTATTACTATTATGACATCCTGACAAAGATGCCATGGGAGTGCTTTAAAAAGTCAGATTCATTTTTTTAGGTGGTTGTGACATTATTTTTCTTAACTCTCTGTCCATGATACAGTGTTTTTGTCTGTGTGTGCGCTCATGTCCTGCTCACTCACATTAAAGGCATAAAAAAACCAAAAATACATAATGATAAAAAATAGTACATTAAAAAAAGAAGAAGGTATAAACCAGATCTAGAGTTCTGCCCCTCATCTGGCTCAGACCGCTTGTGCAATGTTTATTTCAAACGTTCTGATTGCAGCTGCAGAAAGAAGACTTTCTTCAAACTATAGCTCAACGTAACTACAAATAAATGCCTTACCTCATCAATTTACATCCTTGAAAAAGTTGTTTTGAACAAAAAAAAATGTATCTAAAAGAAGATCTGCTCTCCAATCATTTACTTAAAAACAAATGCATGTACCATGTACTTACAACAGTGGGTGACGGTGCTCATGGGAAACTGAGTCCTTATCCTGGAAAAGCACTACAGATTTCAGCCACAGGTGTCACCATAATCAACACAGATTGGATAATCATCACAGTGCCTTTAAGCGCACTGTTAAAACATGTATCTTTGAAGCCTTACTGTGGATAATTTAAACTTTTTCTTTGATAAAACCCACAACTAGTTGGAAAGATGATGTGCATCTTAACATATGAGCAGTTCGCCAACACGAGTCGAGAAACATCTGAGCGTCTGTGCAGGTTTCTCTTTGCTCTGAAGCTCTTCTTGTGTGGATAACATGGGAGAAAAACCTGAATATGGCTGACACAATAGGTGTATTTATCTTGTGTCACTCAAAGTATATACACTCTCTCTTGCTTTGCAGGAGGGATTCAGTGTATAGAGGCAAACGTGAACCCCCTCCTCACTGACATCACTTGCTGGGTGACAAAGAGCCCCGCTGAAAAGGTCAAAGCATGATGGGAGCTCAGAGAAACAGACAAGTGAACATACTATTGATTAACTCGTGTCTGTGTCTGTCTGCAGCTTTGAGTCACCTCCGCAGCCCTCCTCTGCTCCAGAGGCGTCTTTGAACGCAGCAATTCACAGAACCATGATGTGACTCGTTAACAGGAACAGCCACAGGTGAGATTTACAGTCACATGGTTGCTGCGGTGACAGTTGCTGCAGGTTGATGGAATGTTAAGAAACACAGGACACCTGATACGTCTCTTTATTTATTTATTCTTAAAAAAGGAATAACTTAACCCTTCTTCTGCTGATTTTTTTTAAAAAAAACATTAATTCATTTTTTTAAACAGCAGACCCCAGGCTACACGACTATGTAAACCTTTGTTTTTAACATGCCACAAACACAACTCAAATAACAACTAAATGAATCACAATCACGACATATCAAACTCTGTACAGCTCCACTGTGTCAACCCACTCGCCACATTTCTGGCACTACTGCCGAACAAAAGAGCAACACCTGACAGTGATATAAGCTCTCTACAGCAAAGACTCAGAGAGAGAGAGGCCAAAGAATCACAAACACAAAAAGCGCTTCACCAAATTAAAGCTGTGAAATTTATATTTTTACATTTAAAAAAAATGCTAAAAACTCTTGTATTTGGATGTATTGATCTCCATTTATTTGTTTTTAAGTCTCCGAATGGGCTGGCCCCGGAAATCCTGTTGGACCTTATTAGGTTGCATCAGCCCTCCAGAGCCCTCAGGTCAGCTGATCAAGTGGTTTTAGACGTTGCAAGTTTTTGCAGTTGCTGCTCCCACTCTGTGGAATGCTTCACCTCTGTCTGTTTTTATGCTGTTGCTGTTTTTATGCTTTAATATGTTTTTGTTAATTTTTTTTAAATAGTTTTTACTTTTTTTTTATAGTTTTTATTGTTTCTGCCAATTTTACTAGAGAGCACTTTGGTAGGCTACTGGCTGTTGTAAATATGCTATATAAATAAGGCTGACATTGACATTAGTAAACAAATGAAATCTATAGTTTTGTACATGAGGAAATTCAAATGACACAGATGGAAAACCAAAAGAGAGCTCGCCTGAACTCTCTGAACTCAAACCCCTCTAGTTTTGTTCTTCTTCACTTTATCAGAGTCAACCTGTGCAGAGATCATGTTCACATGTTGTACTATGGTCTGATAAAGGTTTAGAGCTGCAGCTGCATCAATTTCAAAAAAAGATTCATCTTGAAATTACTGTTTTCTTTTTAAGGCAAACCTACATTTTTATTTTTTATTTTTGCTGGGTGCCATCTTCATTTATTCTTTACCCCCATCACATATACTCAAATGGACAAATCTCAACAATTCTCATGTTTTCCCTTTACTTCAACACCAAAATTATTCAAATAGACTTTGTGGTTGCAGAGATAAACACTTTTTCTTATGGGTATGCAACTTTTGAGCAGAAACCTGAAAAATCAGCTCAGGATTCAAAGGGTTAAAATTCCTGATGTGAAACGGAAACTTGACAAGTTTGAGACTAACAGAGCTTATCTCCGCTCTCGTTTTTCAGCTCACTATGATTTCATTAAACGTCAAACTGACCCCTTCTCGTCAGATACTAAGTGGAGCGTTGTTGCCGCCGCTTGTTTTCTTCACCTGCCCCCTCGCTCAACCCCACCCACTTATTCCTCCACCCATGTGCCCTTTCCCTCTGCTCTCCTATCTCTCATCCCCAGAGCCCAGTGATTGTTCTTGTTATCGCTGAGGAGAGCACGAGGGTTTTGTGTCAGTGTCGATGTGCCTGACGACGAGGTGGGGGCGGTGAAAAATGAGCCAGGTGGCTGCAATTTATCAAGACTTGAGCGGCGAGCGGCGGCGTTCTGGCAGAAGGATGCGAGGCGCCGCAAACTCGACACTGAGGGTTTTTCTGTGTGAGGCCAGGCATGATGAAATGGATGCAGTTTCTCCCTCGCTGCATCAGACAGACGGTAGGGGGGATAGATAAAGAGAGAGAAAAAAGGGGGAGGGGAGGAGGGGAGAGGGTCTTTCCTCTATCTGCAGGCTTCCACATCACGTACCAGCTCCCTCAGCAGCTCCCCCTCCTCCTCCTCCTCTTTCTCACATCCCAGGGAGTCAGGCTTTGAGGGCGCACTCTGTAAATGTGCTACATGCACTTCTTTCTTTCCCTTTCTCTTCTTCTTCCTGTTATTTGTATCTCTGCTGGCGTGAACATAAAGGACGACAGAACGCCGATAAAAACGAGGAATGAAGAGGGGCGGCGACTCTTCACAGCCTGATGATGCCGTGCCAAATCCCCTTTCGTCTCCAGCCCACCTTTTAACTTTCAAACCATCTTCTGATTAATCCCCCCACCCACCCACCATCGGGGCTGTCAACGCTCTAATCAACATTCAAACACACACTCACACACACGCACACACACACTTCTACAAACCCCTGAGCTGCTCTCACACTCTGACCTTTTCACAATTTATCTCCTTACCTCTCTTTTTTTTCTTTTATGCTTACTGTAATACATAAAAACACTACTGCACGCACACACACACACACACACACACACACACACACACACACACACACACACACACACACACACACACACACACACACACACACTGTGACAGTACTATGTGGGCTCAATATTTGCAGCTGCCTCAGGTAAAGTGTGAAGCTCTCCCTGCTGGGAGGACTGCACGTCAGTGAAGATGCATCGAGAAAATTGAGGGTCAAGGGACCAAAAGCTGCAAAAGCAGTTACAAAAAATGTTAGAAAACATGACTGACATTAATGCCAGAGGGTCAGTTACTGACAACAAAAAAAAAAAACAGCCCCTCTGGGCTGAAAGTTTCCCTTCACTTGTTCAAAAGTCCCAATAACTCCATCTGTTAACGTCCCAAAAACAGCGGACTGTGCCAGTGGTTTCATCGTACTGCCAGAAAAACAGAGAAGCCACGCAGAGGAGATTAGAGAGAGATGAGAACAAAACAAACACGTTTTTATGAAGCTCCGCCGACGAAACAGGAACAAATGAGGGAGGATAAATGGGATGGTTAAAGAAAGATGGAGAAGGCGGAGGAAACAGGAGGAGAATAGAGGGGACACCTGGGGAGCTCTGAGCGCAGACAAATGGCTTTATCATTACTCTCACTTCGATTTTCATGTCAGATTGAACAGGGAGGGCGTTCTGTTTTTTTTTTTTTTATGTTCATGCACATACAAACGCACACAGAACAAGATGACAAATTGTGGAAGGAACAGCGCAGCCAGCTGTCATGGTGCAGTAACTTTTGAATTACAGCGAGTGATAAAATGTATTTTCATCAGGCAATCAGGGATATCTACAGAAAGGGAGCGCAGAGCCGCTTCACTGCAGTTATATAGTCAGCAAATAAAACAGCTTGACTGGATATCACCAGGATTAACTGACTCTTCATGTATTAGAAGATGCTCTGAAAGAGCTGCCAGTTCTGTTGGCCAGAAGTATGGATTTACCACCAAATTAAACTTCAAAGGAGAAAATTTGCTTTGCAGTAATGTGGTATGAAGCAGCATTAGTCAGAGTTTTTGGCCGTGTGGGGGTGGAACACGGAGCAAAGAAACTATACGACAAAGTTAGGCCTTCAAAAGAAGTGGTTTTAGATGTCCTGGTTACACATTCTGCACATTAGCAAGCAGGAGACCACAACAACAAACCTCTGAAGCTGTTAATGCTCTCTACAGTATTTTCACCAACTAGGCTCCCACTCTGTATGAGGTAAGAAGTTCAGAGGAAGCTGCTTCAGAGATTAAGGTTTTGTTAACCACCAAACTTCCCTTTGGAGGAAGTGTTTTCAGCTAAGAAACTCCAAGGAACCGTTAAAGGTTCATTAAAGACACTTTAATAAAAAGAACTAATTAGTTTGTAAAGAATGATCCAACTTTAAGTTATTAAAAAAAAAAATCACTGGAAAATTCTGATACAACCAGCAATTTAGAGCTGCATCTTTACTTGCTCTCCTGCTGTTACAGAGATGGCAGGGGATTACAGGGTCCTGCTTCAGTCCTCCTGACAGAGATGGCTCAGGGCGTGGTCACACTGGGCCACGGTACCGTGCTTAAGCACATTTCAGCCCTAAAGTCCAGCGTGACCGCAGTGATACTGTGCTCAGCCACGGTTCACTTCTATTCTTTGGCACGCTTCAGAGAGGTGTGCTTCGGTGTGGTACACTTCATTTACGAGCACGCAAACACAATTGCCGCGACTGCTCCTCTCGACAGAGAGCAATAATGGGGGTGTAAGAGAGCTGTGTCTGACCAAAACAACTCAAAATATAAACTTAAAATATTGAGATATTGGTTTTAAGCCATATCATGCAGCCCTAGTATAGGTGTTTAAAACGCTCATTTTTTTTCCAACATGGCCTCATATGATGTAGCAAATTTGGCTTTGATCCAATGTGCATAATAGGTGGTACTGAGTGAGAGTGGGGGTTTCAGGTCGTGTTTATTATGTTTTCTCCAAGGGGCAACATGCGGTAGAGAAAAATGAAGCCCATGAGGAAGTGCTAAAAGTTGCTGTTCATGAAGGCTCCTCTTGAGACTGGCTGCAGAAAGACCCAAAGTCACAAACACATCAAGCCAAAAAAAACAAACAGACTTCTACGACATTAAAAAAAACATATTTACAGTCTGGTTCAAAAAACAGCTTGGGTCTGAAACGCTACTTTTGCTATCGGCACACACTGTACGGGGGGTGAATTTTTTTCTAACTCAGTAGTTTGGAAGATATTAGGATTACAGGTTTGTCCAATCAGAGGCTGAGCTCTCACATGACTGACATGCGCCCTTTAGCTGTTAGACAGGAAGCTCAAAGTCTGTGTCATATCCAAGATCCTGTCCAATGATTGGCTTCATTTGACTGTATGAGGAACAGACGGGTGACGTCACGGAGACTACATCCATATTTTACACAGTCTATGGTTTCCTCCAGTGTATAACATTAATTTGACTGTTCATTAAGATGGTTAAATGCTGAGTTTGTGCTGAATGCAGGAGTACAAACTTAACTGGACGTGGAGTCCACTCTTTCCCCCAATAGGCAGAAAAATGGAGTTCCCTTTCGTGTTTGGGTTCATTTTGTGAGGGTGAAGAGATGCCTGGTGATAGGTTCGCCAGCATCAGCCCTGAGCCGGGCTCTGGGTGGCAGACGGACTCAAGGATTTGTCAGAGATTCATTCTGATGGAAACGTGAGCTGAGCACCGTAGCTCAGTCTTGATGTTAGTTTTCTGACTCTAGATCAGTGGACGGACCTCTGATAGAGCTCTCTGTCTGTCCTGTTGCTTAATGATCAGCTCTAACTCTCACTACTTATTTTTGAAGTTATTGTTCCTGATTTCAAACTTTAAATCTGTTGATGTGAACACAGCATTAGGCTACATGTTGCTAGCTAACAGTGCTCACTCAGCGGGACACCTGCTCTGTTCTCCACTGGTTCTCCTCACACCACAGCTCAGCTGCTCCCCTGTGGATGTTACTCCTCCTGATCCTGTCCTGTTCCTGCT
Source organism: Labroides dimidiatus (assembly GCA_030710495.1). NCBI lineage: Eukaryota > Metazoa > Chordata > Actinopteri > Labriformes > Labridae > Labroides > Labroides dimidiatus. Next base: position 10,496,431 of record CM061145.1, read on the forward strand.
CTCCATCTTCACTAACAGGTTCATAATTATCAGCCAGAAGATCCTCATATGTAAAGAATACAGATTTTCTTCCTCTTCATTGACAGGAGTGACCGTCTGATCCACGTTTATTAATGTTAAACAGGCAGAATCAGCAGGACTCCCCTCTGTGACGTCACCTTCAAATGACAGTTTTTAAGGCAGAAGTAAACGCAGACGTACTGAAATGTCTCCAGGAGACTCTGTGGTTTAATCATTTCAGAATTTCTTTCAAAGTATTATTTTTAAATTGTTTTTCTGTTTTTCAGATTATCCTAACTTCTGTCTGCAGTATCCTCTTTAAATATCATCAACCTTCTGCTGCTAAAGGCTGCTAAAAAAGTTACTTCACATTTAGTCTGCTTCAACCACACTGGCTGTTGAGCAGGTGTTTTTTTTTTTTTTTTTTTTTGCTGAGATCAGCTGCAGTTGTAAAGACGTTTGATGACAGAGTTGAGACCACACCAAAACAGTAAAGCGTTGAGCAGTAAATCTGAAATAATTAGAGTTTAAACTGCAGCGTGGAGGGGCAGGCACCTGTATTTCTACGCCACATTTCAAACACAGATGCATTCAAAGTGCTGCAGAGCTGAAAGCGGTTACAGAAGATGATGATGTACATTTCATGAAAGTTTATTACAACAAGTGCCTCAGTTCACACTTCATGTATTTATATGATTCAGTAATAACACAAAACCTAACAGTACTGAAGTTTTTAAAGAACAATATATCGAGACAATGAATGAGTCCAGACAACAACAGGTGTTTGTTGGGGGTGATAACTCTGAGATATTGCTTTTGTTTGTCCTCCTGGGTTTACTTACAGGCAGTGTGAGAGGGATTTCTATGTGCAAGGCTCCACACTAACTTTTCCACTGGTAGAACTGGTGCTACAGGCTTTCTCAGTTGATCACACCTTTTTTATTTTTATTTATTGTTAGGTGAGGGGGTGACCATGCATGCTGATGAATAGTTGTCTTGGCATACTGTAGTTTCATATGAAGTAAAGAGCTTATGGATGCTAAACCCTTGAATTCATTCCCTTAAACGGAGAAGTGAGATCTGTCCTTTTTCTTGATGAAAAGTATTTCTTGGGTTAATTCTGTAGTAATGGTGAACACTCGACTGTCGAAAAGAAAAAGGACGACAGAGAAGATGGAGCACGGACTACAGACTGAGTTTACAAAGTTTGATTGTTGTCATGTTTTAAATAATTGCTCTACAGAACTAAAAAATTAATATATCACCTTGTTGCTTTGCATCATGGAAAATTTTTTCTTGAACAAAGAAAGTAGAGTTAAAAAGTTTTGCTTTCCAAAACAAATGCATGTCTCGGTGAGTCATGTCTCTATGATGGGGTGATGGTGCTCATGGGAAACGGAGTCTTTATCCCTGATTTCAGTCAAAGATGTCACTGCAATCAACGGCAAACATTTAGTCCTCACAGTCACACACAACTGAAGCGTCACTGAAGTGTTTCAGATTTTTCCATCCAGAAGCCATGAACTAATGCTAACCAATAACCTGAACTTCGTCTCATCCAAAGACTTCTTCTTTGATTTTCTTCAGTATTATCTCTCTGAATGTGTTGTGTGTGTTGTGTGTGTGTGTGTGTGTGTGTGTGTGTGCTTCTGTGTGCAGAAGGAACAGGAATAGAGAACAAAGTGTCAGTGAGCCAGGGACTGACAAAGAGGAAAAAATGATTAAAGCTCTGAGCCCCTGAGCAACCTCAACATGTTTTATTTACTGTCCCCCAGAAGCAGTGCTGGACTCAAAACTGTTTGCTTCACGGTCTGGGTCAGCCGGAGCCCAGCACCTGCCAGAGGCTACATGCCTACAGGACACTCTGGAGACACACTAACACACACTAACACACACACACACACTGTGGCACACTCACCTGCACATGCACACATGCGCAACCATACAAACAGTGGTTTGGCAAAGAGAGGATGTCAGTTAGCTTACGTTCATTTCACTGTAACAGAATGATTTCAGGATTTAAACAAGATGTCCTCAGAATGAAAAATATATCATGTTAGAATAGAGTAGAATAGAATAGAATAGAATAGAATAGAATAGAGTGTACTAAATTAATCCCCAAAGGGAAATTCAGGAAGGATTCAAAAATAGAGTAAAAATTCAAAAATAAGAAGTAACAAGATGTTACCTCTCTCATCAAACTTTGCAGCAGCTTAAAACTTTCTTGTGAAATCCAGACAAAAAGTTGTTATCGCATCTGAACAACACTGCAGAAGAACTCCTCCCACCTTTCCTTCTTACTACTCTTTGCAGATGCCCTGTCAGTTGTTGCAGCTGTTCTGTGTCCAGCAAAATGTTAAATCAATAAAATTCTCACTGACAAACTTCACAGCAAGCATAAACATTAAATGCATTTATCTACATGCACGGAGCATTTCAGTGCATGAATAGTTGTTTCTGTCTGTGATCGACAGGTGACATGTCCAGGGCATATCCCTACTCCCGCATGCTGGGATAAGTGTTAGGGGAGAACAGGGTTGGTTGTCACACAGGTTGGTTGTCACATTTATTATATCTCGCCACCAGAGGGTGCTGTCTCTCAAACAGTGGTGTGTAAATTTACAGAATTGGGATCAGAGCTCACCTACAAAGTGTTCTCTGCAGTCAGACAGCTGAACTTGAGCTGAGAGGACTTTTTGTGGGTTTTTTTATGAGTCAATATTTTTCTTTGTGTTTAAAACATAACAATGGTTACCCTTAAAAACTGTGAAAGGAAAGCTATAGTTTACATTGTTATTAGCTAGCTAACTTGTTGTTACATGGTTGTTAGCTTTGATGCTATCAAAAAATTCCAGTTGGGGTTGGTTGTCACATATATATGAATACGTTAAAAACAGTAGGCTGCTCTAAAGATGTGTTTCCTGTTTGTGTTCTTCGCTCATTTTGTGTTAAGATGCATGAAGTTATGCATTTGTCAACTTGTCCATGCAATAAAACTTTCAAATTTGGTTCTGACTTCTTTTCCTTCCTAAACTTGACTTCCTCTTTGTTATAATGGGTCTGAAAATGAGAGGGAGACACATTTCAAGTCAACACCTCAAGATTCCGTTTTAAGTAGGAACGACGACTGAAAGATGTTTTGATGATGAGCAACTCACAAAGTGTAAAAAGTGTGACAACTAACCCTGTTCTCCCCTAAAGATAATGAAAGATAATGATTAATCTGTTTGTCATATTTCCAGCATCCTGAAAAACATGGACAAAATTGGTGGTATATATATATATATATATATATATATATATATATATATATATATATATATATATATATATATATATATAGTTCTTCTTCAGAAACCTGTTTTGTATTTGTCGAACAAGAATTTTTTGTTTTGTTTTTTTGGCTTCGTTTGTAGTTTTCTCTGTTCCCTGAAGTGTTAAAAGAATCAAACAACTTGAATTTATTGATGCCCTTTGCCAGTCAGTTGAGCTGTTAGTTAAAGGGTTAAGTAGGAGCAATGTCGTTACTATGCTGTTATCTTTATTAAATATTAAATTGCCAAATGTGTAAGTTAAGGTGTATTACTTCATAAAGATCATGCATGGGTTTATTTATTCATGGGTGTATAAATTGTTACCTGTCGTTCTCTGAACCCATGTTGCAGGTCTGGGTGCTTGTCCTTCAGGTGTTTTGCCAAGTTGTCTGGTATATGGAACAAGCCTATTTGGATTTGTTTGTTTTATTTCTTTTTTAAGCTTTCTTCCAAAATCACGAGTGAAAAAGTTGCACTGGCTACACCCAGTTATGCTAACTGTGATGTCTCCGGTTAAGCAGTAACAGAAGCAGACTATGGTCACGTCTTTTTCTGGAGACATGCTCAGTACGAGTAAATTCATACCAACAAGAAGGGAGCTACTGGGTCAAGGGTTTTCATAAATATTCATCCAAATGAGCTAGACTGGACCAGGGCACTGATCAGACCATTATTCCAATTATCACTGGTTCATGCCAACACAGCTGTGAAGGATGATATGTTCTCAGTGTTGAGTTTTAAATAGGAGAGAGAGAGAAAAAGTGAGAGAGTCAACATGGACAATCAAGTATCATGTTCAACAGCCAGGTCCGATTTGAATCATCTTCCAACATTATAGGACACAACAAACGAACTGCAGCGACTCTGATGGCCGAAGCGATGGAGCTAAAGTCAGAGCTGTGGGAGGATCTGGAGTATCTGAGAGGTGAGAGTGAGACAGAGGGGCTGATGTAACATTCACTGTCTCTGCAGATCACTCCTCCACTTAACACTGAGCTGAACAGCTCCTGCAGCAACAAGCTGTGTCCTTGTTCCACTCTAACTTTTTAATGAGAGCGTCTGCTCCCAACCGAGCTCATCTGTCCAGCCTCGGTGCCGCTGCCTCCACAACATTTTCCCTGACATTTTAGAAATGTTATTTAAAAGGCCAGTTAAGTTTGTGTGACAGCTTGAAGTTGAATGAAACCATCAGTTTAGGAATGAGTGACGGTGGTATTCAAATTAGAGATAATAACCCCTGAATATAACTCACACACACACACACACACACACACACACACACACACACACACACACACACACACACACACACACACACACACACACACACACACACAAGAGCACAATCAAATTATCCTGTCATATCAAAGTTATCAATCAGTGTTTCTTTGTGCAGAACTAAACAGGAACAGGAGACATCTCATGAAACGTAATAAAAACAGCAGGTCTAGACTTCACTCTTTGTTTTTTACCGACTTTAATCAGCCAAGAGTGAGCACTCTGCAACAGTAGCCAGAAAACTTTCTCTTAGCTGTCAGAAACTTTAAGAACCAGACTCATTTGTGGAGTACTGTCCACTTGGACCCAATAGGCTGAGAAAGAAAGATTTAACAAACACTGGTCTCAAGAAAAAGGCCCAACAGCAGAAATAAGACAACCTGTTGAATTGAGCTGAGATCAACAAAACAAAACTGCATGTTTTAGACAACAAAGGGCTCAGTGACACATATGGAACTGTACTCAAGCCACTAAATGTAGGTTATTATTATTATTATTATTATTATTATTATTATTATTATTATTATTATTATTATTATTATCATAGTTAGCCGAACCACCTGCATCTACAATTCTACACTTTCATTAAGCAGACAGTTTTGTCCAAAGAATGTACAACACAAGGAAAAACCTTTGAAAGTGCAAAGAAATGCTTTAAGTTTGTTGTTGTTTTCAGCTAAACAATGTTCAACCATCACCATAGCATCAAGAGTTGACAGACAAAAAAAAGTGGGTATTTACACCCTGATAATAAATATCCTACATTTCTAACGATGCTAACATGTTTGTCATCATCGCAGCCAACACTCACTGTAAAGTCACACCTCTGATTTCTCACCCTGAAGTGAGCGTCTGATCTCTACCTATTGAGCTTAGAGTGACAAACGTCACCCGTGATTGATTAGTTAAACCTTTGAAGCCAGCACGGAGGTGGAGTTTTGATCTTACGCCGTCAGAACCAGAACCAGAGACCGCTGTTGCATTGACACAACAACACACCTGCGATCACTCCCCGTTTTTCACGTTGATACTGTAACAGACTCGGTGGGTTGTTCATGTTAGATAATGGAACTGTATTACCGTTAATATGGGTTATTTTGCGTTTGAGAACTAGAAGGTTCAGTACAAGGTTCATCACCTGAGATCGGCGATTCAGCAGCCATCGTCTCTGTTGTGCGTTTTCTGAAAGAGTTGTGGGATACACTCACCTGAGAGTTAAACAGAGAGCCAAGTGTTATTTTTTTTATGGACAGTACTACAGACGTTAGCAAACGGTATGGAGTGGTTCAATGGAGCGTTATTATCTGCAAGTACGAGCAGATTTTTGCAGAGAACACAGGTACAAAAAAAAAATAGCACAGAAAAGATGTTGTGGGGGGGGGGGGGGTGGCACGCTTTGTCACGGTCAAAAGATCAAAAGATGGCAGATGTGTTGTCATACAGTCAGCAGAAGGAGCTGAAATCATAAACAGTCCACTCAGTGAGCTAGAAATCTTTACCACAGGTTGATGTCTGCTGTGTTTCATCTGGTTCTCTCTCACCTCACTTTTTCCTTCAGAAGTGCCAAAATAACCACCGTTTCATGGGTTCGGCCAATCAGAATCCAGTATTTCTGACAGCCTGATGACCGGTAAAAAAAGCCAGGAGACCAAAAACTTGCCAGAGACCAGCTCCCTCTGAATAAAATCCTAATACAGCAGAAACAATATACCTCACACACTTTTCCTCATTTCAAGATGCATTCTGGGAAATGAAAGCAAAAATAAGACTATTACATAAATCAGAAACATCAAAGCACCCAGGTTACAGATTCTAAGCTCACTGCTGTTCTGTTTTTAGTAGTTCTCGAACCATCACACAGTCATTTTCAGAGGAGCTGCCCTCTCTGGTATCAGATGTTGTTTTTAAAGAGCAAGCATCGGAGCCCTGAGAGGAAAATAACAGCAACAGTTTAAAGTTGTGAAATAATGGAAGAGGCATTGGTTTGCAAATGTGAGTGTTTGTTTTTAAAATGGAGTTGTGACCATTTTAACTGTTTATACAGTATGTGTTTGTTTCTGCTCTTCTTTTGCTGCAAGGCAACTCTTGAGAAGAGTATAACATGATTCTTGAAAACAGCTAAGTGTCATTTCCTGAGTATTTATCACATCAAATGCAAAAATCCTCCTCAAGGGCAACTTACAGACAGACATCTGTTGCCTGTCCTGCTCATGAATAGGTTTTTTTAAATGCTCTTAATCAGCCTCCACTTTGTCTCCACTCTTCCACTTTTTCCTCTTGCCTCGACTTTTTTCAGCCTCACTCTTACTCTGACATTGATTTTCCCCTCGCTCCCTCCTCTGTCAGTACCCCCCGTTGTTTCCCTCCTCTTCTCGTATCTCTTCATCTCCTCTCCTGCTGCTCTGTCTTTCATGTCATCCTCCTCTCACTTTGACAGAAACTCTATTTCTCTTCCTCAGCCACCCAGGGACACACACCTCTCTGAGATCTGCAGGTGAACACTGGAATGAGTTCAGCCCGTTATTGTCGAGCTTGGAGCGACGGTGAAGACTGATTTTCACCACTTTTTTTCTGTCTCGACAAGAAAAAGTGTCTTAAATCACACGGAGCTAATAACCTGTCCAGAAACAAGTTAATGTAAGTTTGCCTGGCTGCACGTAGAGAGGGCCCAAGAGGAAGAAACAAGGTGAGAGAGAGAACAGATGGTCCTTCAAAAGGGTAAAAAGATTACAGGAAAGAAACTTTTTCAGTGAGTTCTCAGATATAAAAGCCTTTTTTTCCAAGAAAATGGTCACTACTTTGTGCCACAACCAAAGGCTGTGATGGGAAGGTGTGAATTACAATCAAACAGACTCAATGACAGGACATGAAAACAGGACGCTTGGTCACCCTTTAATAAATCCTATAAACTCGTAAACAACAGATATCTGTGAAACCTCATACAGGAAAAGCCAAAAACATTATGCACTCCAAGAGCCGTTATGAACCACAGACTTTGACTCAAAAGACTCAAAATGTACATCCTCTCAAAATTTTAATCAGACAAAATTGACAACAACTGTCGCTGTTTAAAAACTCAAGCGTTACCATCAAAGGAGTGCAGTGTGTATGTACCAGAGAGCAGTTTAATCTCCCCAGGAATTTATAGGAAAAAGTCTGAAATCCCTTTCTGTGACATGATCTATGAGTGACCTCATTTGTGTGACAAACAAAACTTTTTGTATTTTCTGCTACTGACGTGTCATTGGGTTTGAGTGAAGCAGCAGAGGGAGCCACTTGTTGAAACCACATTCTGACAGTGCAATAGTTGATGGAAGAATCAAATAATACTTATCATGATCTCAACACCATCAATACAGACTGTTAAACAGCACACCTTAAGTCTGTGAGTGTGATGAACCTGGTTCTGTTCCTCTTATTTTCATAAATTGCAGTTGCCCAGAGAAAAGGTAGGGGGTGCTGCAGCACCCTTAGCACCCATGTTGATTAGCTACAGCCCACTTATCTTACACAACTATACATTTGTCATGATAATATCCAGTCAAGCCACGAAACCTTGAGTCGAGATGAAGGTTCAGGTGCACAGTGAGGGCTTTTACACCAGCACGGTTCTGGCTCTGGAACCAGTTCTGTTCTGGATTCTCGGAAGTTTGGTGCTTTCTAGCCAACCAGCCTGGGTTCGTACCAATTTCAGCAGAACAGAAGTGGGAGGGCATCAACTTGCTCATTTCCTGCTCATTTTATCAGCTAAGAATATGACACGCCCACCTATGATGTCCTCGTTCACGAGCCGGAACCATTTTTTTTTGGTTCTAGCCTAGAACCAATTTTTTTCCAGGTCTAAGGATGCAAGCCGGTTCAAAATTAGATTCGCCCCCAGTGTGAAATTCTGAACTGATTCTGATCCACCAAACATGCATCTATCACTACCTGAGTCCAAATCAAGACCTCATCATTAATGCTACTATCTAAAGACGAGCGCTGTTCCTCCCATGTTATTCACTGTAGGAACGTTTTAGGTGTTCACAATGTATTTATCTTCATTAAGAACTATAACTGTAGGTGTCTGATAAACCTAAAATTACCTTCAGCTTGTTAATTTCTCTTCAGGGTTTTAACCATCACAGTCTATGTGGGCTAACTTTATCCCACCACATTCTGGACTCATGTTTGTTCAAATCTGTGCTTTTATTCATCTCCTCCTTGATGGTTCTCTCACACATTTGCTGCTCAACTTTGAGTGCAAACAAAACACACCCATCAATAGCACGTCTTTAAGGATCACAACAAGAGCTGTTGGTGAAAAAAAGGCGTAAAGGTAAACATGTGAAGTCTGAGTCTCCATCTTCCCAGTTGTAATGCTGTTAGGTGCTTAGGTCCAAGTTTGAGTTACCGGTGCATGAGTCCTGGACAAATAGGTGAGAATTTCTTCTAGACTGATTCAAATAGGATTATGCTAATGATACAAACTCCAAGCTGCCTTGGAGGTCCCTTTTCACTAGGTTACTATGCTTTTGTTTCTGTCTGGTGGAAAACACTTTTGTCATCTCTAAAGCACAAAAATCCAACACTACACAACCTCAACACTGTACGATAAGAAAGGTGACAGTCTGTAAATACGAAGCAGCAACCTCTGGTCTAACAATATTAAACAAATGAAGAAGTGTTAAAAACTGCAGTTCACTGAGAGCCTGAGGCTGGCTGCAGAAACACTGAAAACCACCTACACACCAAAAAAAAACCCAATAACAATAAACAGTCTGTTAAAAAAAAAAAACAGTTTTGGTTTGTAAACCTCATTTCTCTTTCAGCAAAACACTGTACACGGAGACATTTTTTGATCCATGTTTCAACCATTTAAGGGGAAACTGACCTGACCGACAGGTGGCCGAAAGCACGCCTCTTTACCCCATCCTAACTCAGAGTTAATTTGAGTTTAGCTTATTCAAAGTGGTACCCGCCAGCGATGGGCTTCAAAAACGCATCAGACTATAAGACATCCTGGACCCTGCGTACATGTCTTATAGTCTAGGGTGAATACCTGTGAATAGGCATCAAAATCAAAGGTGACTGACAGAGACACTGAGCTACACACAGCAGTTTGCAAACAAACCACAGATGACGCACAGTTTTACACCTTTGTTTCCTGTCTCATCCAAATATTAAAATATGAGTCAAACTGTCAGAGAAGAGCCTGTCCAAACACGTGATAAGGAACATCCATGAGTGAAGAACTTATATTTCAATCCAGCCCACAGATGGCTGCTCAAAGCTCAGCAGGTTAAGTCTTTATGCACACATGTGCGGCTATAATGAGAGCAACTAGAGGGACAGTGTCTCGCTAAAGGACACTTCAGCTCTTTTGCTTTTAAAAAAATCAAAATGAATGAATTGAAATCAAATCAAAAATTATATTTGGTGAATAAGTAATAATGAATGTAGCAGTTTTAACTTTGTTGGCGAAAATTATGACAATAAATGTTTGTCAGCGACACATTTATGCCTTTAATGGGACAGGAGAGGACAGTGGATAGAGCAGGAAACAGGGTGAGAGTAGGGAGTGATGTGGGAAAGAGGCCACCAGTGAGACTTAAACCTGGCTCACCCACATGAGAGCAAACATGGAGCACAACGTAGACCACTAGGCCATCTGCATTAGAATGACCCACTGATTCTTGCAACGTGGACTGACAGGGGCAATTCTAGAGTCTGCTGGGGCCCTAGGCAAAATGCTCACCAGGGGCCCCTTTAATCAGCATATATCACCATCCTGTTATAAATAATTGGACAACAAGCATTTTTCTTTCTTTTTTTTTTTTTAAAATCCAAGACTTTTATATTCTTAAGCTCAAACATGCATAACAAAAACATGGAACATAAACCATAAACATTAACATTTCAAAAATTTAAACATGAAAAACGGAACAAAGAAAATAAATAAAAAATACTATATATACATACTGTGTGTATATATATATATATATATGGGTGGGAGCCATTGGGGGTTCAGTGTCTTGCTCAAGGACACTTCAGCATGTGACTGCAGGAGCTGGGAACTGAACCCTCAACCTTACGATTGAGAGATGACAACTCTACCACTGAGCCACAGTCGCCCTTTACAGTTCTGGGGCACTAAGAAGTTGCCCTGCCTGCTGACAAAGGGCAGCTCTGCAGACTGAACACACAGCCAGTGTGAGATGACGAATGAGAGCGCACGAAGTCCACAGGCAACGGGACGGAGTGGAGTCAGACCAGAGGCGCATCTGGTGTGACATGAGATGGAACAATTGCATACAAGCATCAAGGATCAAAAAGCCTTCCTCTGATCATAAAATGACCAGTTCAAACACCTGAAAACACTTTGGATTTTTTTTTAATGCAGCATTTAATAAAGTTTAAAGACCATCTGTGTGGCATCCATCACTGTTGGGTAGTTTAGAGTTAATTATCCCGAAAATAAACAGGGTCTCTGGAGCCAGTGGCATTTTGTTTCACTCATAAATCCAGAAACAGAGTACAGAGAGAGATACAGTCCCCCTTAATGAAATAAGTGGAGTTCCTTCTGTTACATACAAACATGACATCATGCACTTCAGGGAGCTTAAGAAAAAAAAAAAAACTTGTATTCAACTCCTTGTAAATGCATCCACACCTAATGAGACTGTTTTCAGCTAACAGCCTTCAGATTTGAGAGCTTCTGGGGTATTAAGAGACAAAAGCACACAATTAGTCATGTGTGAATGCTCAGCAGTGGACCAGCTGACAATGAGACTGAGCAGATACAAGTTCTGGTTCAGAAGCCGTGTTGACAGAGATCAAATGCCTGTAGGATTCAGCTGCACAGATGCCGTGTGTCGGATTGAATGTATCTGCAATCTGTGGCTGACTGAGAGGGTTAAAGCTGGGTTAAGGCCTAGAGGAACCATCTACAGCCTCGCCTACTCAGCACAAAGCCCTTCTCCCTGTCTTGGTCTCTTTGTAGAGAGGCTGATCAAAGAGCAGAGCGCGCTCAGAGGATTCGCCGTGTCAGGGAGCCTCTGAGCGGATGAACACGGACATCCCATTATGTTTCCCAGTGGGCTGGTGGAGGGAAGTGAGAGCGCACAACCCTTGTGTGGCTGCGTGTGAGGAGCTGTGAACAAAGCAGCGAGTGTGAGCTCACACCAGCAGCTGCAGGTCCATCCTGAATGTTTGAGTCCGAACACGCCTGAATACGAATGACGGCTGAGATTCAGAGTCCTCTGTGTGTGATAACAGTCTGCAGCTCTGAGGGGTAATGAGGGAGGCAGGTTCGGACTGAGCAGTGCTGCTTGTTATTTCAGATAAGAATCACAGGATCAAAGGCTTTTCCTTCAGCTCATCGCTCCTTCTCTCGCCCTGACTGTGTCTCTGCTCGACCTCAGGTGTCCTTGGCTCGCCTCTGGCCCATCCACATCCTACAGTTAATGCAGAGAGCCTGTCAAAACCTCTTAAACTCTTAAAACTTCATCAGAGGTGGTGACGGTTACTGTGACAGGAAATCCAAACCAGTGGCAGGAGCTTTATTTTTGACCTCTGACCTCTCCATTGCTGGGGCATTGAGCTTTATATTTTGAAACCTTGCAGAAATCAGGATTTTTGATCAATCTGGACTAAATTGTTTATTAATAAACTCTCTCAGTGCCCCTCCATCACTTGTAAAAGCAGACCAAACCATCAGCATGACGTTTCTGCATTTCTTCTTTTAAATCTTCTTTTTTTTTAAAAATGTATAACCACACCAATTCAAGGTGCTTGGATACTTTCCCGTAAGGCAGGGGTCTGCAACCTGCGGCTCTTTGATTCCTTTGCAGTGGCTCCCTGTAGCTTCAAAACATTATTGAAATTAAGATTTTTTATTTTTCTTACAAAAAGTATTGATGTTAAACAATATTAACAGTACATCAAATCTTGCAATAAAGCCTTCCAATTCTCCACTTCACCTCCTATAACACCAACAACCCACCAACTTTCCTTTCACCTGTGGCTAACCTAAAGTTTTAACCTCAAAAAACATAGAGGTTTTAATTCTGTTTGGATGGATTCATTTAACTGCCGATGTGCCACCTTAATATACATGCTTAAGATGTGGCAAGAAATTGGCAAACAAAAAATGATCAGTTGAGCATCATCTATATATATTATGAAATTCAGGTATTCTTGTCGTAGGTCTACAATTTCATACATTCAGTGAAAAAAATCTTGTGTAGATAATTATTCAATATATTCTAACTATGTATAACATTTTATACACCATATTGTCTTTACTGCAAAGGTAAAGTAGATTTTGTGGCTCCCAAATGACTTAAATCCAGGTGAGACAAGGCAAACCGTCTCCTATGATGGTAAAGGTTGCAGACCCCTGCCCTAAGGTTTGACAGTTAAAGGGACAGTTTGTGGGTTTACTCTTCTTGTATCTAAAGTTAGTATTGAGACTTTTAGGGCTGTATTGAAAGAGGAGGGCAGAGGATGAAGTTTGGAACACAAGAAGCGAGGATGAGGGATGAAATATGCAGTGTTGGGGTAGTTACTCAAAAAAAGTAATCAGTTATAAGTTAGTCGTTACTCATGCAAATTGTAATGAGATTACTTAACGAGTTACCACATTTGAAAAGTAACTTCACTGCTAGTTACTTGACTTTACTTTCCAATTTTTTAGTCAAATTCCCAAATTTACCATGTAGAAACAAGGACAAAGACCATGGCCCTTTCATCACTTTAGCATTGATTTACCATAAAGGGCATCTCTTAGCCTTTCCACATAGTGTACTGTTGTATAAATGTAAAGAAAATGGCTCATAGCACTCAGCCATTCACTTTAAAGAACCGTAACACTGAACGCACAAAGAAATGTGCCTCTCGCCTGGGCATACAGTGCATTTCACGCAAATATTTTTGTCCTTTTGAACAATAAATTGAAAATAATCTGATCTGATCGATCTACATTTCCATTTTCCCTCTTTCCTTCGCACATGCGCACAAGCAGCTACGTCTAACAAATTGGTAGGATGCTTGCAAGTGCCACACTAACTGGCAATAATTGCTCGAGTAACGCAGGAGAGTGCGCTCCTAAAGTCTTGTAAAGTCATTGGTTACTGATATTTTCAGTGTAATGTGTTACTTTGAATTGTTACCCACTGTAGTAATGCTGTTGCTGTAATCCGTGACTTTGCACTCGTTACCCCCAACACTGAATATATGGCAGGGGTCATCAATTATATTTGTACAAGAGTCAAACATTTTTTTGGCAGACACTTTGAGATGAAGATGCTCTCATGAAATAATAAAAAAAATAATATTGAATCCTGAGTGATGAATTATTGTTATTTGACGTTGACTATTCTGTCCCAGCTCCCTTAGCTTAGCAGACAGATAACAGTTTCCCAAGAAAACTGTAATTCAGAATGTTCCACTCGAAGTTTTACTTAAGAAGCTGTAAAACTGAACACACAAAGAAATGTACATCACTCTCTCACAGGAGATTCATGTTCAGCACATTCAACATGTTACACAGAGCGAAGAAAAGCAGAGAGATGCAGAGTGATAGATAACAGTGGGAAATGACTCATGTGTGGGAGTTCATGGGAATGTTTGGACCTGGTACTAACAGGTGGACAGCTCTGAGCAGGTGCACTTAGTTATCATGCATTTCCAGAGGCCTCTCCTGTGATGACTTGCCATTTTATTTCCCTTTCCCGCTCTCCATGCAAATACACACAGAGCCTTGTCGACCTTTATTGGCCTCTAAAGATGGTCATATTGAAAAACAGCTATGATGACTCGCAGCACACAGTGAGGGAGAGATGCACAGGTGATCATGGACCGAGAGGATGGAATGATTTAAAATCTCTGTTTGATCATGAAGCCAGATGTCCCTCTACAGATCTGTGCTTCATCAGTGAAATAAAATAAGAACTCCACAGCGGAGTGCCATCTGTGTTTACAGTGAAATACAAACTGAATGATCCCTGCCATTAACATGTAGATCCTTGTACAAGTTCTCAAATCACACTGCAAAAACTGAAACCTCAGCAAGTGTTACCCTGGATTTAATATGAGCCACATTTACCTGACAAGTCCAGAAAAATGTTCCATTTTAAGACCAAAATAATGCCTGAACTGTTTGTACTGAGTAAAAACATCTGAAGAAAATGTAGAGTTTCTTATATGAAGACATTATTCTTATTTAGAGAAACATAACAAGTAATTCTTTTTTACCCCAGAGGCATTTTTTTTTCTCTTTACAAGCAATTTTGTCTTTTCACGTTGATGAAATAAGAATTTTCTGGACTTGTAGTGGGAATATGGGTCATAATAAGTCCAAAAAGACTTTTAATTTAATTTAATTTAATTTAATTTAATTTAATTTAATTTAATTTAATTTAATTATTTATTAACTTACTTACTTTTTTTTTTTTTTTAAATACAACATTAACACTTGCTTGGGTTTCAGTTTTTCCAGTCCACTGCTTCATTTTAAAACCCAAAATGTTTGTTGATCTCGTTGCTTGCAAAGATTGCGTGTATTATAGACGAGTCATGGATGGTGCATGACACAAACAAAGACAAACATCTTTCAATCTCGTCTTGATGTTAGATGGATCTCCACTGAGTTCTTTTATTATAAACTCTAATTAAAGGCTCTCAGATCACACCTCTGACTCCACTGCACTCAACTGTAAACATAACATAAAACATAAACATGGTTGAATGACACAAACAGTTTGACCCTGCACACGAGTGTGCACACTGCCAGTGTGAACAAATGCTTTTACATTGGGTATAAAAGAACTGATGTAGATCAAATTTTACCGACCTTAACCATAATTATTAATGAAAAATCTAAAAGGTAAATTTCCCCATGTATTCAACTGGAAAATATTTATTGAATAAAAAAAAAGAAAACATTAGGGCCATTCCACTGAAATGATACACATATTGAACTCCTCAAAATTTGCATTGGTCCATCTCAGGCAATTTTATTTAATTTTTTACAAGCTTCCTGAGCTGAAGATGGTTGTATTTTTCTCAGTCCTGTTACCAAAACTCATGTGACATCTTAAAAGCATGTTGAAAAGTTTGTCAGCTTATTTTCTGCTGCTTTTCTGTAGCACTTTGTTATGAAACTGATCGTAACTCTTAATAGTTTAAGTAAATAAAACTCTTAGATGCAAAAATCCTTAAAAAAAAAAAAAAAAAAAAAAAAAATCAGCATTAGATAAGTAATATTCAGACTAATAAATCAATTGGCTTGAGGACTAGAGGCGTCTACTGGCTCCTGGTCCTGGTCCTCAGTCCTGTTACTCCTCATTTGAGTCACAAGACTGAAAGTAACAGGAATGAGTTTTTAGCAGAGAATTAAAAAATGCATGATATATAGCTACATGGCATTTATGCTAATAGCATGTTGACACTTAGCACATTACAGTGATTCAACAAAAAGTGTATTTTAAAAAAAAGCAAATCACATCAAAAAATAATTGAGGTAACAGGACTGAGCTGAGGTTTGAACCCCCTCAGTCAGAGTGTAAATATCATCAAATATTCAGAGAAGTAAATAAGTAGCCTTCTTGTGGCCTGCAGAGGATCTGAATGATGCTACTTCCTGTGGACCATGTGACATGAAGAATATTCCAAATTTTTCAGAGGGGGTAATTTGTTAGGGTAACAAGACTGAGTCAAAATCCAGGGATGCCAACAAAGGTGTTGTGCCTTTTTTTTCCTTTTTTTTTTATTTTTAGAAAATACACTTAAAAGTATCGTTTGGATGAGGAGTAACACAAATGTGTATAAATGTTACAGTTCTGAAGGATTTAAATGATTATATTTCACGGTAAAGTCTGATTTTAGGAAACGGGGACAGGCAACAAACAATTCTTTTTTTTTCAATGTTAAGGGCATTTCAAAATGAATCTTTGAAATTCTTTTTATTAAATATGTCATCAGATCAATGTGCAGGACATAATACAGAAACTGTATTGTACAGTTAATTTAATCACACATTTACACATTTTATTTCTTGGGGAGGCAAATGGCACTGATTTGGTGGAATGGCCCATTAATTAAGATGTAAATTCATCCTATCGTCCTGGTTCAGACAGTGGAGTCTCCCCTTGCCAGCATTAAGACAGGATGCAGATTCTGTGAGCTACAAACACCCTTTATGCCACATCGATGTCTTCATGACACATGAAGCCTTGATCCAGGGGCACCAAAAATCAAATACAACTGCTTTAACTTCTCTCTGAGTTCATCTTTCTTCTGTTTTTTTGCTGGGTTGAGGCTAATCAGCTAGAAAGCAGACATGCCTTCATTTCCTTCTAAGACAAATTTACTTAATTTAAGCAGGAAATTAGATGAGAATGATTGGGCTCTTTACCAGCAAACTCAGCTTTACTTTAGCATTTGGGGGATAACTAAGCACTAAGTCACTGGCTTTGGTTTCTGAAGCATTTTTCAGACTGCGTGAGCCGCTCTTCCCACCGTGTGCTGAGGTATCACACTTACAAAATAACCGTGAGTGTGTTTATCAGCAGAAACCACTTATGGAAGACATATTTTGTCGCTTACCTCATTCTGTGATTCATGTATCTGCAGTTGGAAAGTGTTTGCGAAGGTATTCCCTGGAGCGGCAGTCAGCCTGTGAAAGAGGAGAGAGAGAGAGAGAGAGAGAGAGAGAGAGAGAGAGAGAGAGAGAGAGAGAGAGAGAGAGATTCAACATTTAACAAGTTGTCATAAAACAGTTTTTAGTTTCTCAGCTGCGTGAGCACAAAGCCTCTTCTCTCTCACACACACACACACACACACACACACTGAACATAATCTTCTCAAGTCTGAAATTAAAATTAAGTGTCTTGATGCAGAGTTTACACAGAACAAACCAAGCTGTTGTGTTTGCTGCCAGATCTGACAAACAACGTAAACCCTTGTGTAACACAGTTTGTACAAATGTTTCTGAGGCAGCCCTGACTTTCGCACATCTTTTGGATTTCACAGCAGGTCTCCTCGGGTTCCAGTGCCTCAAAACTCTTTGTATGATCCAAAATGAGGCGTCGGATATGTAGACAATGCTTCACATGAGACAACACAGTTCTGCTTTATGCAAACTGTGGTTCATTAACATAAAAAACACGACAAGTTGAGAAGCTTTAAAGAAACAGGATAGATTGTAGCTGAAGCACAAGTCAAAATTTAATTCTGGCGTCAGAGTGTCCTCCTCTCAACTGCTCGTTAACACAAATATCCAATCAGCCAATCACATAACAGCAGCTCAGTGCATTTAGGCATGTAGACATGCTGAAGATGAGCTGCTGAAGTTTAAACTGAGCATCAGAATGAGGAACAAATGTGATTTAACTCAAAGAACCACTGGTTACAAGCAAGGTATGCAGAAGAGCATCTCTGACCATACAACACATCCAACCTTGAGGCAGATGGGCTACAGCAGCAGAAGACCACACGGTGCCACTCCTGTCAGCTAAGAACTGGAAACTGAGAGTATAATCCACACAGGCTCACCAAAACTGGACCATAGAAGACTGAAAAACATCTCCTGGTCTGATGAGTCTGGATTTGTGCTCCACATTCAGATGGTCGGCTCAGAATTTGGAGTAAACAACATGTAAGCATGGATCCATCCTGCCTTGGATCAACACTTCAGCCTGCTGCTGCTGGTCTTATAGTGTGGGGGAGGTTTTCTTGACTCACTTTGGTCCCCTGACCCCTAATTCACACATATAGCGTGAGCGCCACGGTCCATCATCACTGTACTTTGCTGCCATACAAGTCAATCAGTGCATTCACACAGCCCGCGCTGCGGTCTGTTTCTGACGTGTGCTTCCAACGGCTGCTGTCGGCTGTTCCGCTGTGAGTCTATTTCTGCCAGAGTACGCTGCAGAGACACATCATCTCCGCAGAGCAGATCGTACCAAACAGGAAAACAGACACAAAAACGATCAGAAATAAAGCACCATGTTCAGACTGTCGATTGTAAAATTATCCTCGTATATTAAAACTTCGACACTGGCACAGGGCCAGCAGTCATCAGAGGGTCAGACCCAGAGGAAATCTGACGCCATGGACGAGGAAAAGTTTATACTGGAGGCGGAAAACCAGATAATTATATACGATACAACACATCCTTTCTATAAGGACACCAACAGAGACTAAAAGGGAAGGACTGAATTAATGAAGCTCTGGGAGGAACAGGTGGGTTTAACATACTAAATATCATGAAAGTAGTTGTCATGGGTGTGATTCCTGCAGGAACATGTGGTTCTCCTGTGATCTTGTGATCTGTGGAGTACGCTGAGCTCTGCTCCACTGCAGAGAAAGATCTGGTGTGAACTGGCTTGCGCTGACGGACCACGGTGCTCACAGAGTATGTGTGAATCAGGGGTCAGAGTTTGGAGTAAACAACATGAAAGCATGGATCCATCCTGCCTTGGATCAACGCTTCAATCTGCTGCTGGTCTTATGGTGTGGGGGAGATTTTCCTGGCTCACTTTGGTCCCCTTAGTATCACCTGAGCCTGGTTTAAAGTCCACAGCCTTCCTGACTCTTGTTCCTGACCATGTCCATCCCTTTTTAATGAGTTCACTGGACTCCATTGGCCTCCACAGCCCCAGATCTCAGTCAAGTAGAGCTCTTTTGAGATGTGGTGGAATGGAAGATTCTCATCATGGATGATCAGCCAACCAATCTGCAGCAACTCTGTGGAGCTGTCATGTCAATATGGAGCAAAATCTCTGACCAAGGTTTCAGCACCTGAATGACTCAATGAATCAATGCCCACAGTATTAGCAAGGCGTACCTAATGAATTGTCCAGTGAGTGTATATGGGAGCTCGCCATTATAATCCTTCTCTTTAGCTTTCGGTAAACGGTACCGTTAATGAATGCAGTGAATCACAGCAGAGGGAGAAGAACTCAAAGCAGACTGAGTGAAGCTCAACCAGTTACCCGTCAGTTGGTATCTAACTGTAGCTATTTGTAATGTTTGTGTTTTCTTGTTATTGTTTAGAGTCTCAAATGTTACTCATTTAAACATGATCACAGGTTAACTTCAAACTTTACTGACGTTCCTTTTCTGATTGTTGTTGAATGTTACTGAAATGATGACTCTTTTAGACTCTGATGAAAATATGACATCTGTTTGATCCAGAAACACTTTCAGGTTTCAGGCTCTTCACAGTTGAGGATCACTTATTCTAAATGTCTCTCAGAACCAGCTGCAGATATTTTCTTTGGTTTGCATTTTGCTCATGCTTGTCCACCGTATCACAGAGACCATTAAAGTGCAGATCTTAACGGCGAGACTTAGAAAAAACAAGCTCCAGTTTCGTAACATTCGGCCAATTTGTGCGATCTTCTTCCCAACAGCACAGCATAGAAGTGAACAAGCTCCATCTTTTGATCAGCGCTTTGATTCTCTGAAGCTGTTTGAGCTTATAAAGATGGCCTCCTCTGATCAAACCACTCCTCTCTGCCAGCTGATGCTGGTTATGTCATGTAGATGGGAACCGCTGAAGAGGACCCGTCTTAATGCCTGTGGGTGGTTTTCTGTGTGTGTGTGTGTGTGTGTGTGTGTGTGTGTGTGTGTGTGTATGAAAAACAGAGTCACACTAAAATGCACATAAAATCTCAAGCACACTACTTGAGTTCAGTCTTCAGTGCAGGGAAATGACGAATGATACTCTGTACATACTGAGAGTCTGTGTTGATTTGAATCAGGGTTTAGCCTGCAGTAGCTAACAGGCTAACCTGCTGTGGTGCTAAAAGCTGCTCTCAGCCCTCAGGATAAAACAGTGGAAAGCAAAATCCAGACAGGAGCAACAGCTGGAGAATCGCTGAAGAACCAAAACCACAGAGGAACACAGCAGCAGGTTTGAGATGCTTATTTACATAGTGGCATAAATGAAAAAGAAATACTCAGCCTGAAGCCGCGGAGCTGCTTGAGCTCTGCCTGCAACTAGAAACACTCAGACGGAGCTGACACATCACAGTAACACCGGGGCCATCTGCCTCATCTGTCATCCTTTGTGAAAGACACAAACACAGAAACCATCCTCTGATGTCCGTCAGTAAAACCCTCAGATATGTTCATCCTGCTTTTCACATACTCTGTAGTTCTTTGGGTTAGAGGCTGGTTAGAAAACTCAACGCTATACTTACTTGCTATTTAATTTATCTGTATTTGATACCGAGTGGCAACATGAGAAAAGAAAGGCTCTCAAGCAAAAACACTATTTGAAAGTCACTGATAATTCAACAAATGGTTCCCTGCCCACCATGCAGACATAAAGAGGCAGATATCTGTTTAATGACCGTGCTAAGTTGTTGTAGATGAGCTGGATATGTTCTATGAATGGATATGGTCTGCGTATATTGTCTAGTTTTAGGTAGGTAGGTTACTTTATTTGCAGTTAGATTTATTTTGCAGGAGATGATGATGATGATACCCACTTTGACATTTAATCACAAAATAACACAAACATGAAACTGAATCAAACAGTGAGAATTGACAGACTATTAAAATGATAAAACATGATTAAAAAAGTTCCACCAGCCATAATTTAGATGAGAGAGATTATCATTTAAGAGGTGCATTCGTAAAAATTTACAGAAAAATAAATAGGTAAAAACCAAAAAAGTAAAACCAAGATAAACGCCATCTTTACTGATCCTGAAGGATATTCAAGGCATCCTGTGGCAGGTTGCAGAGATGTACATTCATTCATTCATTCATTCATTCATTCTAGAGGCAGGGTACACCCTGGACTGGTCTCCAGCCAATCACAGGGCTGACACACAGAGACAGACAACCTTTCACCTTTCAACCTTTCAAGAAATGTACACAAACGTACATTTTCAACATATTTTTACTCAACAATCTGTTTTTTAGCTTTATTAATGCCCACAGGTTTGTAGTCACATCCTTCCTTCAAAACAATCTGACTTCAATTTGGTTTGATATTACCTGTGGCTGTTGAAGACTACTGTTCAGGTAAAAAACTTCAGCTTTACTGAATACACTCTGAACTTGTTCAAACATTACAATCAGGAAAAAAAAATGCCCCAACTTGTCAGATTTTTTACTGTGAAAAGCACACAGCAGGTCTTCAACACTGCCGCTACTGGTTTAGAAACAAACCCATAATAATCAGTTCTTGGACATAAGTCACCATGAAAAAAAATTACTGCTACGTCAGGATTTGAACTTTCTGGTTTGACCCATACCCCATCTGTAATGATGAAAAAAAATCAGGTTTAAGATCTACATCACTGAGAGAGCTGTGAAAATCATGGCTTCACTTTAGGGGAGCTGCTGTGCTGCCCAGAGTTTTGATACAGCAGCTGACTCCAGCTTCACGCTTCATAAATGAGGCTGAGAAACTAAAGCTGCATCTATCATTTTTAATACTTCTGGCATCTGAGCTGTGCTCCCAAAATGCCAAACTGTTCCATCACACAGACAGCTGCTGGAGAGTGAATTACAATTTAAAATGCAAATCTGTACACTCATCTTCTAAACAAATCCGCTGACTTGGAAAGCTGACAAAAGTCTGTCTGGATAATCACACCCACACTTCCCCTGTTAGGGGTTAATGGAGGTTAAAGGTTTAGGAAAAATAACCCAATGTGGGTTCAGACTTTTGGAGGAATTAAAAATAAGTCGATAGTGGATTCGTTGGTGCTGAATCGTTTTGCAGGGCTTGCCTTGTGTCATTTTTAAACCTCTGGAGGTGAGCAAAAACTGATGGTGGAGTTTTTCACAGTCTGCTTTAAGAAGGTCAGAGTAATGGACTTCCTGTGTGCTGCCAGCCCAAAGCTTCTGTAAATTCCTGCTGAACTGTGCCGAACTTTCAGTAATATGATCCCACTATGCCGCTGGAGAAATATCTATCCCTCAAGTTTCTTTCTTTCGTGCACGAAGAGGCATTTTTTCCTGATGGAAAAACTGGGAAATTAAAACTTCACACAAATGAGGCGCCAGAGTTATGTTATTTCTCATCATTAATGTTCAGTCCGCGCTTTCAGCTTCAGTCTTGTCTTTTATTTGTCCTGTCCTGTTATATTTGTAGTAATGTCTCTGTTTCCTACCTTTGTGATTGTGATCCCCACCCTCATTGTTTATAACTGTGCCTGATTACCTTGTGTATGAACAGTCAGTGTCTCTCTCTTTGTCTGTTAATTTATAAAAAAGGTTTTTTGTATTTTATCATTTTGAAAGTTAGTTTATTACAAAGAGGTTTTGTTGCTACTGTTTTTTCCACCATTGCTGTGATTTTGTTGTTACTTTCCTTTTCTCCCTTTGTCAGTATTTTGCTTTGATTTTCTGTCAATACTCTGTTTTTTTTTATCTTAAATGAATAAAGAGTCTTTTTGTTTTTGCACTTTTTGAGTCATGCACCTGGTTCCTGGAACTGCTTCTTGTCAAGTAGAGGTGCTTGTGTGTTAATCTGCACAAGCACTCTCGCAAATCTCGGAATTTATTCTCGTAAATCTGTGATTTAATTCTCATAAATTTATGATTTTATACTTGTAAATTTATGAATCTATTCTTTGGAAGTTTACTTAAAAAAAAAACAAAAAAAAAAACCATGGCTCTAATCCTCCGTCGTACTGCAACAGTCCTGTTCCTGTCTTAATTCAGTAGAACTTGAGTCTGCCGTGAAGTGTTGATTCTGATGATGGACCACAGAACAACCAGATATTTTAATGCTGCTCACAGTTTTGTTAAGTGTTTAAAAAATGCTAACTCGTCTGAATGAATAGAACTGAAACGCATGAGCTTTTCAGAATTAAAAACTCTGATGAACTGCAGCAATGCACTCGACTGCAGGCTGACCACTTTCTCTTCTGGTCAAAGTTCCTGGCAAGGTGTGCATGCACAGGTGGACAGATGTGCATCGCTGGCCCTCTGCAGGGAATTCTGGGCCACACACACACACACACACACAGACACATACACACACACACACACACACACACACACACACACACACACACACACACACAAAGAGGTGTTTGAGCCCTGGCTTTGGTTCACTGGCCTGGGGCAGCTCTTTATCCTCCAGTCCCCTTAAGCCCGTAAAGCCCTGCAGCTATGCCAGCCTGCTCTGCCCCATCCTCCTTTCTTTATCCCTCCTTCCTTTTCCAGATCATTTATATAAGTCTTCCTCTCCCTGGATTTCTCACTCCCCAGAATCCTCCCTCTCTCAATATTTTTTTTCACACAGGATCCTTTTTCATCGCTCTTACAATTAACTCTTTTTCTCCCCATTACCTCCACCCTGTGCCTCACCTCTGATGCCCTCATCTCTCCTTCACATCAAACCCAGGGCTGCACTTTTGTCCCTCTTCAACCATCCTCCTGTCTCTCTGAGGAGGTCCAGAGTCCAGTGGCTGCAGTGGGTGAATGTCAGACAGCCATATATTAACATTTAGACTGCCTTGAAGCCCAAAGGGGGGCTCTGGTTCAAATCAGTCACATCCACTCTCAACGCTGAAAAAGTTCCACAAGCTGACAGGTTACAGCGGGCACCGAGGACCGCTGGTGTCAATCTTCATGGATGTTTTTCCTGTCAGCTGTCCGACGGGACTGTTTTAAGGCTTGGTAGGCTTCTTTTTCTCCTCCAGGACTTGTCTGCTTTCCTTTAAATCCCTCCAAAAACAAAGTGCTGTGTAGTTATTAGTGCAAAGTCAGTGTGACGTTTCAGCTTCTGAAGCGTTTCTGAAGTGAATCTGAATAAATAAACCGAGTTTTTTGTCAAATGTTGTCATACCTGATGAATTCATGTATATTTAAACAATGTTGTAATTTTATTCTCTTAATTTGGACTTTTTTTTTTGAGCTGCAGCCTAAGATGTCAGAAACCTTTGAAAAATCTGAGTTTGCAGGGTGAGAAGATTTTGGCTGGTTTTGAAACAGTCTCACTCTTAAGCCTGGTTTAAACAGCTGTGTTAACTCCAAGCTGTGGCTACAAACTTGTATGTATGTTGTATGTAGCATTTAGCACTTCATATCTGTGTGTTTGACAGTCCAAGTCGCTCTTAACTGCTCCTCCTACCTCCTAAACACAAGCTGACAGTTTGATTTCTGTGCTGGTTCAGGTCCTTTTTGCTGCTTGTTTGTGCACGGGAAACCATGGCAACCACAGAGAGCTGCTGAACTGCCTTGAATTGTTTCACACCGATGACAATAAAGATCTATTCTACAGCAATGAAGAAAAGAAATGATGGTCTTCTCTAAGCCTGAGTGACCGTGTAAACTGGAGACCTTCAGCTGAATGTGTCAGCAGCTGATCAAAAAGTCCTCGGGAATGCATCCCTGATGAGCTTTATACAGGTGTCATAATCTCCTCATCAGATAAGTATTTAATGATGATCTAAAACTATTTGAGAAGGAAGCATCCCGCTGAAAGTCCTCAATCAATGGGCTCGTTTTTTAAGAGGAAACACTGGTCCACCGTTGCCATCTTCACGCTTTAGACGGCAGAGATGGATCCGTGTTTCATGCTGGTTGAACCCATGTCAGGATTTTTATTTTATTATAATTGTGATAATTAAAAAAAAAAATATTCACTTCTTTTTCTCCATATCGTCACCTTCTTAAAATAATCACCTCAGTCATTTGTTTCAGGAAAAACAGAAAAAATGAGGCGTATTTCATGAGGAGTTGATTTAGGCAGACTTAGGCACTCATCCTAAGAAGGTGAAGTTATGTCATTGAACTGATTTACACAATCTGCTCAGGTCTTCAGACTCGGGTGGAAACGCAGACAAAAATTGGACCACAGGAACCACATAGTCCCTGGAAATGTTTTCCAGGAACTAAAAGTTTCTGGACTTTCTGGTCCAGAAGGATGAGTTTCTCTCTTTCTTTCTTTCTTTCTTTCTTTCTTTCTTTCTTTCTTTCTTTCTTTCTTTCTTTTTAAGCTAATTTTCTTTTGGAATGTTTTGACCTCATGGCTGATACGGGACAGCCATGGCAAAAACACGTGCAGTGGAGAATCTCAACAACCAGGGCCATGGGTAAAGAAGCAAAATGGTTACACCCACAGGGCCTCAGCAGATTCAAACAGGTTAAATTTAAGACTTTTTAAGACTTTAAGATCATGAAGAACACAATTTAAGACCCATTTCACATGCATACTGCCAAAAAGTACAAAAGACATGAAGGAAAATCTGAGGCACTGAATTACTTGCAAAGTATTGGAATTTATTCAAAGTTCAGCTGTAACCACAGACTGTAGGCTGTAACACAGCGTGGAACGCACAGCACACTGGCTGGTTGTGCTCGATAAGTTCTGACCAGGCTGCACAGAAACTTTAGATCTGTTTTGTAATTATGTCCTCAAAAAACAAAACATTTAAAAGCGAGACTGAAGTTTTTGCATAAGTTTTAAATAAAACTAACATTAATACACATTTAAGACCTTTCAACAATCATATTTCGGACATTTTATGAGATTTTAAGAGAATTTTAGTTATTTTAAGGCCTTAAATTTAAATTATTGGGTTTTAGACGTCTTAAGACTTGTTATGACCCTGCAGATACCCTGAACACAGGATATAAAGTTTGTTCCAGCATTTAGATGGTTTTTATCTGCTACTATTTGAGACTAGAGAGTCAAATAGTGATATATGCAACGATATTTTAAGATTTATTGGGACATTGGAGTAATAATAAGCTCAACACTTTCCATTCTGCATAAATTTGCCTTGAACAAATTAAATTAGCATTAAAAAGATGTGTTCCATTCATTTGCTTCCCCAATAAATGCACACCTTGGAAAGAGACACATCTTTACTACAGAGGGTGATGGTGCTCATGGGAAATGTGGTCTTCAGCTCACTACAGGTTTCATCCAAAGGGGCCACCTGGATCAATACAACGTGGAAGCTTCTCACAGTCTTTTTATGTGCAGGATTTGTAGGTGTTTGGAAAAAGAGGGAGAGGTGTTGGTGAGTCAAACAATTCGGTCCAAACTAAAATATCACCATAAATATTAAATGAACGGACAGAAATCTGAATCCTAATGGTTTTGATCTCCTCGCCCTCCGCTAGTGTTTCCCTTCAGGTTACAGTTTCACTTCGTCCTGTACTTTGCTTAAAAATACCTCTATCAATGACGGACACTTCAGCCCCAGTCTTTACAAAGCTGTTTAAATCAGTATTTTCAGACCTACTGTTGACTGATCGACACTTTGTGTGATGGTTTTGCTTTATGTGAAACCAATGAGACCATTATTGCTTGCTTCTCAAAGCTAAGTGATGTCTTCAAGCATTACTTTTTACATTTCTGTTTTCCTGCCTGAGAAGATGAGCAGGAAAACAGCCAGTCAAAGCAGTGTGTTCACAGCGCTCTAAAACCCCGTCATCAGAGTGTCCTCTGAGTGTTTTGGTGAAACAGAGCTGTCCCAACACTGAGGCAGCTTCAGGTGTATTAACAGAGACATCACAGAGGCCAGGCAGGACTGAGTGTGTGTGTGTGTGTGTGTGTGTGTGAGAAGTGCTTGTTCCTGTAGCTTTGATGTAGTATGACCAACAGGGGGCACTCTGAAAAAAACCCCTCAGCTATTAGAGAAGTAGTGTAGCTGCAGAAAAGATGACTTCTCCTCAAAAAACAAAACCACAAACTGCACTAACACAGAGCTTTGATTTCAGGCAGGGGGCCACAAAATATTGTTTCGGGGGCCGCAATTGGCTCGCAGGCCACGAGCCTGAGACCCCTTATCTAAAGCCTAAAAATATGTATTAACAGAAAGTTCCCCCCAAATTCACAAACAGTGCATTTTCAGAAATACACAATCCAAGAAAAATATTCAACAGAAAAGAAAACGTTTGATCTCGTCTGCCCAAGAGAAGACCTCAGGGCTGTTTACGGCTCGAGGCAAACATCTTATGAAGACATCTTCAGGTTTTTCCTCTGATGT
Source organism: Labroides dimidiatus (assembly GCA_030710495.1). Lineage (NCBI taxonomy): Eukaryota > Metazoa > Chordata > Actinopteri > Labriformes > Labridae > Labroides > Labroides dimidiatus. The sequence goes on from CM061145.1 coordinate 10,523,981, forward strand.
CCACTGTTGGTGAGAGAGGCTCAAGGTTTCTGAAAACAATTTTCAGAGAATCAAAAATGGCCTTTAAGTAGTTTGCAAATGTTTCTGACTTTATATAATTCTGATCATCTCAACTGGAAACTAGAGATGTGATCACTGAATAAGTCATTCAAGCCTGAAGATGACCCATGTCCCCAGTGGAGCCCATGTCCCCACTGAAGACTACGGAAGAAAGGGACAGCTGTGGAACCAAAAACCAGCACAGGAAGTTTCTACTTCCAAGTTCTGTTCCTCTCGCTCACTTCTGTACAGTCGAACTTTTGTGGTGCTGAAGACAACGAGAGAGTGAGACATTTTATTATTCATTATGAAGACAGCGCTGCAGGGACAGGTGGAAGCAGAGCGATGGTGCGAATCCCCATAAGGAAACTTCTTCTAACTGTGTGTTGGTTGTAACTTCATTTGTGTGAATTTGCATGTGTGTCTGTGCATGCAGGTGCGTGCTGCCAACTCTACACAGGTGAGTCTATCTGTGTGTGTGTGTGTTATCCAGTAGGGGCTGTGTTTGTGTTACCGCAGAGGTGACAACAACCAAAAATACACTCGCTCTGCAGGCCTGAATTATTCAGAGAGCGGAGACGGAGCAGCGGGGTGTGTGTGTGTGTGTGGGGGGAGGAGAGGGTAGAGATAGATGGATGCTTGAGAGACGGCGGCGGTGAGAGAGAAGAGCAAAAGCAGCATACAGTGAGGATGAACAAAGTCGGGGAGAAAAAGCAGGTGAGGGAACGCTGAGAGAGTATGGACTCATCAAACGGAGGGCGCACACGCAGGCTGGTTCTAATAACACAAGAGGACACACACCCCACGCACAGAGGCGCAGGGGGGGGGGAAAGCATTTGTTGCAGCCGGCTGGGGTGCAGAAATAAGTGTTATATCTGCAGACTGCAACAAAGGAGACGATAATAGAGAAAAATAGTACAAAAATATCCCCTTCTTCACACTTCAGCAATATTTCTCTTTGACACACGCATTAATACACTGCATGCTACTTTTCTCCTCATGCACACACACACAAAACATGCTCTTCAGTTTCTTTTCCTCCATGCATGCAGGCTCCACATCGCCTCTCACTCATGTTGATATTCCATCTGTTTTTGCAATCTGGGAGTGCAGCTGTAGAGATTTACATTGCCCATCCTGTGATGGAAACCAAAGATGGAGACAAGATCATGGAGCCAAATTTATTGCCTCTTAGCAGGGGAAGTGTACACAACCAGAGAGCTTTACCGCATCGTGCAGGAAGATGTCTGTAGCACGGCTGGCTCTGTGGGGTTCTAACACTGCTGTGGGTAAACGCTGCCACACAGAAACACAACTCCAACCCCTCAGACACTTCTGAGAAACAATGTGCAGGAAAAAAGACAGCTTAAACAGCCTTTGATGAAGTTATTTTAGAGAAGTAAAATAAAGATGGAGCAGTGTACAGGTGATTGCTGTAGGAGGAAAGAGAAAATAATTAGTGACTTCCTCTGGCTGAAAAGCACTCAGACAGGGAGGAGAGGTCTGGAAATAGGCTGTTACTGTACGTCTCATGCAGCTCCTCGGAGTCCCATTACCACAGGATGTCTTCCCATCAGTGTGTGAGGAGGAGGAAGAGGAAGACGAGTGGATTGGCGAGTAATGGATTTCAGCATGGAGATAATGATGGAGGGGCCACACGTAGTCTGAGACTACACACATGACACAGCAGCCGAGGCTGTTGGTGAAAAACAGCGTCTGACTCATTAATGAAGCCTCTCAGTCATTCAGGACACTGTGTGCCTGAATGAGAAGAGAAAAACCACTTCAACTTGGGTGTTAGGGACAGAGGAGTGGGGTTAAATCTAAGTTTATCTTTACCTGACAAAGCTAGGTGCTATGAGCAGTCAAGAGTGTTGGAGTCAGAGAAATCCACACGACTAAGACATTATTGGATACCAACACCCCACAAATGTCTGTCACAAAAGATAGCTCTATGAAGACTCTTAAAGTGTCTGAAATCTGACACTTTTTCACATTTAGAAACCAACATTTTGGCACTAAGAGAAAGTGCTCACTATCTGCATTTTCTCTTCTTCTTTTGGACACTTTATGGATGACAGCTTTTGTGCAGTAGATTCAAACTAACAGCTGAGGGTCTACAAGTCAGGGCAGACCGACACACACAGGGATCCAGTGTCATCGCTGTCTCTCAAATGGGAGGAAAAATTCTGGTAAATTTCAGGAAAGTTTCACGTAAATATCCATGGGGATTTTAGCTTGGGAGTATTGGTAATTTTCAGGGTTTTGTTGCCGTCGACATGAATGATTTTTCTTTAAAAATTCATGAGAAAGTTTGGTATTCCGTGTTGATAAAATGAGCAGGAAATGGAGAAAGTCGAGGAAAACGGAGAAGAGCCTGCAGTGGTCGAGTCGGGAGACAAAATGTTTGATCGCAATTTGGGCAACACCAGAAGTGTGTCAGCAACACAAATCAGGGACAAAATAATTCATAATAAAGTCCCTTTATAGTTCTGAGTGTTACTTTATGTTCAGAAAAATTTGTTTTATTCATCTTTGTTTACATTTTTTACCAAGAAAGATGTGACACTTTTTTGTTCAAAAGCAGACATTTGTTTTCATTTTTAAATGTAACGAAAAAAAGGTGTCAACAAAGCACATTTTGCTGGTGTGGTGTTTACTTCCTCCTGAGTAAGACGGAATAACGCAGTCAAACTTTGTTCCCCTCGAACTGGTATGAAAGCAGGCTGGTTCACTGAAAAGCACCAAGGTTCTGAGAATCCACAACGGAACTGGTTGCAGAACCAGAACTGAGCAGGTGTGAAAGCCCTCAATATGACCAGGTTAATGCAGTTACTATAAATTCCTGAAAGTTCCCAGACAATTCTCATTAATTTCTGAAAATTTCCATGGAAAGTTTCCAAAAAATTCCAGAAATTTGCAACCCTAACAGAGAGTGGTGGGAAAGCTTTAAGAGAGGGTGGAGGATGGAGAAAGACGGATCAAACCAAGTCCAGCACCTTCCAGGGGTTCATAGTTTACATTTTTTAGAATGTACCCACCTTAAAGAATCAGAAAATAACATCTGTTTTCTCTTTCCAACACTGTGTCACCTCGACTGGCTCTCTTTGTCTTGAACTTTTAGTCAGTCAACTCACACTGCTCTTGAAAATATGACAGGATGGTGTTTTTCTTTTCCTAAGCTTCTGTGATATTTTGGTTTAACTGAATGTAAAAGTACATTTCATCTTTTAAAGGACAACGTTCTGAAATGTACCTCTAAACTTTCGACGGCCTTATAGCACACTGGTACTGTCAACTTTGCTAGCATCATAAGCTAGTCTGCTATTTCACTAAACTTAACCCTTTAAACCCTGATCTGATTTTCATGTCTCTGCTCTCAAATGTAATACCCATAATAAAATGAGTTTATCTCTGCAACCACAAAGTCTATTTGTATTTCCTTGGTGGGAGACCTTTGATGAAAGAACCGGTTTAGCTGATTCCAACAGTTTTTTTGTACTGAATTTAAGGTCCCTCACTAACTTAGACACTAAAAAATATGTTTGTTTTCAGTTTAAGATTTTAACATAAATTCAAAGACCATAAAAACACTTTTCAAACAAGGTTAAATATCTAACATGCTTATATCTAAGAACTGAAATCTTGGCAAGTGCAGAACAGTTTGCAGTGAATGAGATTATGTTAGGATCTTTAGGACACAAGATGCTTGGATTTCATTCACAGGGACCCTAAAATGAGCACGAAGCAGGAGTAACTTTAAGCTGCAGGGTAAGATGGTATGATTACACACTGTGAGCTGTTGGAGCATCAGGTGAAGACAAGGAACACAAAAACTGAACTGTCTCTGCAAAGGGCTCTGTGTTTACTCCTTGTTTTCCTTCTGAGACAAAAACCACTGAAGTATTTATCAGTTACATGCTAAACAAAGTGGAACAGTGGTTTAAGGAGGAAGGATTGCTGTGAAGCATGCAGACTGAGTGGTGACTCGCGTCCATTTATTCAGCCATCTCTGGTCTCAACTGAGACTTTACCAGACAACCTCTATCTGCAGAATCACTCCATCTATTTTATGAAACAGAGTGGAGGGGATGGACATGGTCACCAACAAGACTCAGGTAGGCTGTGGACTTTAAACCAGGCTCAGTTGGTACTAAGGGGACCAAAGTGAGCTGAGGAAATCTCCTCCACAACATTTGACCAGCAGCAGCAGCAGCAGACTGAAGTGTTGATTTAAGGCAGGATGGATCCATGCTTTCATGTTGTTTACTCCAAACCCTGAGCCGACCATCTGAATGTGGAGCAGAAATCCAGACTCATCAGACCAGGAGACGTTTTTCAGTCTTCTATGGTCCAGTTTTGGTGAGCCTGTGTAAACTGTAGCCTCAGTTTCCTGCTCTTAGAGGTGGTCTTCTGCAGATCTTTGGTTGTAACCAGTGGTTCTTTGAGTTCTTGTTGCCTTTCTATCAGCTCGAACCAGTCTGTCCATTCTCATCTGACCTCTGGACTACACAAGACATATAGTCCCAGAGAACTGCTGCTCACTGGATAGTTTCTCATTTTAGGACAATTCTCTGTAAACCCTAGAGATGGTTGTGGGTGAAAATCTCTGGAGATCTGGGACCACCAACCATGTCATGTTCAGAGTCTCTTAAATCACTTTTCTTCTTTATTCTGATGCTCAGTTTGAACTTCTCTAGCTCCTCTTCACCATGTCTTCATGACTAAATGCACTGAGTTGCTGCCATGCGATTGGCTGGTGCTAACGAGATGATGAACCAGGCTGTGTCTGATGCTTGATTCTGATTGGTCTAAACTCTGAAACACCAGTGATGTAATCTCACCTACCAATTAAAATACACTATAAGTGAGAGTGTTCCACCAAAAGCAACAGCCTTAAAAGCTGTGAGGTTTGAGTTATTTATGTCTAAAGGTGTGTTGATGTCAAAGCAAAAGGAAAGGTCAAGTCAAAAAGAAAGATTAATGAGGAGAGCTTAATGAGGACAGAAATGTCAACAGAAATATTCCTGCAGAGGTCATCTTGTTGAAAGTTTCCTTCAATGTAAATGTTCAGGTTGATGAATCATAGTGAAAAAGCAAACTAATGTCTTAACCTGTCACTGATTGTTCAGTTTAGCAGTAATTTTCCCCATAAGGTGGCTGCTAAAGATCCACGAAAGCTTTAACAACCATGAAATCTGGTCGAGTCCTTGTAAATGACTCATTTTTAAATCAATGAAATCATCTTGACATCAATATTTAGTGTTCACTTGTTGGTGTCTGGAGTTGTTCGCTGGGTAGTAAGCAAAAGGAGGCTCTGTTTAAGCTTTTCACTGTGAGTGTGTGTGTGTGTGTGTGTGTGTGTGTGTGTGTGTGTGTGTGTGTGTGTGTGTGTGTGTGTGTTTGTGTGTGTGTGTGTGTGTGTGTGTGTGTTTGTGTGCACTCGTGTTTATCACTAGATGGGGCCATACCACCTGTAGCCCACCAACGGTATGGGGCCATGAATTCTTGTGGGGCCATTTTGCCGGACCCCAGACCGTTTAATGCTTTACAGTGGCTCAGGAGCCTTTCCTGATGCTTTTCATGCTTTTTTCTCACTTGGCCCACAAGGTGACAAAAACTGGAAATGTGTGTGTGAAGTGTGTGTGCTCACTGGCCCCCTGGAGGTTTTTCGATGCCACCGCAGCCTCACACACACTTCCTGAAGTGTGTGTGATATTAGCCAATGAGACGCCTTGAACAATAAGCGTCATAGTCTCGCGGGATTTTACAGGATTTGTTTGACAGCACATGCTGTAATGACAACAGAGCAATGCTGAAACAACTGATTGATTCCTCGAATTGATACGGTAAGTTTATTCTCATTTTTTTTTTTTTTTTTTTAATAAAGAGTTTTGCGCGAGTACAAGGAACTTACTCTTCCAACATGACTATTACTACAAACTCTGCTACTTTTAGCAGCTTATTTAAGCTGCTAAAATTAGCAACAGGTTGCTAGTTTATTTTTTTTTAGACTTTATATTGGTTTTGGGGGGTATTAATAACATTAAAACCAGTGAAAATCTGCATAAAGAAAGCAGTTTTGTGAAGCTACAAGAAACAAACTCTAACAACAATATCAATAAAAACTGCCATTCAATGTTGTCATTACATTTAAAAGATGAATATCTACAAATAGATGCCAAAAGAGCTATAGGTTGCTAGTTTTTTATGTATAATATTCAATTCACTTCAATAACGTGTTTTAAACTTATATTCAACAGATGAATATCTTCATTAATAAGGCATTGTTCCCAGGATTACAATATGAAAGACCTTTTGTGTTCTCCTCAGCTAGTTAGCTGCTAACCATTAGCTTTGGAGACACTAGCGCTGTGAACGGGATGTGTCGTCCGGCCGATGACGTATATCCGGTGGAGCACATGGCTAATTAACTCGGTGAATATTCATGACGGCCGTGTTTGGAGACGGAGGAAGAGCCGAGTGGAATACGTGAAGTGAGTCGAGTTCCAACGTGCTGTTTTACGTGAACAGATGTCTGATAAGGTATTTGATAAATCAGTTGTTGTCATTTTTTACGGAAATGCTCCTCTCGTACTTACTTTACGGAAGCTGATGTACGGTAGAGACCGCTGTGCTAAGAGCGAACGTCCAGGTAACTGACAACTAAGTACTCACAGTGTTCACCGCAGGCTTAGAGGGGGTAACCGGTTACACGTAACGTCATGTTATAGTGGTCAAAAACGTCACATACGGCCAGGTAGGTAATTGTACAGCAAACTTAATTGTTCGGTTTACGTTATATGCATCGCAGTCGACACCGGCCTGGTCAGGTAAGCTACCTGTCGCCCGAGCCTCGCTCCCGGTCAGGTAAGCTAACCGTGGCCCGAGGCTTAGGCCTGGTCTGGGAAGGTGTTGCGGTAGGCATGGCTAGCTATGGTAAGCTTTATGGGATCCAGGCCAGCACTTAAAGTGGACCTCTTTTTGAGAAATAGTTAAGCTAACCGATGTTATTAGTAATGGGTAAGTGATCTACGTGAGTGTATATTCGCCATGTGATAATTTCGCCATAATTGCGAAAATAAATAACGACGTGCTAAACTACAGTACAGTTAATGATCATTGTTTTCTCATGCTGCACAGTTGCACGATGGAGAACTTATTTTGAAGTGACATCCCTTTTTAGGCCTCTTTTTAGATGTTAAGACGGTGAAACCTCTTAGATTGAGCCTAATTGGGCACTGGTTTATAATATCTTTGCTACCTGTAAGTATTTCTAGACTCATGATTCCTGTTAGAGCTCGCTGTCTTCTTGTTTAATGTCTAAACAGCAGGTGACAAACAGGCTGGCTCCAACACCAGAAGAAGTGATGGTTGTGCTTCCTGCTAATCTGTCTTCCTTGGTTTATGATGATGATGATGCTGATGATAAGGAAGGTGATGATGATGAAGGACAAAGGTAATGGAAAGAATAAATGTGGTTGAGTTCTGATTACACTAAAAACTTGACAGACTAATTTCCATTTGAACTTAATCAGTTTACTTGTTACACACACAAATTTCAGATCATGTCCTTATGGGGCCTTTTATCATACTCTGCCTTAAAAGGGTTTTCCAGTTTTTCTGGTTCACACACACAGTAGTTTCAGTTCATGTCCTTATGGGGCCCTCCGTATGGACCCCTCTAAAAGTGATTATCAACTTAAAGGACAACACTTCTCAGCATCAGAACTAAAGTATTTACAATAACAATAATGTGCTTTCTGAGCTGCTGCATGATGGAGAACATATTTTGAACTGGCATCCCTTTTTAGGCCTCTTTTTAGATGTTAAGATGGTGAAACCTCTTAGATTGAGCCTAATTGGGCACTGGTTTATAATATCTTTGCTACCTGTAAGTATTTCTAGACTCATGATTCCTGTTAGAGCTCACTGTCTTCTTGTTTAATGTCTAAACAGCAGGTGACAAACAGGCTGGCTCCAACACCAGAAGAAGTGATGGCTGTGCTTCCTGCTAATCTGTCTTCCTTGGTTTATGATGATGATGATGCTGCTGATGATAAGGAAGGTGATGATGATGATGGACAAAGGTAATGGAAAGAATAAATGTGGCTGATCTCTGATTACACTAAAAACTTGACAGACTAATTTTTGTTTGAACTGTATTTAATCAGTTTACTTGTTACACACACAAATTTCAGATCATGTCCTTATGGGGCCTTTTATCATACTCTGCCTTAAAAGGGTTTTCCAGTTTTTCTGGTTCACACACACAGAAGTTTCAGTTCATGTCCTTATGGGGCCCTCCGTATGGACCCCTCTAAAAGTGATTATCAACTTAAAGGACAACACTTCTCAGCATCAAAACTAAAGTATTTACAATAACAATAATGTGCTTTCTGAGCTGCTGCATGATGGAGAACATATTTTGAACTGGCATCCCTTTTTAGGCCTCTTTTTAGATGTTAAGACGGTGAAACCTCTTAGATTGAGCCTAATTGGGCACTGGTTTATAATATCTTTGCTACCTGTAAGTATTTCTAGACTCATGATTCCTGTGAGAGCTCACTGTCTTCTTGTTTAATGTCTAAACAGCAGGTCACAAACAGGCTGGCTCCAACACCAGAAGAAGTGATGGTTGTGCTTCCTGCTAATCTGTCTTCCTTGGTTTATGATGATGATGATGCTGCTGATGATAAGGAAGGTGATGATGATGATGGACAAAGGTAATGGAAAGAATAAATGTGGCTGATCTCTGATTACACTAAAAACTTGACAGACTAATTTTTGTTTGAACTGTATTTAATCAGTTTACTTGTTACACACACAAATTTCAGATCATGTCCTTATGGGGCCTTTTATCATACTCTGCCTTAAAAGGGTTTTCCAGTTTTTCTGGTTCACACACACAGAAGTTTCAGTTCATGTCCTTATGGGGCCCTCCGTATGGACCCCTCTAAAAGTGATTATCAACTTAAAGGACAACACTTCTCAGCATCAAAACTAAAGTATTTACAATAACAATAATGTGCTTTCTGAGCTGCTGCATGATGGAGAACATATTTTGAACTGGCATCCCTTTTTAGGCCTCTTTTTAGATGTTAAGACGGTGAAACCTCTTAGATTGAGCCTAATTGGGCACTGGTTTATAATATCTTTGCTACCTGTAAGTATTTCTAGACTCATGATTCCTGTTAGAGCTCACTGTCTTCTTGTTTAATGTCTAAACAGCAGGTGACAAACAGGCTGGCTCCAACACCAGAAGAAGTGATGGTTGTGCTTCCTGCTAATCTGTCTTCCTTGGTTTATGATGATGATGATGATAAGGAAGGTGATGATGATGAAGGACAAAGGTAATGGAAAGAATAAATGTGGTTGAGTTCTGATTACACTCAAAACTTGACAGACTAATTTCCATTTGAACTTAATCAGATAACCACACACACAAATTTCAGTTCATGTCCTTATGGGGCCCTCCGTATGGACCCCTCTAAAAGTGATTATCAACTTGTAGGACAACACTTCTCAGCATCAAAACTTAAGTATTTACAATAACAATAATGCACTTTCTGAGCTGCTGCATGATGGAGAACATATTTTGAAGTGACATCCCTTTTTAGGCCTCTTTTTAGATGTTAAGATGGTGAAACTTCTTAGACTAAGCCTCATGGGGCCCACTGTGTGGATCTCTCTTTCTTTTCTTTATTGGAAGGCTTTTGTGCCACACACAATTTAGATATTTAACTCCAAATACCTGCAAAGGTTTGCTGATCCTTTCAGTGGTCTCTCAGTCTGGGTTAGTTGGCTCCACAATCATGGGGGAGACTACAGACTGGATAGATGTCCAGAAGGCAGTCATTGACAGCTTCCACAAGGAGCACAGCTATACAGTCCGTAGTCTTCCCCATGATTGTGTAGCCTACTCACCCAGACTGAGAGACACTGTTTTTTGGGTTTTCTTATCTGTAAGCCATATCAACCAAAATTCAAGAAATAAAGACTTATTCTAAACTATTCCACTCTATGTATAATGAGTGTATATAATATGTAGGTTTCACTTTCTTGAGTGAATAAAAATGCACTTTTTCACAGTATTCTAATGTTTTGAGATGTGCTAGTGTGTCTTCACACCTATTTAGACATCCCTGGTTTTGGTCTCTTGCAAAACCTTTGTCTTATAATTACTATTATTTAGCCTGCCTTGAATCAGTTTAGCCAGAAGTCCTGTTGCCTGAAGCAAAGGCTGATTTCTTTTTTGTGTCTTTAAAATTGTTAGTGATCCTGGATTCTTAACAATATATTTCTAATACAATAACCCTGTGTTCATAAAGATAATATGATTTATGAGAGCATCAGTAGCATTCGCCACACTTGTCTGAGAGATGAGCACTTCCCAGTCAGCTAAGTAATTGTCTTGCAAGGTCTCGGTGGCCTCCTCATTGCCTGGTTCCTTTTTAAAAATGGCCTCTGTTTTTACCCAGTTGGTAGCAGTTCAGAGACACAGGAATCAGAAGACGTGGACAGTGTGACATCACTGCTAGACAGCACATCTGCAGCATCTTCCCAGAAAAGCTCTACAAAAACAAGAGGTGAGCTGAGAAGAATCAGGCAGGTTAATGGAAAAGGTCTGCCCATTTTTCTGTTAAAGACACAGGCACCATAGACAAATTATATAAAATCTTTACTCCCTGTTATTGTAATTTTATAGTAGTTGCAATGCCAAAAGAGTTATGCATGATGGACAAGAATGCAGCCAGCTTACCAAGAGCAACTTCATACTCCTGTTTTAGTCCATAGCTGTCTCATTTTTCTGTTTTAACTTTTTCCTCTGACCAGATGCCAGTACACCAGAAACTCAAGAATCAGTGGATGAGGCCAGCACAGCATCACTACAAGAGGAGACCTCTACAGAAAACCAGAAGAGGAGGCTCTCAAAAAAGAGAGGTGCATTGAGAAAATGGCAGGTTATTTGACTATGTGACATTTAACTTCAGTGCCTAGTGTAGTAAGCAAGATAAATGGAGAACAGTGAAAAAGCTTACGTCTGTCATACCAAGTTGGTCTGTAAATATCTGTTGCAATCAGGGGTGCAGGTGCTGAATCCACTAAATTTTATTCTGCTCCTCTTTTTTTTATAACTCTGACATGTTTCCTCAATGAATGACATTAATTCCTCAGAAAAGTGTATGATTTGCAAACCCACAAAGGGCCGGTTTCCAAAACGGCCCCTTCTCTGATTCAAATTTCCTGTTGGTGGTGCATTGCCCATGCCGTTGTGGTCACAAATCTATAAAGTATAAAGATTTAGATCACTTGGTTTGTTTTTTATGGCTCCTCAAAGTTGTACCTTTCAGAAGCTGTCTAAGTGTTGATAAAATGTGCATGTTATGTAAAATATTAATGAAAATCTAATCAAATGATGTCACCGTAAAGAATACATTCATGGCATGATTGTGACAAAAAATCATGTTTCCATCGCGCCATTTGGCTGTTTTATTGAAGAAACAATCTCAAAAATGCCATTTTCGATGATAACATTTTAGACACAAAAACTGTGTTTTTTAGAGAATACACCCTTTTATGGGCGCTGGATGCAAACCAATTTTTATCCTATTAAATAGTACGTAATGTGCTATTGATGAGAGGAAAAATCATCAAAATGTAAGTGGTGGAACATTTTCAAATGTTGGGTTGAATTAGCCTATGGTTGAATTGCTGATTTTCGACTTTCTTTAGATAATTAACAAAAAAAACGGGAGTATTTGCTCGGTATGTTGAGAATATGTACACAGATATGAAAAAAAGTGAGAGAAACACTTTTTCATAAAAAAATCCAAGATGGCTACTTCACAAGTCCCCGTGGTTGAAGACATTGGCTGACAAATAGACAGAACAACAAACAAAACGTGTTCCTTATGATTTTGGTTGGTTTTCGCATTTACGGGAGTGTTCATAGCTACGGGCGATTGTATAATACCTATATTTACATACTACAGTAATAGAGCATCGTGTGTAGTCTTGGTATATATACCAGATGAAAGATATAGGGAACAGTGCGAGTGGATTTCAAGGAACTGATCTTTGGACCAACCTGTCCAGGCCATGCATGCCGAGTCATCAAGAGAAGAAAAGCTTATTGTAAACGTAGACTGGTTCTGTGAAAGGACGTGCGACACCTCTAAGAGGTCATTAATGATTTCGGATGATTTTGATGGTAACTGAGATTCCAAGAAACCTCTACCATCAAGGACAACCTCTGTAGACGGATCTAAGTCGTTACCAATAAGGTGAATGGAGCAGACGCGGGATGAGGTGGGACACCACAATTTGTGTGAATAGATCAGGTGATGTCTTGCACGTTTTGGTAAGACTGATGATTTTGTTCCATTTTTTGCAAAGGTAACAAGACAGAGACAGCATTTTTTGTGTGAAGATGATCCATTCAAAAGATCATGAAGGGTCAGCAACGGCAGGATATGGGACAGGGAGTCGTCTTCTTCCTCTATTTCCTGGTTCTGCTCGGGTTCAGGTTCAGGCTGATTTTTGTTCCGAAGATACTTCATGTAGCACTTCTGGCAAAGAAATGCTTGTTCCTTTGCTGACATCAATCCTTGTTGCACCAGCGTATCTAGGAGCCATTTATATTGTGGACTATTTACATTGCGTGCACTTCTGTTCTTATTGCCACTACGTTTCTTGAAGTATACTTGACACTCTTCTCCAACACATTTACCCTCCATCTTGAAACCATAACAATTGGTTTATGAAGCGTTGATAAAGTAACAAAATAGCAAGCCACCGATGATTGCTGTAAACAGCTAATACTTAGTAGTTTGGTACAATTATGCGAAAATGTGTGATAAATAACGAACAACTAATTACACAAAATAACAAGACAATATAGTAAATCACATTCAATACCTCCAAGAAGCGCAGAATTGATTGATTACTTAGAACAAAATAAAGTATTTCATATGTATAATCTATCTATTCGATGTGGCGTGGTCGGCAGGCACAAAGAAAGTGAGACAAGTCAGGGTCCCAACCCTGACAGAGCCAAAACGCTTTGGAGATGGGACAATAAAACAAGGAAATTGAGACAAGAATAGCTAGCGTCGAGTGAATGATTTCGTAAACGTATAGACAAAGACAAGAAGATACGGATAAATGTATGTACAAGGCCACACGATCAGAAAATTCAGAAGAGGACAACTTGAGTATTCATGTATCAGGGTGTCCTCAGTGTAAATCTTTATATCGATACTATTTATTTAGTCGTTACACATCATAAAAACTGTCATGAAAATATCCGCTCTGATATTCAATATAAAAGTTTGTATATAATAAGCTATATAATAGGGTTTCAGACAAGGTTGTTACTCATTTCCCCTTTTCTTTCAATTTACAGCCACATTCAGGCGGCGATATGAGAACGTTCCACCACATGGAATTAGCTGATTTTTGGTACACATATGAAACAAGTAAAGCTCTATCCGATTTTCTGATGGAAATTTGCATCCAAAACTATATAACGGGAGAAAATTGCAAATTTATGGCATTTTTCTTCATAATTGTGTCTCTGCAAGTGCATTTTCATCCAAGAATTTTTTTTCTGTTTTATGAATAAACACGATGTTTTGGAAATATTTATCAAAAGAAATTTATACTATGTTGCGAATTACAATTTCGAGATAACCTTCTTTTATTTACGAACTTGTGTCTTTGATGCTGAAATTGACAACTTTATAAAAATACATTTTCGCTGAAATTATGAAATCTGGGTGTCGGAAAGGTGTAAAATTATTTTTCGGAAAAGAAAAAAACAGTAGTCGAGCTAGATAAGAAATTATACAGGGGCAGGCTCCTATGGAGAATTAACATTACTGGAAACAGGCCCTTTGTGTTAAAAAAAGACACTTTTAAAATTTGTGTAGTTGTGGATCATGAATGTGATTAGGATTTTTAGACCGGGGTAAAAGATAGGCTTGTAGCAGGAGGTGTTATAGTATTTGAGCTAGCCCTACTGGAGGTAAAAGAAAACACAAAAAGGATTTTTTATTCTCTGAAGTCTCACACATATGAAGTAGATTCTTTCATTATAGCACAGAGAGAGCTCAGGTGCCTCAATTTTCCACTCACTCTGACTATTTAAGTTGAAATGCTGACTCAGCATTTCAACTTATTGTTCTTCGACTTTATTATTAAACTTTTTCTTATTCTTCCGTACACTTTTTGGCACTTTTCACAGCCTTCAAATTTTCACCGATTTTCACCGTTCAACTTTTAAACTATTCAGCTCCTTTAGGACATGTGTGCTATATCTTTTCACTTTTCTAACTCTTAAACTTTTTGAATTATTTCACTTTTTGTCAAAAAAACTTCCCATCTGAAATGACTGGGGAACTCAGACTTTTGCTCCTAAAACTCCTTCAACTTTGAGCTCCTCAAACTTCCTCATACTTCCACTTACAGACTCCATTCTTGCTTCAAAATGTTCACTTATCTTTCCACTTTTCACTCATCTTTCAACTTTTTCACTATCTTTCACTGTTTTTGAGATTTCACTCCTTAAACAACACAAACTTTTCAGATTTTCCACTAAAAACTCAGCTTTCACAGTGCGTGACATCAACAGTCAGAGTGGAGCAGCAGCTGATGAAACACAAAAAACTTCCCAAACAACCTGCTCTTGAAACCACAAACTTCACTCCACAAACATAAAAAACACATCAAAACGTAGGTATTTTCGTTGTGCTTCTGTTAAAGTGGCTTTTGACATCAAAGGATTAAGCACTAAGTCAGAAAAGGACCAACTGTCAGGACACCCCCCTGTCCTCCTCTCATCTACTTTCACTGTAAGCCCTTGAGGGGTTTCCTCAGAGATCAGCATAAGATCACTCATTTTCAACTCAGATTTTCTCTGCTTTCTACTGGCCCTACAGAAATAAAATGCACATTGACAGGTTCCTCATAGTCTTGTGATTCCCACAGTGTGCTCGTTTTTCTCATATCTATCACCGTTTCGGCACAGCATGCGATGTTGAGATCCCAAATCCCAAAGCATTCAGCTGCTTGAGCAGCATTCTAACTGCAGTTACTCTGTTATGATTTGAGCTGTGGTCGCCATGGTTACAGCTGAGCTCAGCTTTCTCACTGCTTCTTCAGTCCATCTTCTTCACTTTTTCTTTCCCACTCCATCTTATCCTTCTTCTTTCTCACTCCATCTCCTTTGGTTCTTCTTTTTCACTCTTTCTTCATGTCTTTCTTCACTCTTCACTTCTTCTTCTTCTTCTTCTTCTTCTTCTTCTTCTTCTTCTTCTTCTTCTTCTTCTTCTTCTTCTTCTTCTTCTTCTTCTTCTCCTCCTCCTTCTTCTTCTTCTTCTTCTTCTTCTTCTTCTTCTTCTTCTTCTTCTTCTTCTCCTCCTCCTTCTTCTTCTTCTTCTTCTTCTTCTTCTTCTTCTTCTTCTTCTTCTTCTTCTTCTTCTTCTTCTTCTTCTTCTTCTTCTTCTTCACCCCTTTTCCCTCACTCCTTCTTCTTCTTCTTCTTCTTCACCCCTTTTCCCTCACTTCTTCTTCTTCTTCTTCACCCCTTTTCCCTCACTCCTTCTTCTTCTTCTTCTTCACCCCTTTTCCCTCACTCCTTCTTCTTCTTCTTCTTCACCCCTTTTCCCTCACTCCTTCTTCTTCTTCACCCCTTTTCCCTCACTCCTTCTTCTTCTTCTTCACCCCTTTTCCCTCACTCCTTCTTCTTCTTCTTCTTCTTCTTCTTCTTCTTCTTCTTCTTCTTCTTCTTCTTCTTCTTCTTCTTCTTCACCCCTTTCCCCTCACTCCTTTTTCCTCACTTACTCCTCTTCTTTTCTTATACTTCTTCACTCTCAACTTTGTTCAAAACATTTTTACAATAGAATCAGAGACTCTACTTATCCACTCAAACTCATTAAACTTCATCTGCTTCTACCTTCTGCATCCTTTGACTCAAAGACACCATTAACACATTAATCTGATCACGTGACTTTATGCTATTTACACATTACTCATGGATTTTGCTGTCATTTACATTTTTTTAAACATTTTATGACAAACATTTTCTCTTCTTCACTTCTGTTTCACTTTTTTCACTCCATCTCCTTCAGTCTCTTCTTAAGCTCATTCTTTTTATACTGCTTTCTCATTTCTTTTTCCTTTTCTTCTTCTTTACTTCACATGACTTTATGCTATTTACACATTACTCATAGATTTTACTATTTACATTTTTTTCAACATTTTATTGTTTAAACAGTCTAAAAACTTCTTCAGTTCTTCTTTGCTCCTTCTTTTCTTATGCGGCTTTCTCATTTCTTAACTCCTTTATTCTCACTTCTACTTCTTTACATCCTGGCTTCTTTTTCACTTCTTCTTCACTACTTCTTTTTCTTCATCACCCTTTCTCCCTCACTCCTTTGTTCATCACTTTCTTCACTTCTTTCTCTAAACTTTTCCTTCACTCTTTCTTCCTCACTGCTTCTTCACTTTCTTTTTTCCCCACTATTTCTCTCTCACTTCTTTTACACTCCATCTTTCTCTTTACTTTTTCACTCACTCCATCTTTTTCAATCCATCTACTTCACTTCCTGGTCTTCTTCACAACTACTTCTTCACCCTTTCGTCTTCACTTTTTTTTCACATTTTCATGGTATGCTTTGTCTAACTCTTTTCAGCAATTTTATTTCACTTTTTTCCACATTTTCAGCTTTGTTTCACTATTTCAAGTCTTCAGCTTCAGCATTTCAACGCATTTTCTTCAGGAAATGCAACTTTTCTAGTTATTTCTGATATTTAGTTAATGTGCTGTAGTTTTAATGAATCCAACCACTTAACATTTTTTTTTTTTTTTTCAGAATCTACTTCATGTATCTGAGACTGAAGAAAATCTGAAAACATGTTAGTGCTCTGTCTTACCCCCAGTAAGGCCATTTAGGATACTAAAGCTGTCAAAGGTGCCAATGTTGCTATGTTATTATGCTGTTCTTATCAACACAAGGAGCTGTTGGACAGCTTTCCTGCTATCATAGCTCACTGTAATAATCTGCAGTTGAATCATGTACAGCAGGCGATTTTTGATTATCACTGCTCTGTCTTCCTAATGAAAGAAGAGGAGATGCTGGATGTAAACCTCTGATGCAGCCTTGCAGGGTTTTTTTGTTATTAAAAAACTATAGAAACAACTGACATCTCCATCAAGTTTTTGGTCCCTGCGAAGGTAGAAAGGCTTGACATATCTGTGTGTGTGTGGAAGTGGATCCCACAAGTAACAAATGCTAGAAACATGTCCCCATAAGTGACCAAAAAAACTAGCTTAGAAAAAAAACTTAAGAATATGGCTAATCTAAAGTGACTGAAAATTTTGTTATTTTTTTTTAAGCTTCCCTGATTTTTTACAGAGCTGTGGGACCACTGGAAAAGGTGGGCCCCACAATTGGGTTAAAAACGTGGGGCCCCAAAAAGGGACAAACACGAGTATGTGTGTGTGTGTGTGTGTGTGTGTGTGTGTGTGTGTTTGTGTGTGTGTGTGTGTGTTTGTGTGTGTGTGTGTGTGTGTGTGTGTGTGTGTGTGTGTGTGTGTGTGTGTTTGTGTGTGTGTGTGTGTGCGTGCGTGTGTGTGTTTGAACGGCACAAACAGAACATGCTTGTGGGTATGTATAAAGGATATGAAGTTTGTCAGTGGATGGACTGTGTGCACATGCTGGGTGTATCTGTGCTCAGAGGTCAGCAGTGTGAGCTTCTTGCTGCAGGGCTGAATGTTTAACAGGTTAACATGTAGGAGGAGGAAAATAATGTGTTACACTTAATAACAGTATCCAGTACCATGCTGCGGCTTCCTGGAAATTTCTTGACTATTTATGGCAGAGAAAACATAAATAAGAACCATTTTTTATTGGATGGAAAAAAAGAACTTTAAGATTTCAGCTTTGTATTGTTGGATGTGTTCAGATATAAGACATGCGGATTTCTTGAGGAACGTCCGAAGAGAAATCATCACTCAGGGAGTATGGAGAGTTATAAGGTAACTTCAGTTAAGGTGCTTATAAACAAAAATACAATAGTTTATTTTCAAATTCCAATAGACCACGCGAGGCAAGTGAACATGATACTAAGTGTTATCATATAAATATACTTGATTAATTATCAAATCCATGCTCCATAAACGAGGGCCAGAAAATAATGTGATAACAGGAGAAATGCTTGACAGGGCTCAGGGCTCAGTGTCAACTTTTTTAAAAACATCCGCACTGACTCCACCTCCTATTTTTGTTTATTTTGTAGCTTTCTTGCTTTTAAAAGCTGGTTATGAGAGCGAGTATGACAGCTAGGCTAACATGTGGTCTCCATGGCAACGTAAACAAAATGTTCAACTTGAAAAGCAAAACCGACTATCGTGATGAACTAAAAGGTGAATACTAGGGCTGAACAATACATCAAATTTAAATCCCAATGTAATAGAACACAATTTTCAAATCCCCAAGGCTGCAATTAAAATAAAAAAAGGTTTCATGTACACAAATGCAACCTTACATGACATGCATGCAGTACGTGGTGGTAACGCCCCTTTCAGCTGGTTAGCCAACGGCCAAAAATCTCAGAAGAAGAATGAGACAGGTGCAGGTGAGGAATAAGGAAAATAACTTCAGCCACGCTCAATTTTGATTTGTTGTGTTGCTGTTGACATCTTAAAAAATTGCCTCAGCAGAGGAACTGAGAGAGGACACAGAGGAGGCGACAGGGAGATTGCTTATTTTTAGAAAATAATGAATCGCATGCTAAATCACAATCGCACTATTGGTCCAATTACATTACTTCCAAAATCGTTCAGCCCTACCCTTTACCCATTAACGTCATTAACTGCATTTGTCCAAGGGCTAAACTCTGAGGGGCAGATGCTCCCGTAAAATAAATATAATTAATATTATACCCTCAGGAATGTAATATTACTGAATATATTCATTCTCATTTCCAAATTTCTGTTATTGTTCAGTATTTGTCAGTGTTAACAGACTCATATTAACTGTACAGCAGTGAGCCACCAGGGGGTGATTGCAATATCATATTTCAGGTTTATATTTCTGAGGCTTTCAAGCTGTCCATCAGTGTCAAATGCATGTGTGGAAGGTTATGGAGAACATCAATAGGCGGAATATACTTGAAGCTTAGCCTCTCTCAAAGAGCTTTAAGAGGAAAGATGATGCAGAAAAGCTCAGCGTTAAAGTTCCAGTGAGGTCTTTCTAAATAATCTTGAAAAAATCTCACTTCCATATACATGCCTGATAATAATCCAACTTTAAATGAGATTATCAGCACCAATAAAAGTTATTTTTAAATTTCTTAGCTCACAAATAGGTTGGACATGACCAGCTTGATTTACAGCAGGTTAAAGTCACTATGACAACACCACGCCGACTGATGAAGTTTAGACTGATTAATTTGGTAGTGATGGTGGACACTGGAGCTGAACTGACGGACAGAAAAGGGACAGAAGAGCAGAAGAAAGCTAAACGGGAGAGCGATAGAGCACAGGCTGAGGGCTAAACCACAGGCTTAAGGCTAAAATGCTAGCTAAAAGCTAAGGCTAAAACATAAGTTAAAGGCTAAAACATAGGCTATACTGTTTGTGATAATGTTCATTCCAACCCACATGCAGCAGTTATGCTGCAGTGATCTGATCAAACTTTTGAGTCTGTCAATAAAACAAAGGGTGATGTTATGTTAGCTCTGATTGGTAGATGAGCAGGACATCAGGATTTGCTAAGGTTACATGTTAGCCTACGGATACGTCTCAGAGCACTGGGCTGCTAAAATAGCTGGCTACAAAAACTACGGTACAAACTGACAAAGTTTGCTTGTTGTCACGTTTCAAACAACAGCGCTGTGTGATAAATACATTATTAGACATACACATACATGTTGTATCTGGTGAAAAGTTGTCTTGAATAAGAAAAGTAGAGTTAAAAGGGAGATCCAATCTACATTCATTTCCAAAACAAACACACGTCTTGTTAAGAGACATATCACAACAACAGTGTGCGCATGATTCCATCCAAAAGGTGTCACTGCAATCCACTTCAAACAGGTAGTCCTCACAGACCCTTCAATGACGAATGGACTGATAAGTATGTGTCGTTAGTGTCAACTTTTAGAAATGCTGTACCTGGGTGCCTCAGTTAAAACCAAACTGTCAAAGCTGCTGCTAAAGGAAATAATTTGAGGCGTCACCACAACACAAAGCATGAAAGCTTCAAGGAGTCATATCCTGAACAGTCAGAGGAACTTCAGTCAGAAAAAAAATTGCACTTTAAAACCTCAGTACTGTCATGAAAGAAGAGCTATTAACCCAACTTCAACTGCACAAGAGAGGACAATGTTTGTGTCTCTGAATGCAACTAGTTTGTGGTTATTTCTGATTGAAGACAGGAGATAGAACAGGATACTTTTCAAAAGACTGGTTTAAAAAACAAATGAATAACTTTCACTTTGAAAGTTTGTTCTCATCACTAGGTTTTTTTTTTTTAATAATACTCTGGGGGCTGGATGGAAAGCTCTGGCAGGTCAGATTTGGCATGCAGGCCTCCAGTTGATGTTGATTGCTCCACACTTTTATATTGATCCACAGCAGTGTGATATTGGCGTCCCGGTATGTGATTCACTCTAAGTTATGACGGAGCAGAAACACAGTGGGAGTTTCACACAAACACAGCCGTGTCCGATTCCTGCACAGTGACAGGACCGCTGTGACCCCGTCTCACTTGTTATGACCTCTGATGGAAGCACTTGTTCTCAAATATAAAGCTCTCACACTGAAGGCATCAGAGGCCTTGAACTGGCACTGTGAAAAGCCTGAATGGGATCGACATAAGCAGGAATGTAATTGGCTGATAGCACCACCGTCCTGATGTTGTGTCGGCTTTGTTTGTCTGACCTCTGTTCATCACACTCTCTCTCTGTCACGGCCGGGTTAAAAAAGCAGAATGAATCCAGACAGTGTCTGCTCCATTTCTGCTCTCTGTCACATTTATTCAGACTTTACCAGGTGAAGCGTGGGAAACCTAAAGAGTGTGAGATTTTAATGGTATGAGGGAGCATGACCGCGACAGGTGCAAATTAGTCTGAGCATGTGCCTGTGGGTCTCTGTTTGTGTGATTCTGCTTTCCTCTTTGATATGAGGACTTCTGCTGCAGTGCCTTCACACATGTGCCTTCACTGCAGACTCCAACCATGATGTCATCTCTCTGTCTCTCTCTCTGAATCTCTCCCACTGTGGGGGGAGGGGTTTGTCTCAGCAGTGATGTAAAGTGAGAGGATTTCATGTGATGGGGAGTGCGAGAGGAGAGGAGAGCTAACAGGAGTAGGGCTGGGTATCAATCAAAAATGTTTGATACCTGCACCCACAACGATACCTTCATTTCAATACCGGTTTCTAGAGGATACTTTTTTCGATACCAAATTTATAACACCAGTTCAAACAAAATGAAAATTATATCACATATTATGGTACAAATCTCGAGTTTTAATTTTCAGCTTTAGTATTTTTCTACTCTGAGCAGTTTTCTTACATAAATAAATAAACAACAAATGATTGTCCGTCCAAAAGAACAGTTGCAACCAAGTGACAGGTCAGACACTGAGAACAGCGTAAAAGAAATAAATAAAATTTCCTCTGTTGATTCTTGTTTGTTTTTTAATGTCAAAGTACCAACCCTCCTCCTTTATCCGGGCTTTTGAGCAGCAGAAGTGACCCATAAGTGTCAAACATTCACTTGATTCATTTTCACACAGTCGTCTGCTCTGGCTGCAGCTTGGAGGGACCGCTGTGAGTGGAGGAGTCTGCCTGTGTGTGTTGGAGAGGGGAGGGGCTGCTTCTTAATGAGCAGAGGGTGCTGGAGAGTATAACATGCTTTCACTCTGTCCCCAAACTCTAGAAAAGTAGCTAGAGCTGTCTATTCTTTGAAAAAAAAAAAAAGTCACTAGAGGGGTCTGAAAAGTCACTAAATATAGCGACAACCATGTGTGAAGTTACAGCCAATCACCAGTGGCATTATCAAATCTTGCTCACGTAGTTTACCCTTTGGGTACTGAAACTTGGCACCAAAAATGAGGCATTTTGGTCAGTGTGAATAAAGAACCAAAGTTGGGTACCCAGTCCTGAACAGGAGAGGGAAGGGTGAATTTGTACTTTGAGAAAATGAGCACACAGCTGCTGTGAAGAAGCAGCAGCACCTCACTTTACCTTACCAAGTCCGTAATACAGAGTATTAATGCTTTAGACCCCACAAAATAAAACAAAAAACCCAGCATCCATCAAAAACATGTTCCGTATCCTGTTGAATAAAAGTCTATTTGATGCCTTTAACAAATTTCTCTCTGGTAGATCATTAAAATTATTGCCTTAGAAAAAGTGGTGATGTAACGTTTAGTCGGCTCATAGATTCCGCTGATCAACACCACACTTCCAGATGACATTTGATGAACCGTTTATTATCATCAGATGTGAAGCTGAGCTGCTTTCCTCAATTGAACAAAAGATTGAATGTGAATATAAACAAACCTTCTACACACAAGCAATGACTTGTTCCCACTTAATGTTCAGGTTTCTAAATAGCACAGTGTTAAACTAACATGATACACTTTACTTTTTAAAGTTCTATGGATAAACTAAAATGTTTTAAGTCGCTGTCGTTTGTGTATCTGCTCCTCATGGGAATGAGTCTAAGTAAAAAGCTTTGCGTGCCAGTTGGAATCATACATCTTTGGTAATCAGAAGGCACAATCGTTATGATATAACAGTAAACTGATGGCCAAATATACACCAGGTGTGTTTCCGCCTCCAATTTGTCATGCAATAGTATCCGATTAGTTTCGTTGCTGCTTCGTTGCGGTCTGTCAGCATCCCAGCTCAGGGAGGTCAGAGCCCCATGGATCAGGCACACAAGCTCCGTGTTTTTGCCTGATTTACACAGAGTAGATCGAGTGGGAGGCCCAGTGACTTTTAAAACTTTTAAAATAAAGCAAAGCATTTCAAAACCTGATTGTATTTAACTCGATTTTAAATACAAACCGACATAATGAGCACAGCCAGAGCAGGAGTCAAAAGGTTTGAGGTTTTACAGCCCAACATGAACAAGGAGAGGATCATCAATGTAGTGAGAAGGGCAGAGACTCAGAAGTCTTGCAGCTGTCTGGCAGTCCTGCTACATGCCAGACTGAACACACAGCCATTGTAACATGACGAATGAGAAAAATTGGTCAGAACAGAGACCAATCTGTGTTATTCCCAGTAGTGGCAAAGGGGTGGAAAATTAACAGTGAATTTCAGGAAAGTTTCCTGTAAATTTCCATGGGAATTTTAGCCCAGGAGTGTTGGAACTTTCAGGGGTTTGTTGCCATCAAATTAAATAAATTTTTCTAAAAATCAAAAACCTGTAAAAATTTGGCTCCTAAATTTTGGATTTTTTTTCTTGTTATCACCTCGAATGAGGTTTTCAAAAATATTCTTGGTTGAAATAACATGATTGGATGTAAATTCAACTGTGTAGCAAGAATCACATTTGCAAAAAAAAATTCCAAGCACATTTTATCATCATCATCAGTCACTACTTCACAAACCGAAAGCATTTCCATTGAGACCACATTTCTGGATTTGGACTCTGGAAGTCCTGTCAAGGTAAGTTATTACTGAGGCAAATATATTTGATGATATGGTTTAACTTAAAGTCATGGACATACCTAAGTTAAACTTACAAATGCTCATGAAAAAGTGCATCATTTTAAGAGGCTAGCTACGACAAATATTTATGCCGCTATTCATGACAGTTAGCCTCCGGAAAATTTCAGCAATTCCCTGAAAATTCCTGTAAATTTACAACACTGGGAACCCTAATTCCCAGTGTAAAAGGCTAATCCAAAAACAGAAAAAAGTCCTAAGATATTTAATCTTGCTAATTAGCAGAGAATTAGTCTACCTATTTTCACGTACCACTGTCTACTAAATCGATTTGCTTCCGCAGATAGACAGATGTTTATTGTCCTTTAACAGGAAATTTGTTGCCACTGTCTGTTCTGAGGAATAATACACATACATACTAAACAAGTTTTACCCACCTATTACCCATTACCCATACACCAACAAAAACACAGTCATAAAACATGCCTGTTTCCAGGCTATGGACCTGTATCTGCGTCCAGACAGGAAAGGTGTGAAAACCTTGTAGTGGGGGTGCCTGGGGTCGGGTGTTATGGTGCGTGCTCTGTGTGTGATGGTTTTGTTGTTGAGTTCAGACAGGTTGGGTGTAAGCAGGCTAATTATTTTGGAGGATCTGTATGTGATGTTTGTGAGTCTGTTCCTGTTGGAGGTGGTTAGCGTGTTGCAGTAGCAGGGGGAACAGTAGAGGATTATGGGTCGGATATTGCTTTGATACAGTAACAACAGATGGTTGGGGGCCACAGAGAGCGCTCTGAGTTTGCGAATGACAGTCTTTGCTGGCAGCGTTTATCAATGTCCTGTGTCTATTGTTTCATTGTTCATGCAGATGGGGGTGTGCATGGGATTGTGTGACAGGTTGTGAATATGAAAGAAGATGATGACCAGTGCTTTTGTTTTTGTGGCGTTCAGCTGAAGGTAATTATCCTTGAACCATTGTGTAAGGTGGGAGATGGAGTCCAGATAACTTGAAACTGAGTTATTGTCATTCAGGAGTGCAAGAGATAACACTGTTATCCTGGTTTAGTCACCTCAGGGGTCTTATGGCAACTAAGGAAGATGGAAAACATCAAACTTTTTTCTGATTGCATGGCTTTACATAAAATTTAACCCATATTTTTGCTTGTGTTTTTATAATAATGGATGAAATATCCAGTCGTAAAAAAGTTTGATTTTGGAAGGCGGTGCACGACCCTCCAAGGGGTCCCAACCCCCACTTTGGAAACCACTAACCTAGAAAATGGAGTAGTATCTTGAGTCAAGTAAGTATCATGACTGCAGTTTTTGGTTATACTGACACATACTCAGTTGACTGGGGCATCGTGTTGCGCTCACAGGTATGTGGACGTTACCTGTGATGAGGACTGAGTGCAGGTGGTGCCGTTCTTACCAATGTTTGCCACACTCAGCAAACTGTTAAGCTTTGTTTCCTATGAGAAGCTATGATCCCATGTTCAGCCATGTTAAATAATTTCTGCTCAGTTTTGACTGCATTCTTTCTGACCTTTAACTTGTTGGGATTTAATTTTCCATTTGATGACAATTAACTGATTCCAAATAGTAATAAAAGCTAAATTTCATGGAGATATTAGATCGCTCACGTACAGACACAGATTTCATGAACAAAATGTGTCAAATAATTTATTACATTTTTGACACCATAGCTCAGAGAGGACAGAAACCTCCTGTGGAGCAGAGGGGTGCTTGATCTTGATTTTCAGTTTGAATACAGATAATGAGCGGGGCCTCATGATTCTTGTGACCTTTTAAGTTTTAAGCAGGAGATGTCAGAAAAGTAACCACATAGATATCTTATTCAGAGGCCTTCTGCAAAAGCTTCATATTATTTGACTGGAGGTTGCCACTTCGGTATGACACAGAGGCTTGGTATGGAAACAAAACACATGCTCAAAGGCTCTAGTCCTCTTCGTAGCGGTCACTGGTTTCATTCCCAATCATGACCCAGTGCTGTCTGTCAACCCTCACTCTCTACTCCCCACATTCTTTCTTTTTCGCTTTAGCTGTCTTTTCTAACAAAAGGAAAAATGAGCTGAAAATAAATGAAGTGATGATGAGGAGGAAACAGCCGTCTCTTATGAATGCTAGGTTGTGTTTAAACCACTTTTGGCAGATGTTGCAGAGCCTGTAAGTGTAAGAGCGACAGATGTAAGCTAAAACCCAACTGCTAACAATCCAAAGTACCTTGTTCAGTATTTTACTCTTATGTTACTCATTTATCTCCTTTCAGTCTGTTCAGTCTTTAATCCTTCATGATGTTTCAGTAACTTTTTCTGTTTCTATGCTGAACTTCAGATGGTTCCTTGATATGTTTTACTCATTTTTGGTTGCTGTACTCTCGTTTTGATTTGCTTTATTCTTACACCATGTTGTACAAACAAACATGTTCCTTACAGTATTACCAAGGGGCACATTTCCTCCCAGGGTCATGGGAGAGCCCAAACACCAGCCTGTATAAAACTATAAAACTAGATATGTTTCAACCAGAAGATCCAGGAGCTTTTCGTTCCTGTTGAAACATGCTCCAGAAATACAAAGTTCCTGTGGCTCATTGTTTTTGTGTTTGATGGCCCGGGTAGGACAAGACAATGAGGCGTAGAGACAGCAACAATAACAACATCAACAACAAAATGTTGCAAAACACCACCAGGCACATTATTAGGCTCAAAGAAGACCATTGTTCAGGAGCTATTAAACCAAGTCAATCACAGCTGGGGGTCATCTTATTGTGGATGGAAAGAGGGGGGAAAAAAAAACACTGAGATTGCTCCACCAATCAAAATCATTCAGCCTGCAGGCCCCGCCTCCAAAAGTTCCTGGACATCTGGAATATTCTACCTCCCTGGTGCTGCTGTTTTTTTTGTTTGTTAGTTTTATTTATTTATTTTATTTTATTTTATTTTATTTTATTTTTCGGGGCAAGCTTCCCTGGATGCCTCTGGAAATCCATACAAATGCACAGAAGAAAGCAATATCATTTATTGAGCTCTTAGCATATGGAAGCCCTGATAATTCTCCTCCCTTTGGACGAAGGGTAAATGAGCTCCTGTCTCTGCTCCACCAAGTTAAAATTAGACATTCACTGATAGGGTTACCTGACAAGTCTACTTAAGCATCCATATACTTTAGTAGGGTTGCAAAATACCAGGAATTTTCAAAGTTGGAAATTTTGGAAACTAACAGTAATCTATCTTAACTTAATTTACCTGGTTATATACACAAATAAATATTACATATTTTGGTTTGTTATAAGCAGACATGTCAAATGCAATATTTTAACATTATAAATGAATTAGTCTACTGCTTAAAAACTGACAATTAGTCCACTATCCATTATTTTATGGACAACTAAACAGATAGGTAGATGAACGCTAGTATTCATACACTAAGCTAACTAGCTAGCAACATAGGCTGTATATTAAACTTAATATCAGGAACTGGCAAAATATTTTTTCTTTCTAGCTAGCGAAGTTCATGGAGCCAGCATAATTCATTTAAAGTTTCACAAACTAAAGGAAACTAGCTGTCATTACAACTCATTTATTAATGTTAGTTGCTACAATGAAAATTACTTGCGTCTGTCAGTTGGTGGTCTAATCTGGCAAAGCTAACAGAAAACTGGCTAGCTAACTGGCTAGCTAACCTCTAAAAACAATACACATGCTGATGGGCATTTTTTTAATTTAACTTAAATGTGTCAATTACTTAAAGCCACATTTCCATGGAAATGTTCCACCCCTTTGCAACCTTACAGT
Source organism: Labroides dimidiatus (assembly GCA_030710495.1). Taxonomy (NCBI): domain Eukaryota; kingdom Metazoa; phylum Chordata; class Actinopteri; order Labriformes; family Labridae; genus Labroides; species Labroides dimidiatus. The sequence continues at coordinate 10,551,521 of CM061145.1, forward strand.
GTAGTTCTTTTTTCTCCATTAAGTTGCTGTTTCTTTTCATGTTTGTCTTGTAAATTGTCAATTGCTGTCAAATATCCAAATTTTACTTCTTGTTGGTTTTATCATTATGATCTGTTGTCTTGTCAGTTTACCTACTCTCTTTGAGTTTTCATCATTGGTGTTGGTCTTGCAGGGAGGAGAGAGGGATAATGGGCAGGTTTAATGTTGGGCACAAACAAAGAGTTTGTATGCATGCTGGAAGCAGATTCATCTACAGCAAACATTTGCATGTCTGCACCTGCAGCACTTAAGTGTTTGCAGGTGTGTGCATATCGTCCGTTCGAGCTAATCCTTTGCATCTTCAAACTTCAAAAAGACGATTCATAAAGTCAGAGTGACAGCTTTCTGAATGTTCTCTCCTTGACTTGTGAATGAGGTTTGAGGGGCCGGAGGGACGTGAATCCTGCTCTGCCTATGAAAGAGCAATGCAAACAGCAGGCTCAGCCCTGAACTTGACACTCAACAGATCCAGATCTGTGAGCGCTCTCTTTCTGTGATGTCAGCGATAAAGAGAATAAAACATATCTGTCGGAGGACAGAGATAGATTGATAGATAGACAGAGAGGGGAGTGAGGGGTAAAATTGGGAATGTAGAAGTTCTGGAGAGGAGAAAAATAAAGACAAACAGCTGCAGGGAGAGAAAGGTAAAGACAGAGCAGCAGTCCCAATGATGGGACAGAGGAAGGTGAGAGTGTCACTGGCTCTCTCTGATGTCCACATTTAGTCCCTAGTGCTACCAGAGCCTCCTCCTCTTTCTCCTCCTCCTCTTCCTCCCACCAGCCAAACACATCACACTCCCACTTTGATGAAATAAACACAGGCACAGGAGGGGATGAGTTAACCACTGCAGCTCTCCTGGTGGAAAACTGATTTTGAGGTGTGTGTGCATGTTTTATGTCGAGTGGACCGTAAGGTACCTTGATCAGCAGAAGCACAGCACAGCCTAGTGGCAGAAGGAAACACAGCCTGAGGCCTGAGGAGGGATCAGTCCAATTTTTCCCCCAGAAATGATAAAATGAGTCAATTCAGTTCAACTGTGAAGTCTTCCATAAAATGCTGAATGATGTTAAACCGACATTATTTCAACAGACTGTGAAGGATCAAGGAGAAACACACAACATGGGAACAGAGACACATTAAGGCAACATTTAGAGTCATCACAAACCATTGCAAATGCTGATAGAGTCCAAGTGACACATATATAAGTGTTTGAGTTTATGTTCTTCGAGTTGGGATTTGTTAAAGTGGGTCTTCAGCCTCTATACAGACAGCTACAGGGTGCTCACCTGTCAGTCAAGTCAGCCATGCCCTTACATGGAAGAAATCTTTAAGTTTATTATCTTCAAAATTTACGAGTTATAAACCAAAAGTTAATCCCCGTACATTTGTGCTGAAAGAGAAATCAGATACTCAGACTTGGCTCAGACGACTCCTCAGCTCTCCCTCTACACATCCAAACAGCTCCACACATGGGCAAAGTATTGGCAAAAGAAACTTATTCTTAAAAACTGGAACCCATCAACTCTACAATGATTTAAAAACTGGAGGTAAAAATGGGCTTTGGCTTTCCAAAGAGGGAGCTGTGTATCAATAATTAAAGGAATCAACAAAAATGCAAAGAAGTTTGGCGTCTCTACTGACAACATTTGGATTGGTTTTGAATTTTGTTTATATTGACAAACTCTCTCCATGGAAAACTCACAGATCAAAAAACATATGTGACAGTATTTATGCTTTGTGTCCTTGACGGGTACAAAAATGCAATTCTCTGGATCATCAGACTCCATCCCTCCCTAGTGAGTACCTGCATACTTATTTTCTGAGATTTTTGTTGGGTTTACACACTCACCAGCCACTTCATCCGGTGCATCTTGCTGGAACCGAGTTGGGCCCCTCTTTTAGTCTTTAGAACTGTCTTAATTCTTAGTGTCATAGATTCAAAAAGGTGCTGAAACCTTCCTCAGATATTTTGCTCCATATTGACATGATAGCATCACACAGCTGCTGCAGATTTGTCGGCTGCACATCCATGATACAAATCTCCTGTTCCACCACATCCCAAAGGTGCTCTATTGGATTGAGATCTGGTGACTGTGGAGGTCATTTGAGTACAGTGAACTCATTGTCAGGTTCAAGAAACCAGTCTGAGATGATTCCAGCTTTTATGACATGGAGCGTTATCCTGCTGGAAGCAGCCATCAGAAGATGGGTACACTGTGGTCATAAAGGGATGGACATGGTCAGCAACAAGGCTCATGTAGGCTGTGGACTCTGTGGTCCAGTTTTGGTCCAGAAGAAGAAGAAGAAGAAGAAGAAGAAGAAGAAGAAGAAGACGAAGAAGAGCTAACGTTAGTGCCTGCACTAGTAGCCAGTACATGTATGATGGCACTTGATATTACATCAGTTGGCTATCTGGGCTGTTGTTCCAGAGCTATTTAGCTTGGTGGTCTGTGGGATTTTTTATAAGATAAGCGGTCCTCAATGTGAAACAATTTGAGAAACTGATTTAAATGAGTCTCTTAAGCCTTTCTGAGGAGCCACCTCTGTGACCACTGCAATGTTTGCTTCTAGCTCTATTTTTTCTACAAGATGGACTTCCCTGTTGCCACTACAGTCCTGAGTAGTGACAAACAGTGTGTGTTTGTTTACCTGTCTGATGGGCTCTGGAACCCGGAAGCGGCAGCAGGAGTGTGTGAGGCGCACAGCTGTGTCCACACTTATCTTATGGCCTACAGACACGTACACCGGCTTTGAGCTCTTGTCTGAGCTTCGCAGCGCCTAAACACAGAGAAGCATAAGAAATAACTTTTCCAGATCTCTCTCTCTCTCTCAGATCCTTCTCATCATATATATTTTGTCGAGTTTGATTTTTTAGCTTGTTGGGGAATCTTTGAAGGCTGCAGTAACAAAACAACATATCTGTGAAAGCGTTTGCCTCTTTGTGTGTCTGTATGCGTGTCTGTCCTTTACCGCACCTTTCCGAGCACTTTGCCCGAGGCGGCTGTGAGTGGGAAGCTGTCTCCTCCTTTCTGCAGAGCAGCTATCTGTGGAGGCAAAGAAACAAAAATCAAAGTCAGAACAGAAGTACAGCACGCCAAAAACACAAATCAGAAAACTCAGAACTATTAACCCGCTGTGGGGGCTTCAGTCCTTTTCTTTAACCTTTGAGTGGCTTCACCTTCATGTCTGCACGATGAAAGTGCTAATGTTTGCTGAAAACAGTCTTCTTTATTTTCAACAAACAATCTATAGACGGTGTTGGTCAGCACCGGAAAGGAAGGAAACTCAACGCCTACGTCATTTCCAATATACTCCTCAGCTTTATTTCTCCCCATCAGGAACAGACGGGTGACACAGCAGAGACCATGTCCATATTTTATATAGTCTATGGTCAATACACAGACAAATGTGTGAGGGAAGTAAAGTTTGTCTGAGTCCCACAGTGGAAGAGAAGACACAAAGTCAGATGTGGGGACGTGGGCTGCTGTTGACAGGTGTGCTGTGGGTTACAGGCCAGAACGATGAGGGAAGCTTAGCCTCCATGATGGATGGGGTGTCTGCTATACTATGACTGATTACAGCAAGCAGCCAGCGGGGAGACAGGAGGGGCCGCACAGGGCCTCCAATTCCGACTGGGATGAGGCAGAGAGCGTGTGTGAGTGTGTGTGTGTGTGTGTGTGAGAAAGAGAGAGACAGGCTTGGCTCCTGTGAAGCAGAGGTATGGGATGGACGCCAGAGGAGCAGAAGTCAGAAGAAACGAGTCGGTCATCAATAACAAATAGTTTGAGGTACCGCCTGACTGTCAGAGACACAGACAAACACAGACGGGGAGGGAGTGTATGTGTGTGTATGTGTGTATGTGTGTGTGTGTGTGTGTGTGTGTGTGAGAAAGAGAGAGACAGGCTTGGCTCCTGTGAAGCAGAGGTATGGGATGGACGCCAGAGGAGCAGAAGTCAGAAGAAACGAGTCGGTCATCAATAACAAATAGTTTGAGGTACCGCCTGACTGTCAGAGACACAGACAAACACAGACGGGGAGGGAGTGTATGTGTGTGTATGTGTGTATGTGTGTGTGTGTGTGTGTGTGTGTGTGTGTGTGTGTGTGTGTGTGTGTGTGTGTGTGTGATGGGGGGACAGAAGAAGAAAAAGACAAAAAGAGAGAAGAGGATGAGCAGAGTGGAGCTGCTGAAATGTTCTCAAGGTGCATCAAGGACAAAGAGGAGGGTGAGACCTTCCTCTCTCCTTTGTTTCCTCTGCAAAGATTAAAGATTACAGCACTCCCCTGCTTTTAGTCTTGCACATACCTTTTATAACACTGACTTCTCCAGGGCTCTGAGCTGAAAGTAACAGAGTGATCGAGCAGAGACAGCCTGTAATACTAAAAGACACTGGGGATGGTTGCTTAAATCCTTTAATGGCCAATCAAGCTTCGGACTTTTCAATTACTTACTCCTAAAATCATGTTTTGTTTCCTACATAATCTTTTCACTGTGGTATTAAAGGTAGAAGAAGAAGTAAACATTTCATCATTTCTGCACAGCAGTGTGTTTTTTCAGCATTTCATGAAATCTGTCAAAAATCCTCCTGCTGCATAAATCAGCAACTACAGCGTGAAGAAAAGTTGGTTTTATTTTCTCAGCCTTGATAAAAGATTTGGAGGCATTTATAACCAAGAAACTCACATTGAAGCTGTGTGGTTTAACATGTGGTCTTCACAATGCAATGCATCAGTTCAGTGTGTCAGAGGCTGATATGTTATGAATCAGGCTGGGTATCAATCCACAATTTTCAATGTCTGTGCCAATGAAGATACCTTCACTTCAATATTGATTCCTTAACAATACTTTTTTCAATATCAATTTTATAACATCAGTTCTAACAACAATAAATTATTTTAGTGTTTTTCCAGTTTGTCAGAGCAAAAGAACAGTGGTAAACAAGTGACAGGTCAGTATATACTGAGTACACAGTAAATGTGTTTACAACATAGACTGTATAATTAATGGACGTAGTCTCCGCAACGTCACCCGTCTGTTTCTGAAACGAACTTTTGAAGCAAAATGGCCATATTGGAAATGAGGCGGGTTGTGAGTCTCTGCAGTAACAACCATAGGACGCGCCACAGCCACGTGATCTGAGCTGTGCCTCTGAATGGACGAACTGGCGAGCTTAATATAGTGGAAACTGCCGAGTTGGAATAAAGTCACCCCCCCTACAGTGCGTGCCGTTAGTGAAATTAGCGATTCAGATGGGAGACATTCTTTGTACCAGGCTGTAAATGTGCTTATTTTGGCCGTGAAAATGGCTTTTTTTGGCTTAGTGTGTTTGTGACTTTCAGTACTTCCGGAGCCAGCCTCAAGCGGACACTCGAGGAACAGCAGACTTTAGCACTTCCGCATTGCCTCATATTTTCAGACTGGAGGTTGCCGCTTGGTTTACAACTATAAATGAACTTTCCTCTGTTGATTCTCGTTTCTTTTTTCTTTTTCTTTTTTTCTTCTTTATCCTGGCTTTAGACCAGCAAAAGTGACCAAAAAGAAAACAAACATTAGCTTGATTCATTTGCATGCAGTCGTCTGCTCTCGCTGCAGCTTGAAGGGACTGCTGCGAGTGAAGAGTCTGCCTGTAAGTGTTTTGAAAAGGGGAGGGGCCCAGCACCTGCTGCAGATCAATACATTCTTTCACTTCAGTTTCCAAACTCCAGAAAAGTCTCTAGATTTGTTGTTACACACTTTTTGAAAAACAGTTACTTAAGGGGTCTGAAAAGTTGTTAATATAGTGACAACGTTGTTACATTGGCAACATTGTCCTGCATGTTACACACCATGCACCCCAGAACGATAGAGGAGGTCATTCCTGCATGTGCCCATCAGACTTGATAATTCCTCCCTTTAAATCAGACACTGGATTATTACCCTGGACACATTTGTTTTAACCAGAGCATATTTATTTAACTCAGGAATGTGCAATCTCTCTGCAAATACATGTCAATACATTGTACAGTATATGTTTTTAAGTGCAATATCTGCAAAACACAATGTAAATAGTTTTTACTTTATTTGATATTTTTTATTTTCATTCTATCTTTATCTTGTTAGCACAAATTGCTTATCTTATCACCCTATTTCTATTGAATTTCTGTTTGCTGTAATTATGTGATGAGATGGTCTACCCTACACAGCACTGTATGGTGGAGTGGTTAGTGATGTGGACTCACAATATTAACGATGTGGGTTCAATCCAAGGGGCAACATCTGGCAGGGAAAAATGAAGCCTATGCAGAAGTGCTAAAAGTTGCTGTTCATCAATAATCCACTAGAGGCTGACTACAGAAAGACCGGAAGTCACAAACACACTAAGCCAAAAAACAACAAAAAACCCCCCCAGCATATTTACAGCCTAGTTCAAAAAACAGCTTGGGTCTGAAACTGTAATTTTGCTATCAGCACACACTGTGCGAGGGTGAATATTTTCTAACTCAGCAGTTTAGATGATATTTGGATGATATTACGAGTTTGTCCAATCAGAGGCTCAGCTCAACTCACATGATGGGCGCCCTATAGCTGTTAGAAGGACGCCCTTGTCATTTCCAAGATGGCCCTGTCCAATGATTAACTTTATTTGACTGCATCAGGAACAGACGGTGACGTCGCGGAGACTACGTCCATATTTTATACAGTTTATAGTTCAATCCAAGGCTGGTGTGTCTTGGTGTGATGTTTGCCCTACGTGATGCTACCAGCCAATCAAATCTGCATTTCTGCTTAGACAAGACAACACACCTCTATGTGAGGCTGGCAGATTTAATTACAGCGACTGTTCTTTCTGTAACCTTCAAAGACGGCTCAGGCTGTTTATTAGTGTTTGAAAAATCCCACTTTGTTTGTGGAAACTTTGACATTTAATGAGTACAGCAGCATTGACTTATAATTACTGGTGCATGCTGGTGTTCATCCGACTGAAGGACTGGCTAATCATATTTCTTAACATCTAATTTTATGAAATTTAGTAGGGAGCTAGATATGTTACATGGATTATTCCACAGCTAATTTCCCACTCAAAGCTCAAACCTCAAAGCCGGTGTTGACATGAGGCATCGCAGTCCTGTGAAGCCTGTAGACAAATTAGAGGGGCGACAATTACATAAGAATGAAAATGATGGGAGTTCTCAAATTTCATACACATTAGCGGATCCAGAGATAACTGCTGTAGCCCAAAGGCGTAGCACGGGTGGGTAATGCAGACACTGATAGCACTGGAGTGCAGAGATAGTATCAGTTGAAATTTGACTGATCACTGGATGTGGCCGTGTTCGGCTGAAACAAAGAGATCAGATTCCTCTCCACAGCTGAAGCCAAGTGATATTTTCTGACGCCAAAGAAGCTAACGCTAATTAAGGGAGATGGATACACTCCTACAGAGAATTGAATCAGCATGTTATATTACTACATGAAGACTGTCAGGGATCTAAGCAGTGTTTTGCCCGCTAATTGAGTTGGCAGGAGGTCGAATGATTCTTGAAGCTTTCATAGTTTTTATTGGCACTTATCAAAGGAAACGTCTGTCAAAGCCCATCAGCTTCATCTTTCTGCATAACCATAACTTTTTCTGCCAGTGTGCCTGGTGTCAGTTATTATCACAATCACCTCAGAGCAAAAAAAAGAAAAAAGAAAAGAATTTAAGTCCTCTTTAGAGTCCTGCTATTTCACTGTGTTCTTCTCTTCAGTCTTCTTCTGCAACTCAAGCATGAAAAAAAAAAACACTTTTCCATCTATTTTCAGTTTTGGGATGGATTCCTAAAAAGGGAATTACTTGATTTGGTTTGTTTGGACCCAGATTGTTCTCCAAAATGTACTGACAAAGTGTTTTTTTACAGAGATGTACTTTTCATGGTGCTTGTTTTCAAATTTAAGAAACACATTGTACATACATACATACATATATATATATACCCTAACCGGCAGCTTTATCAAGTACACCTGTTCAACAAGCTTGTTAGCACAATCCATCAATCACAATCAATCAAGCAGTTCATTGAGTGTTCACTTGAAGCTGGCTGCAGAAAGACTGAAAAGACCAGTTTAGAAGTTATTAAAATCATGAGTTGCCCAATCAGAGGCACAGCTCATGTGACTGACAGGTCTGGTGTCCAATAGCTGCTAGTGCAAAGGCATCTTGACCTATGGCTTAGCCACGCCCCCCTCCACTCACTAAGAAAAACAATGAACATTCAGTGTCAGGCGCTATGGCAGGTGTCACAGTAAGAGACACTTCACAGGAGGTCATTGATGATTTTTGAAGACGGAATGAGAAAATATCATCTAAAAGGCACTAAAGGGTCTAAACTACACATTGGAGTGATATATTAATCAATTGAATGTTGAGAAGGTCCATAAAAAGCTTTAGCTAAAAGACAAAACTTACAGGTCCCAATGCAAACATGATACACTGCATCCTGATACCATCAGCATCTCAGACAACAAGAAATAGGATCAGCATTGATCATGAGGAAAATATAACGTCCTTTTTACCATCTTTACCAAGAGTGCCGCTCTTATATGGAGCTACAGTATTTATATTGAATCATTCAGCAGAATGTTTTCCAACCTTTGTTATCTAGGCTATTACAGATAAGCTAATGATGCTAAGCTCCAGAAGCTAACGTTAGTTTAACTAGAGCCTTTTGGACAACAGCTAACAACGATGGACGATCACCAAAGAACAAAAACTAGAACAAAACAGGCCGATGAACTCCAACAAACAAAGAGACATGATGAACAACACAGCTAGGAGCTAACATTAGCTAACGTTAGAGAAATCCAAAACTGACAATAAGTTGCTTCACATACGATGGTGACTTACCTGAAAACATAGGTAAACATCCTTGTTAATTTTATTCACTCTGAGTTGATGTTGTGGTCTACCGCACAACTTTATCCAAAGGCGACACTTTTCCCTGTTGAGATGTGGCTTAAGGAAAGGGTGAAAAATACACTCCGTCACCCAGCCTCTCAGGATACCTTGTATCACCATGTGACCATTTTCAAGCTTAAAATATCAGAAAAAAACTCATAAAACCAAACGAAAACTGACTCACTGCAATACATTTCAATTAACATCCAGGCAGAGAATGTCTGAGTGTGTGGAAATGGGTACATGCACTGTGATTGGTTCTTCTTGTTTAGGGCTGGACTTAGCCATAGGTCAATTCCAATATGGCCCCTGTCGATGACTAGCTTCATTACTCTGTATCAGGAACAGACGTGTGACATCAAGGAGACTGCAGCCATTTTTTTTTACTATTGTTTTGACTAATGTCCCAGCTGTGGACATGGAGGACACAGGCTTCAAGACCAACACTGCAACCACCAGAGGGAGCTCTCAAAATTCTGGCCTCACTCATCTGTTGTCTTGTACATCATTTTATAAAGTCAAAATGTGGATTATTTTTATAAATTCTTGGCAACCAGATTAGAGCTAGACATCTGTCCATCACGCAGATCTGGACTCAGCTTGTTCCCTAAAACTAATATCTAAGCAGGTCACTGAGGCTCCATTCCAAACAAACTTAACTTTTGCATATTCATTAAGTCTCTTTTTTTCTTCTCCTGTGCCACAGTTATACTTTGAGCAATGGATGTTTCTTTTTTCCGTCTTGATTTATATTCAGAAACTCACATTAGTATTAGTTACACAAGGAGGCCTTGGCTTGCAGTAAAAGTCACACTGTCAAGAACAGTGCATGCACGCAAACGAACACGCACACACTCATAGAAATAGATGGGTCAGTGTGAGGCACACACTCATTCAAAAGTAATTCAGTAGTTTGCCCTTTGTTTGTTCTCTGTCTGACATTTCTTTGCTTCTTTTAAAAAGCAGTGAGCAATAAACACCACAGAAAAGGTGATTACACTTTGATAACTCCGCTTTAATAATTCATCCGCCGCTCTTGTTGAGGTCCGCAGCTCTTTAACAGAAGCTACATCGCTACACAGCAACAATGGCACAGCACATTAATGTTTCATGTTAAACATCTTTTTTACTCCGATGTGTTTGGGAAACTCTGCCCTAGAGTGACAAGACGTGACAGCACAACAGGGAAAGAAAATGTGGGCTCTACGGTGACACAACGATTAGTGCTGCAGCCTCACAGCAAGAAGGTCCCCGGTTTGAATCCAAGGTTAATTGGTGATTCTAAATTGCACACAATTGTGAGTGTGTGAGAGGTTGTCTGTCTCTGTGTGTCACACCTGTGATTGACTGGAGACCAGTTCAGTGTGTACCCCCCATCTCTCCCTAAGACAGCTGGGATAGGCTCCAGCCACCCTGAACAGGATAAGCGGTATAGAAGATGAATGAATGAATAAAAAAACATGTCAGTTCAGTGTCTCACCTGTGACAGGTGTTCGTCATTCTTGTTCACTCCTTGCACCTGCAGCAGGTTCTTTGCAACACCCACGCATGGCAGCCCTGACAGCACTCCAAGATGACATGCCAGACCAAACTCTGCACGGTCCAGCAACGATGTGAAAACCAGGAGGAAACAAAGACAAAAAACACTTACCATGCTGCTTCTGTATACATACAACAAAAAATAACTGTAAAAACTCCTGACAAACATTTACATTGGCTTTAAGTTTTGTCACATTCTGCAATAACTAAAGCTCTGTTTCCACAAAGCGGTTCAGTTTGGTTTGTCTCGATACAGCACACATTTTGTAACATTTCCTTTGAATAAAACCAGAACAGGTCCTCAAATTACGGACTCATACCGTCCCACTTTTTGGTACGTCACTTCCCTTGTGACAGCAATAAGTTTTAATTTAGTGTGATAGTTTTAATAGTTTGAACACTATCGCAGCATACCCCCGAAACTCAAAAAGCATTCAGCTCACTGCAACTAACAAAATTTAATTGCAAACAAAATACCCCGTAAGGAGCACGGATAGCCTGGTGGTTTGGGTCGTGTTCCATGTGGCTTAAAGCCCTTTGGTGGGCAGCCCGGGTTCAGGTCCAGCCTGTTGCGGCTTTCCCTCATGTTGCTCTCCACTCTCATCCTGTTTCCTGCTCTGTCCACTGCTCTGTGCTCTCTCATTAAAGCCAGAAGAAGCCTGAAAAAATAACTTTACAAAAAAATTTAAAAATACCCCATTAACTTAAAAACTGATTGCCCCTAAATTAACAAAAAATGATTCCCAAATAAAATAATAAGGTAGATGCTTTCAGCCTTAATGTCTGTCAGTCTTTTTCATCCTTTAAACGTCCCTGTTTGGTTTACATCGCTGACCACCTGCACTCCGTTGAGCTCATGTCCAATAATCCTCAGTCCCAGAAAGAAGAAAAAAGCAAAAGTAATCCAATTCTCTGTTACCGATCGGTTGAACAAAAAATTAGCCGCTCAAAAACCCCAAGAGTTAAAGTTCTCACCCTGAGTTACAAACATGAGTTCCCCAAACATGCAAATCTGTATCTTTTCCAGGCGAGTCTGGCAGACGCTCCAGGGCAAGGAAGATCCAGCCCTCTGATCAGAGTAAAACCCCCTGACAGTTTTACCTTTAAACACAGTTCTTTGTTTCCTTTGTACCTTACATATACAGACACAAAATTAACTCACTGTGAGTTTTTTTTTCCTGTTCTGAAATTAATGACTTTATATCATGACTCTTAACTCCACCTTTACCCATTCTTGACAGAGAAAAACAGTTTTTATCACAGCATTGAAAAAAATCAGTTTCTCCCTTTTGATTTTACCACCAATGTTTCTTTTTTCTTTCATTTCTTTTGTCACTAGTTTTTTAATGGGACAATGTCACATCATCATGCTATCACGTAGCTGGCTCATCTGGTGTATACGCCATCTACCAAGAAGGGCACGGTTGGCTGTGGAAACACAAACAGGATCAGGCTTTACCGATCTGACCCGTACCAAACTGTACTGATCCAAACCGGACCACTTGGTGGAAACGAGGCTTTACAGCAAACGCCTGATCAGCTGTTGATGAATCAGGGGGACAAGCTGATCAGCTGTCAGCTGGCCTAACCAAACAGAATTTACGACACAGAGCGACACATTATGGTCGAAAAAGAGTGACCTTCTCTGAGCTTCAGACAAACGGAGTCAGTTTCAAGTGTTTTTAAGCCGAATATGTAACTACAACCGGAAATTTAAAAAAATTAAAATTAATTAAACCCGCAATATAATAACTGGTTGAAAACGTGACAAAATTGCAGAGCCCATAATGTAATAAAAAAAAAATTCCAAACTGTAAGAATTTGTTTCATTATGGTTGAGTTATTATTATTTTCAATACATTTTGGTCGTTGTTACTTATTGGGCTCTAACAAGCCTGAAAAGTGGCGTTAAATTGAGTCATAAAACCTGTGCCAAAAAGTAAATCAGAAGTCAGCACTGTGTGTGTGTGTGTGTGTGTGTGTGTGTGTGTGTGTGTGTATGTGTGTGTGTATAAGAGTGTGTGTGTGTGGTATACTGAACTCAAACTTAGTTTTAACATTATAGAAGAAATCAGCTGACAGCTCTGTAAAGGATGTATTTAACATAGATTGGTAGAAGTAAAGTGAATTTTAAATTCCTTCTAGGTGTTGTTACTCATTTAACTTTTCCACACAGGCTCATTAATCTCTAATCTCTGTTATCTGTCCCAAAATGCACTGCACTGATATGATCTAATAATTCATCGCCTCAGGCAGACTTTGATGCACCGTGTTCCTCTCTGACACGAAACTTGCGTACGTAAACTCAGACCTAGCATGGGATTTGAGGGTAGACCCATTGATTGTTCTTACTGCTTATTGATAAACGAGGGCCACTGTGTCTGAAGCTTTGCAGTCCTGCTTTCTTAAGCTCAAAAATAGAGACAAAAAGAGACTGTCTCTAAACAGCCTGCCAGACAAAACAGGGCTGAGAGGTCAGTTTCATGCTTTAGATCTCCCCCCAAAAAACCTCTCTCTTCTTCACAGGCTTCATGGTAATTCATAATTCAGTATCATTGCTGTGTATCTTTTATAATATTTAGCAAACAAACCTCTGCACTCTCTAAATGTCTGACTGTGCAGCTGCTTTTCTGACAGTGGCTCTAGTTTTTTGGCTGCACTTGAATACCTTTCAGCATTTTTATTGTTTGCTTTGTGTCTTTATCATTGTTAAAGGGAAAAACTAACACAGTTATCTAACACAGTTCAGACACTTTTCCTGAGTGGGTAGAGCTCGATTTACCTCTGTAGTGGAAGAGACCGTTCCCATCCACAAACACCACCTGTTGAGAGCAAAACACAAATACATCAGGGATTCATTTACGCCTGCATTGTATCTGCATAAAATGACACAATATATCCCAGAAATCACAGCATAGTTATAAGTCAGTACGTCACATGCACGCAGTAGCCCAGCTTAGGTCATAGCTTGCTGGTAAAGCAAAAGCTGGGGGGGGGTCTAGACTTGTCTGTGTACACCATAGACTGCATAATTGTATAATAGCCTCCGCTTCTGTTTCTGAAACAGACTTTTTAAGCAAAACGGCCGGCGTAGCCATATTGAAAACGAGGCGGGCTTTGAATCTCCACAGTAACAGCCATAGGGCGCCCGGCAGTCACGTGAGCTAAACTGTGCCTCTGATTGGACAAACTGGCGATCTTAATATTGTTTAAATTGCATGCAAGCTCACTGACTGTCAGTCTTTAAAACATAAAAATGTGTGTCGTTAGACTGAAGCTGCAGGGCTATAATTAGGCACTGATACTGAAGCTGAGTTAGAAAGCTAAATTTTGTCCCATCTTTACCTGATACAGGATTTTGGCTGCTGGCAAATTTATATTATTTATTTATTTTATTTTATTTTTTTGAAAATATTCACTCATTTTGATTTGATGTCCACCACATGTTCCAAAAAATCTGGGACAGGGTCAACAAAAGACTGAGAGAGTTTAGGAATGCTCAAAAACACCAGTTTGGAACATTCCACAGGTGAACAGGTTCATTGGAAACAGGTGAGTGTCATGATTGGGGATAAAGGAGCATCCCTGAAAGGCTCAGTTGTTCACAAGTGAGGATGGGACAAGGTTCACCACTTTGTGAACAACTGCGTGAGCAAATAGCCCAACAGTTAAGAACAGCGTTTCTCCATGTACAGTGGGAGGAAAAAATTAGTACACTCTAATTATTTTCTTACATGTCTGCCTAGATCGTCATCGTAAAGTGTGGTCTGATCTTAACTTAGATCACAAGAATGAGTAAACAGTGTCTGCTTAAGCTAACACCACTCAAACAATTACATGTTATCATATTTTTTTTATGGCCATAAGATGTAAAAATTCACAAGACAGGGAGAAATAAGTAAGTATACCTCCTGGCTAAGGATCCTCCAAGAGCTAATTAGACAAATTTATAGGGCTGGGTATCAATCAATAGTTTTTGATTCCTGTAGCGATACTGATACCTTCACTTTGATACTGGTTCCTGAACGATACTTTTTTCGATACCAATTTTTATATCAGTTTTAATAAAAAGAAACATCTTATGGTACAAATCTTGAGTTTTATTTTTTCATATACATATAATTTTCTACTCTGAGCAGTTTTATTACATTAAAAAAAAAAACCAAACATTTGCCAGTGCAAAAGAACAGGTGCAAACAAGTGACAGGTCAGTTTATACTGAGTAAACTGTAAATGTGTTAATGACTATAAATGAACTTTTTTCTGTCCATTCTTGTTTTTTTGTGTTAAAATAAAAACCCTCCTCCTTTATCCAGGCTTTTGACCCGCAAAAGTTACCTAAAAGAAACAAACATGAGCGTGATTCATTTTCATGCAGTCCCCTGCTCTGGCTGCAGCTGGGAGGGGCTGCTGTGAGGGGAGGAGTCTGTGTTTTGGACAAGGGAGGGGCTCTGTGCCCTCTGCTCATTAAGAAGCAGCAGTTTAAGATCAGAACATGCTTTCACTCCTTCCCCAAACTCCAGAAAAGTCGCTGGATGTCGCTTTTTAGAAAAAAAAAAGTTGCTACAGGGGTTTGAAAGTCACTAAATATAGCGACAGAGACGCTAATTTGGCAACACTATCCTGCATATCACAACCACGTGGAACATTAATCACAGGCGGCATTATCAGATCATGATCACCTGATTAACCCTTTGGGTAAAACTTGGCACCGAAAACTGAAGCATAATTTGATACTTGGTACTAAGTTCACTACCCAGCCCTACCTTCGATCAAGAACTGTTGATTTGTATGAAGCTGTAAAAGGTAACAAAACCATCTCTAAAAGTCTTGATGTTCACAAATCCACAGTTTGAAAAACTGTTTATAAATGGAGAAAGTTCGGCACTGTTGCTTCTCTCACTCAAGGAGTGTCCGTCCTGTAAAGATGACTCCAAGGGCATTTTTTTCATTGGAAACTCCTTCTGCTCTGTGACTGATTCTGAGGATGTATCGGCCTAATGATCGTGTAAGAGACGCTCCGACTTCATCTCCTCACTTGAATTATTTACAGAATAAATACATGAATACGTGCAGCTGATGAAGATGTGTTGAGTTTAGAGGAGGTGAAGTGTGTGAAGCCACAGCCGTGTCTCTGTACGCTCTGTGGCATCTTTATTCAAATTAAAAACCAAACTTTATGATAAATGCATAATACTGAAAGATATTAATGAAAACTGGAGGATCTGTGGTTTCTGTGTTAGTCTCATTTTTAACTCTACATCAGTGATTACATTAGTGTCCAGTCCTGTGATGCATAATGAAGGCAAGACAGCGCTGAATAAACATGTATGTGGCTGACTTCTGTTTATTTCTCTTTTTTACATTTATATTTTGTCATAATAAAAGTGACTGATTGGAAACGACTCACTAATTTCAGCCTAAATAAAACTGTTTATTATAATGATGATGAATTAAAATTAGATATAAGTCTGATAAAATGGTGGAGAGACATCAACATGTATCTGCAGGCTTCAATTCACCAGTTTCCCATCAATCCAAAATGTACATACACCAGGTTCAGAGTTTGCTAACCAGTGTGCACATTTTACTGTCACCTTTTTTATAGATCACAACCCTGGAGTGGGAAAAGGCCTACACCAGTTTCAGATCCAGTTTACGCAGTGTTTATATCGTCATTGTGTTAGAAGCGATTTTGGAATTGAATGGAATAGCCATTTCCATACACTCGGACATTCTTTGCCTGGATGTTCATTGAAATGCATTGCAGAAAGTCAGTTAATGAGGCTTTATGAGGTTTTTCTGAGAATTAAAGCTTGAAAATGGTCACATGCAACCCTAACACAAGGTATTCTGAGAGGTTGGGCGATAGAGTGTATTTTTCACCCTTTCCTTAAGCCACATCTCAACCGAGAAATGACCACAACATCAGCTCTACTTGAATAAAATTAACAAGGATGTTTACGTCTGTGTGGTAAGTCAACGTCCTATTTGAGCCAACATATTGTCACTTTGCCGGAAAGAAATATAAAGTTATCTTTAACACTAGAACACAGCAGTCTGACTGACAGTTTGGGATTTTCTCTATTGTTAGCTAATGTTAGCCTAATGTTAGCCTAATGTTAGCTCCTAGCTGCATTGTTTGTCATGCCTCTTTGTTTGTTGGAGTTCATCGGCCAGTTTTGTTCTAGTTTTTGTTCTTTGGTGATCGTCCATCATTGTTAGCTGTTGGTCAAAGGGCTCTAGTTAAACTAACGTTAGCTTCTGGAGCTTAGCTTCATTAGCTTATCTGTAAAAGCCCAGATAACAAAGGCTGACAAACATTCTGCTAAATGATTCACTGTAAATACTGTAGCTCCATATAAGAGAGGCACTCTTGGTAAAGATGGTAAAAAGGATGTTATATTTTCCTCATGATCAATGCTGATCCTTGATCTTGTTGTCTGAGATGCTGATGGTAGCAGGATGCAGTGTATCATGTTTGCAAAGGGATCTGTAAGCTTTGTCTTGTAACTGAAGCTTTTTATCAACCTTCTCCACAGAAAACTGATTCATACATCGCTCCAATGTGTAGTTTAAACCCTCTTGGTGACTCCTAGATGATATATGCTCTTTCTTCCATCCTGTGAAATGTCTCCTACTGTGACACCTTCCATAGCACCTGACACTGAATGTTCATTGTTTGTCTGAGTGAGTGGAGGGGGGCTTGGCTTAGCCATAGGTCAATTGCCAACCATAGTCTATCCATGTTGAATACATTTTGGAAACTGAAGAAACTTCTTGGATGAGAGGCGAAACATCTTTCCAACTCTACACAGTCCAGTTTCCTTGTTCAAGTCGTCAGAACAACCATTAAGTCTTTCTTTTTACTTATATTACAGCTGCAGCTGTAACATAAGGGAATTTTTCATCTCATATGCAGATCAGGATTTTTGTTTATTGTAATTGGTTCTTTCTGTCCTGGCGCTGATGCAGCATGTTCAAAGCCTGATTCCTGCAGTCTTCAAATGTCTAATACACCCTGTCAGACATCCAGTGAGAAATAACAGAACGTCTTCATCCAGAGCTTCACAAGTTCAAGTAAAAAGAGACAAGCTGCTCAGACTGATATTGTTACTCCTCAAGCTCAAGCACAGCTTTGAAATCTCGATGCCAAAGGTGACTCTGCAGATAAAGTATATTTCAGCGCTGAATTCTCGGTGACTGGGAATAACTCACTTTAAAGGTTGTAGATAAGGGGAGCAGTGACTGCATCTGTTCAGGGTTAAATGTCAGCGCAAGTAAAATTCAGTGTGCGTACACTTTTGTGTCTGCGTGCACACCTGTGCATGGTTGGAGAGAGGTAGCGTGGGAGGGAGCGGGGGAGGCGTGTGGGCTGTGAGAAACAGACGTGAGTGGGTGAAGATGAAGCAGTGGAACTTTGCAACGGGAGCTGAAATGACTTCAGCTCATTTTAATGACACACAGAGTTTAAACCTTTACACATGAATCTTCATCTCACTGACTGAGTCCACTCATTCAACTCTTGGGTTTATAAATATGAGCTCATTAATGAAGGACCAAAACTATCAGCCTCAGTTTTATTCATCATGCATTCACACAGTGATAAGACCAAAAAACGGGTTTGCAGTGAAAAGATATTTATATTAAAAAGGTCAAATTTAAAAACAGGATAAATAAAGGAGTCATCTCATATCGTTTAATATCCTCCAGCAAACATCTGAGTAGCTTTCAGCAACTTAAAGGAAGATTTAATCTGGAGAAACAAGATTTCTTCAGATATCTTCGGTTAAGAGACAACTTTGACAAAAACATTAAAGGCACTGAGGATGCAGGGAAAAGTCTTTTTAAAATCTTTGTGAAAGTACTGAAAGTGAATACTAACAAGAAATGATTTTCAAGATTTATTCATCTTTACACTTAGAGTGGGGTCTTTCCACCGTGTATGTCGAATTACGATGGAAGAAAGATGCAAACATGAAATTAGCAGAGAAGGATTGTCTAAGACACAGTCCACCACCTCCAGCTCACATCTTTGGAGAGAATTCACCTGGAAAAACAACATTTGAAGTTTCTTTTTTTTAATAACTCTGAAGATTAAAGAGTCACAGAGTGACAGCCCTGAGCATGCTGAGCGCTGGAGGATGTGTGGTTGTGTATCAGCTGGTCTTTTTCACATACTCTAGAAATGTCCCAAATCATCTGTATACTGGATAAATGAACACAGTCAGATCAATAATAAGCCCAAAACTTGACTTCAATTTTTGCGTTTTGCGTTATGAACCTGGGTAACACACCCAACAAGACAGATATTTACGAAAAATACTATTAACTAGTACTGACAAAAAAGCCATAAGAAGAAAGTGGGTGAATGAAGAATCCCCAACTCTCACTGAACAGAAAGAAATCATCCAAGAAATTCATGTGAAAGAACAACTAACTCTCCAAGACAGGCAACCACAAAGGATGGAACGTACTGGAAGAACTGGAAAACCTGTAGGAATCTGTAATGATGTTTTTAACCTTCATTAGACTCTGAGAAACAGACATGTTTCTTCACAGCACCAGATTCCTGGACTAACAGGGCCCGTCAGGATTTAAAAAGACATTCTTGACACTACAGGGACGAGAAATTTCCACCATCCAGTAACTCAACTGCCCCTACGCTCCTCGTTTTGTTTTTGTAGAAATATGTGATTTGCTTTTAATTTTTTATTTATCCGCTCTTCTTCTTTTTTCCATCTACAGTATCATGTCAAAACACTTTATCTCACTCATGTTAACCCTGTCTGTCTATTTCACAGGAGTAGGGTTATGTGAGGTACTTGTCAACAGTGAAATGTATTAACAAACCAGTGGTGTAACTTCATAACCGACGCATAAAGAAGAAGCCGAGTGTAGCAGGCCCAGGTACCAGGGCTGACTGATTTGTTGTGAGCCTTGTATTGAAGAAGTGAAGCAGGAATGTCCTTTTTCAGCTCTACTATTCCCTGACTATTTAAGGCTGTGTACCTGAAGGCTGGAGTCATTTGGTCAGTTTATGTTGAAGAGGTAGCTCTCTAAAGTAAACAATGCAAGAGACTTTTACAAAATGGACAAAATCTCTGAAAGCAGTGATTCAATATTAGCATCAGAAAGGTCTATCACCTAAGGATATCCATACTGATATGGTAGCAACACTAGAGAATGATGCTCCTTCATATGCTACAGTGAAAAGGTTGGTGGTGGAGTTTAAGCGTGGCAGTCAGAGCCTTGGGGATGACACCTGTCCTGGAAGCCCTGTCACTGTTTAACTACAGAAATGGTCAATAAAGTCCATCATGTTGTTCTGGCTGAAGGGACAAACAATCAGTGACACATATTATGCATCACTTCTGAGGCAATTAAGAGAAAATATTAAACTTAAGCGCTGCTCAGTAAACTCAGTAAAGGTGTGTTGTTCCACCAGGACAACACTCCTGTTCACAAGTCTGTCGTTGCCATGGCTACAATTAATGATTGTGGATTTCCTTCCATCAACTTTCATCTATTTCCAGAATTGAAAAAGGTCATCTCTAGTACCCACTTTGGGTCAGATGATGACATCATACATGCAGTTGAGGACTTTCTGAACAGTCAAGAAAAGGTCTTCTTTAAAAGTTGCACTGAGGCCCTTAAACATCGCTGGCAAAAGTGTACAGATACTGAAGAGGATTATGTTGAAAAATAATGAACTCCGCCAATCCAAAATGATATTTTTTATAAGTTTTGTTTTCCCTCTATGAATTTTTTCTGTTTGTAACTTTGTGTTTTTGCTGCTGCCTGTCTTGGCCAGGTCTCCCCAAAATAAATAAATAAATAAATTTAACCTCTCAGACTCGGTCGGACAAAGGCAGAACCAAATTTAAGGTCCTTTATAATCAAGGGACTTGGAGGTCATTTTCTGAGAAATCTGATTTACCTAAATTCAATGTGTTTCTTTTTTTTCAGATAAGGAATTATTCAAAGCCAGAATCCTAAATTTCCTAGTCGCCTTCCTGAAACTCTGATAGATTTGCTACTGGTTCTTGACCCTGAGCAAAAGTGGCTAAGTATTCTTAAATGTTCTTTTGATAGCTTCACACCCACCACCGAGGAATCTTGGGATCAAGAGGTAGGTACATCACCACCTGATGATAACTGGCAACATGTCTTACAGTTCTTTCACTCCTCTTCAATCTGTGCAAGACATGACCTTTTACAATGTAAAATTGTGCACAAAATTCACTACACCAATTCCAATCTGAAAACAGCCAAACCTGTTTCACAACGCAGGAAGAGTTAAAACTTAAATATTTTAAGAACTGCTCTAATCGCATCTTTTTCTTTGATTTCAACAAAATTACTTGCAATTTGGACTTTCATTTGAACTTTTGTTTGAAGAATAAATGTTCTCATAAATTGAAAACTGCCCCATTTGCAACTGAGTTCTATTTTGATTGCAACTATCAGTTATCCTAACATGAGATGACATTTTGATTTGAACTCTTCCTTTGAATTTCTAACAGCAATTACCCTTTAGAAATTTAACACCACAATAACCGAGTACATTTTATATATATAAAAAAAAGCATGTGTGTATTACAATTACTTTATAAATGGTGCACTTAAATCTTTATAACATTCACTTTATGTTTAACCATTGAAAACCAACTGTATCACCAGCGTTTGATGTTCTTCACTGCCACAGAGCGAAAGTCACTCATCACTAATGATATAGTGAGTGTTACAATCTGCCCTGGGGGGGGGGGGGGGGGTAAACTGGCTAAAGCAAAAGTATAATATAAAAGTATAAAAGTACCATCCAGCCTGGGCCACTTTCTGATATACTGAGGGTACATCTTGGCCTGTTACACTGGGAATTGGATGGACATGATGCAGTTTTTGTATCTACACTGATCCAGACGTGGAGTGATGCCAGAGTGCACCATTTGATGTTTACATGAACTGTTTGAGATTCATACAGACTGTTTTGAGCACTTCAAGATCACATTTTCACTAAAGTTAAGTCATGAACTTAAGACAGTCAAAGCAAACGTAACAGACAGATATGATCTTGATCTGAAGGTGGACTGACTGAGTGACCAGTGAACTGAGCGGAGTTACATGAAAGAAAACACTTCACCTAAACTTGCTGACAGCTGTCAAACAGGAGCTATCGACTGCCTGAGAGGGGCACAGTGATTTATTATTCACTCTTATAAACATCCTCAGTATCCTCTACCTGTGTGTTTACTGTAGTCGGATCCTCCTCTGGTACATTTTGAAAGTATGCACAGTGGCACTCTGATGAGTAAGAAACACATTTTGAATGAAGTGTGTGTCTTTGAGAAGCTGACCTGAGGAAGCAGTTCAGGTTTGTTGATCTTCAGCCGCTGCAGAGCCTCCAGGAGGAAAGGTGTTTCTCTGAACGCCAGGAATCCAGCAATGTAGGGAGCTGTCAGGGTGACCATCTGACTGTCCTCATACAGCACCTGGGAGAGGACGGGAACAAAAACACACTGGTTAGTCTTCACTGTTTTAATAGCTCTGAGCTGAGTGTTTCATCTCTCTGGAGCTCAAACTGATGTTAATCCACAGGTGTCCAGCTACACCTGTTTGTCTCTGTGCTGTGCCGACTCTGCCTTCATCTGGACTCAGGCAGGAGCAGTCTGGGTTCAAGTGCTGCCTGCCCACACACACTGGTCCTCTCCAGTAACCCGCACAATCTGTCCAAAATGATGACTAACAGCCTCCATCTGGCACAAAGTGAAACATCTGTTACTGCTCGTTGATTTAAACACACTCGGAGTTAGCCACTCAGGTTGCCTGCTGTGTTTACAGGTAGAAGCTGTTAGCGTTCAAATCAAATCACATACTTTTCATCTGTGAATGTCACCTGTGTAATCTCTGAGGTAAAAACAAAGCAGGAAGTAGTGTATTCAATTTAAGACAGGTTAAACAGCATTTGTAAATCATTGTCCTCTGTTTTTATTTACGTTTTACATGACATCCCAACTTTACTGGAACTAGGGCTGCAAAACATCATCTGGTCTCGACCTGTTAATGTGTTTGGAAAGCATCTTGAGATGACATCTGTTGTGATTTGGCACTATATAAATAAAGATTGATTAACTGATTAATGACAGCATTCCTTGGGGGACATACATATCATCTCTTTCCTGGTCATGACCTGAATCTGCTCAGTTTTCTTCACCTCATCCTGCCGCCTCCTCCCCTTTGAGTCTATCACTCATAATGTAAGCAAAGTTTTTCAGCCGCATTCTGTTAACTAACCCATCTGAGACAACACAGGTGTCGACTGTAACAGATTCTACAAATTACTATGAAGAGAAAAGGCGCCTTGTCTTTGATCGTCTTCTTTACTGCTTTTCCCTTTCAGGGTTGTGAGGGGGGCCTGGAGCTTATTCAGCCTGTCACTGGGCGAGAGGTGAGGTACAACCTGGCAGGTCACCAGCCAATCACAGGGCTAACATCTAGAGACAGACAACCATTCATGCACCAATCAAACAAGCTGGTTCCAGTGCTGGGTGGTTGTTTTCTTCCTAAGAGCCGGTTTGGTTTTACCATCAGCAAGCAGCCAAGTTGGAGCCAAGTTGGAGCCATGTCATTGCGTCACTGTAAAACATCAGTACATCCCTGCATACTGTAACAGACCTGGTTGGTTGTTCATGTTGGATAACGTGGATGTGTTACTGTGAAGATGAGTTATTGTGTGCTAGAGACGCATTCTTGTGAGAGTTACATAGAGCAGAGATGTCGGTTTTTGGCCCTTTAACATCAAATCTGGAAGTTTGGAATGAGAAACTCCAGCACAATAAAAACAAAAACAGACAACTCCCTAGACCGTTTTTCTTTTTAAAAATGGCTGTGTTCCACCACCAATAGTTGGTTACGATAACCCAACCCCCGACCTACGATGTAGTCTCTGCTTCACTCTGGCCCAGCAAAGAGTTGGTGCTTGCTAAAGTAGGGTACACACATAAAGATTATCGGGCTGTTTTTGTCCCAACTTTCCTCCTTCCTGAACAAAGACGGCAAACGCCTGATTATCTTCTGTTTTATCACATCATCCTATCAGATCATCCTGTGGTCTGAGGCGTGTTAAGAGTGAATTTGTCCCGATAATCGGCTGCAAAAATGGGTCGGGGCCAACAATCTCAAATGTTAAACTTGTTCAGTATTTATGACCAAAAATCTTTGTGTGTGGGGAAAGCCGACGACTCCCGACATGAAATGGAATGTAGCCAATCAGTAAGCGAGCTGACAGAGGAATGAGGAAGCAGACAAACAGAAACAAGCATTTCTGACCTGACACGGAAAGTTTGTGAGGAAAGTCCATGTTCCCGCCATCTCCAGGATTTTGTCCATGGTCTTTTCTTTTTTTTTTGGTTGGTTTTTTGAATTTTCCGTCAAAAGTAGTCCCATGACCACCACTCCCTCTTCTCTGTCCTCTTACATGTTGCGTTTTGTGTTTACTGGTTACTGCTATCTGTTGCTATGTTTCTTCTTCTACGGTTTTGTTAGATCACATTTTGTCTTCTGTCTGATTTCTGTCTTTGATCGGTGGTGGGACAGAATCATTGTGTGTGTCGTGAGCTGTGTTGAGATTATCGGAGCACACCACACACAATACAATCAAAACTGTTCAACGCCTGAGTTTTTATTTTCATGTGTGGGCTCTCTAACAGATAAAAATCTCTTCAGATTTAGAAAATCCTCATGTGTTTATCCCGCTTAAGTACCAGGTTTTAGCGCCTAGAGCCGGTGGAAATACAAAGAACTGGTGCTAACCCAGGAACTAGTCCAGAACTAGCACTAGCACCAGCTCTGTTGAAAAGAGGTATATGAGGCAACAGCCCTAACCACTGTACCCTCAACCAGCCTCAACTAGCATCAGTATTAAAAACTGTTCATAAAAAAAACTCCAGAGTGCTAAAACCCAAGTCTTCTGTTGATAGTCAAATCCAAAGGAACAGAAATATTACAAAGACGTCTCTGATAGAGATGAACATGCTCTGCATTCCTCCTCAGCTTTTCAGAGCCTTTCTGAGACTTTAATCTATTTGCTTTGGATTTGCTGCCATAATTAAACAACTTGATTAAGTCTCACTGATCTCAGTGTTCATCAGCAGCAGCAGGCAGTAGCTTAAAGCTAACAAAGCTCTGGTACACACACTGTTTACAACCAGCAAGACAATTACAACACAAAGACAAGATTGGCATCTCTCTGGTGCACAGAGGGGAGCACTTAGCAGCTTAATGGAACAGTTGTAAGGGGTCTGTAAAGCAGGAAATTCATAAAACCTAAAGCAGAACATGGAGAGCAAACAGATATGATATTTCTGATTTTTCAAAGACTAACGGGTTTCAGTCAATCACTAGCTGCAAACATGCTGCAAGCTTAGTAATAAAAAGTTAATTCATTAAAAGGAAATAAAAAAAATAAAATAAGAAGCAATAAAGTGTTTTAGTTTATCACACATTCCAACGAAGGAACTGATGTATTGATCTGTGTTTTTGTGGTTGTGTTGATCTGTGATGATGATTTGTCTGATCTGTGTCATGATGATGATGATTTTCTGGAACAAATCACACTCTCTTATATAAGCCATGGTGCACTGCTGCACCAGACTTCCATCACCACTGCTGCTGTTCCATCCTGACACCACTAGAGGGCAGCAGAGCTCCTGGTTTGTTTGTACTACAGGCTGCCGCGAGCAAGGAGACAGCTCACCTCCAGGTCGGGGTAGCTGAGCACCACGAGCTGAGCACAGGCATTGAAGTCGTCCCCTTTGATAAAGGACAGGTCCACTCCACCGACTCGCTCCAGGCCTGAAAATTCTGGACTCCTCTGCCAGTCTTCTGTGTCTTCCTCCACCACCTGCTGCCTGAGACGGGCCTGCTCGCTGCACAGAGAGAACAAAGATGACGGTAGAAACAGAGCTGCAACAGGCCAAAAGAAGGGGACTGACGATTTTCCAAAGAGAGAACTGAATGCAGACGTCTGATGAACCTTCTTCCTTCTTCCTGCTTCTGTAATTTTATCTTAAATCTTTTAATCCAGGATGAAACATTGCACAAGTGATTAGTAATTAGGTTGGCTGCTTTTTTGTTCTTAAACAATAAAACCATGAATATAAAGATAAAATGTATTTTAGAAATAATGTTAACATCTTGTGACTATGTAAAGGGGTTTTTCAACCTTTTTCGATTGAGTCACACTGAATATTGATGCCAAAGCCTGGCAACACCTGTAGCTCAAATGCATGTGCATATGCCAAAAAGCTAATCTGAAAATAAATACATAAATAACTACAAAAATGCAACAGTCAAACATATGAAATATTACTGTCATTTAAAAAAAAGTCAAGAAGCAAGAAGCTAGTCATCTTTACGTTCAGACTTTAGCGGTCAGTGAACTCTAACTCTGTCTAAACGTGTGTTAGTTTCATACAGGTTTCAAGCCTGAGGCGGGATCAGGTGGCACCAAAAAAAAAAAAGTTTAAAAAATTATGACACATTTTTAATAATAAAAAGATTCACTTCAAATTGAACATTTTTAAATATGTACAATAAATAAATTGAATTTAAAAACATGGTTTCCTTTTGTCCCACAGATGCCCCTGTGGTCCTGATTCTCATTTTGGGCCACCAGAGTTTGGTGGATGTTAATCTTAGGTCAAAGGTCAAAGTACAAACCTGGGTTCAAAAAGTCTTTCAGAATCTATAAAGCAACTTGTAGGACTGCTGGCAGTTTCATTCATACAATTTTCTAGTTTTTATTTGGTTATTTGGTTTATTTATTTATTTTAATTCATGATAATTCATAGAAGTTGGACTAATGCTTTGCAAATCTTTTCGTTCACTCCAAACCATCACACTGCAAACTACAGATAAAGTAAATCTGAACATGATCCGTGCAGAGATGTACGGCTGCCCTGTGGCCTGACTCCTGATGTCATCACACACTCACAGATCAATAGCTGCTGAGAGTTGCGGTTTCTTTTCAGTGATCTCAGGCTTCGAGTAGAGCGGTTCAATAATAAAAATAAAAAATAATAATCCATTCACACCTCCCAGAAAACCACAGAGCACACACTATTGTTTGTTTTCATAAACATTCTGCGAAAATAAGCGATTTACAAGAGCTACACTGTTGTTCAAGAAAACTCCGACAGATTCTACTGAGACTTCATAGTGCTGTATTTTCTGTCAGCTTTGGTATGAATGAATGAATGAATGAATAAAAATCACTCTGACCTCTCCCACTGTTTGACCAGTTCCTCTGTGGGAGCAGCACACATCCTCTCAGCCTTGTTGTTGTTGTTGAAAACGACTTGGAAAAAAATAATAAAAAAATAATCGTGAACGTCCCAAGAAGCATGTCCCTGTTTTGCTTCCGTGTATGACGTCAGTAGGGGGCGGGGACTGTGTTCTGGTTCGGTATTATCATCATAAGCGGGTAAATGCCGCCACCTTGTGGCCTACAATAATGCCTGTGACACATTATTTTGTGCTCTGTTTTTCTTCTTCCTTGATTCAAACACTTTGTAAAATCCAAATCCCTTGCCCGAGAGTGGTATATTCTGGTCTAGGAGGGACTGTGTGGACAGAGTCGGTATGAAAACTTGGGAAAGATTTATTATTCCCAGGGGTCTTCAGTGAAGTCCTTTACAGCCTTGTTACAGCCTCATTTCAATAAAAATTTTATTTTTTTACTCAAAATTCTACACACAACACCCCATAGTGACAAGGTGAAAAAAGATTTTTTGGGGAAAAATAATCAATTATAAAAAAATTTAAAAAAGAAAATTTTCTTTTTTGAAGGTCCAAATGAGCACAATGAACTTCATCATCTATAAATCGAAGAAGTTCAGAACTACCAGGACTCTTCCTTGAGTTGGACGCCCTTCTAAACTGAGCCATCAGGGGAGAAGAGCCTTAGGGAAAGATGAATGCAGCAATGTACAGAGACATCCTGGATGAAAACCTGCTCCAGAGCGCTTTAGACCTCAGACTGGGGCCACAGTTCATCTTTCAGCAGGGCAATGACCCAAAGCACACAGCCAAGATATCAAAGGAGGGGCTTCAGGACGACTCTGTGAAGGTCCTAGTGGGGCCCAACCAGAGCCCAGACTTCAATCTGATCAAACGTTTCTGGACAGATCTGAAAATGTCTGACGCTCCCCATCCAACCTGATGGAGCTTGAGAGGTGCTGCAAAGAGGAGTGGACCAAACTGCCCAAAGATCAGTGAGACAAGCTCAAGGCAACAGATTCAAAAAGACTTGAGGCTGTAACTGCTGCCAAAGGTGCATCATGACAAAATATTGAGCAAATGCTGCGAAAAGTTTTTTACATGTGATGTCTTATTTCTTCGTATTATTATTTTTTTAAATGCATTTGCGGAAAAAAAAGAAAAAAAACTTCTTTCACATTGTCATAATGGGGTGTTTGTAGAATCTTAAGGAAATAATTTTTTTTGTTTGTTTGTTTGTTTTAACATAAAATGTGGAAAAATTGAACCACCGTGAATACTTTCTGGATGTGCAGTACTTCCTTACCAAATATAAAACAGACCCATCTTTACATTTGAAAAAGGGCATTTCAGCGTGTCTGCAATGCTCTTTTTATACCCAGTCACAGATATACTTGGGGGATTTAATTCACTTAGTCGGGAGATATTCCTGTGGGAGAGTTTTTTTTTTTTTGTTTTATTTTTATTTTTTTAAGTGCAAAACAAAAAAAAAGTGCAAAACTTCAGCATTCTGTTGTCCCTGTCCAAACTTTGTTGAAACTTGCTGTTGCAGATGAGAGAACATCTTCATAAAGCAGTGTTTTCCAGTTTCAAGATTTGCTGTACTAAGATGCTCTTTACTCCGTTTCCAATTAAGTATAAACCTTAAAATTTTACACAGAAGCAAAACTTTCATGGAGATTTAGTTGCTGCTTTTGTTGTGTCATATAAATAAAAATGTAGAGAAAATATAATATAATATAATATAATATAATATAATATAATATAATATAATATAATATAATATAATATAATATAATATAATATAATATATAATATATATTATATTATCCAGTTCATATTATATTATAATATAATATAACTCGTCATTATACATCAACACTATATAAAAAACATATTAGCTGTTATAATTATATAAATTCATTAATTGAATATCTAATATAAACACTATATATACACATATCTATGCTTATATATGCCTCTAAATACATATCCTAATTCTATATATTTAAACACCTAACATATACACATAGGCACAAATTTACAAATAAATATGTTTATTAACTTCACTTAAAATAAAAGCACAAACACAATCACATGAATGTGACCCCAAGTCTTTATTTGCTCATCATTCAAGTTTAATGTTTTCAAAAAATGTAAAGGCGACATATTCTCATTAATCCAAACATATAATTTATACACAATTCCTCACATCAAGGTAAAGAGAAGATATGCAATGATCTCTGCAAAGAGGGAAAAAGACAAATGCGTTGAACAATCGAGACAAATAGTTATAGCCCTCATCCGTCAATGAGATTCTGATGGAAAGAGTACACAACTGTCAGAGCTGGAGTCAGAGAGGCAGGAGTCAGCAGAATACAAGAGAATTCAGGTGTTTTTAACACTTAATGTAAGCCTATAAAACATCATGAGCAACGATCTGAGCACTCTGCTTTAGTCCTTTAAACAACGCTCGCTCTGCTTCCTATGATATAAACAATGAGAAGTGCTCCACAGCAAAACAGCTGATCTGGAGCGTATGAAGGACAAAGAGACAACGAAATGAAGTTCAAGAGTAGCTCAGTCTGGAATTGAGGGGTTGTTACATCACCAGAGACGTGGGAAAAGTCTCCGACAGAGATTCACAGGTGAAGGACTGGAAGCCGTGCAGAGAGAAGAGAGAGAAGAGAAGCACAAGGGAGTGTGTTCACACATTTTACAGGCAGATATTTGATCCCACAGTTTCAGACATTCATTCTTTAACGCCATCTTACACACTCGAGCGTCCACATCTGTAGGTCCTTTTTCTCAGTAAAGCATTTCATGTTATTGCAGTTAATGACATTTGTACAGAAGAAAAAAAAATAACAACATCCAATATTTTATTATTATTATTCTGAGCTTGATAATGATAAAATATTTGATGTAATTTTTTTCCCAGTGGCCCCTATCCTCTTCTGTACATTTGTTACCACATGTGAACTCTTAAACCTTTCATCAGTATTTAAAATGAGACAAGTTTCTGTATCAAAAACAAGCTGCTGGGCGGGTCAGGACGTTCCGTTTTTTTTTTGTTTTTTTTTAATAATTATTATTTATTGTTCAAACTTTTTTCTATCAGCTGCACTCCTGAATGACTTAAATCTGTAACCACATTTCTGAAAGATCTAACCGCTGTAACTGCTAGAAAACTGTTGCATGTGTGCGTTGCGTTTAGAAACGTTGACTCAATTTCTCATCTGTAACAGTGACGACTTTACAAAAGCAGGTACTTATCTAGGTGATAGTTAAAAAGGCTAACATGGTATTTATTGACACATGACTCTTAAAATGGCTATTTATTTCTCTCTCTTTAAATCATAGACCTGTAAACCCAATCATCACGTGAGCATGCAGTAACACGGCACACCGATTCATCCCATCAAGTACTCGTCTCAAACTCCCATCAACATCACGTATCCATATGCCGACGACTGGTGCACCAACAAATGAAAACCACAAAGTAACATTCATTCCTAAAGCACACAAATCTACATCACACTGGAAAAAAAAACAAAAGTAGAGAGTGATGGCAGTCCTGCTCGTTTGCATTCCTAACCCTCAAAATCTCAGGCGTTTCATTGGTCGGGAGCAACGAGCCAATCAGTAGCACA
Organism: Labroides dimidiatus; assembly: GCA_030710495.1. Classification (NCBI taxonomy): domain Eukaryota; kingdom Metazoa; phylum Chordata; class Actinopteri; order Labriformes; family Labridae; genus Labroides; species Labroides dimidiatus. Next base: position 10,581,942 of record CM061145.1, read on the forward strand.
TTCACAAATCACAAGGCATGTCTGTTACGACTCGAGTTCCTTTAAACCGTGCACACAGCAGACAGAAAGCCAACTAGCTGTGGTCATTCCAAGAAACTTAACATGTCCTTGAGGAGATGTGGCGAGCTGTTTTTGTTCCTCTTCTGACAGAAACTGAGACAAGAAGTGACAGAATTTAGCGGTTTACTGGCTCAGTTCGCCTGTCTGTCCCTCTGTGCACGACGTACGAGTAAAAACGTATCTGCAAACAGCACCCGTGATCCTCTGCAAATATCCTTATGATAAATACAAATATTTCACACAGTAAAAAGTCAAACGCCTGTTATTGCTTCGAGCGGAATACTTCGCTAAGAGTTAGACCCGGGTCGAATGTTATTTTTTTTCTTCATCGTATGATAGAGCCCTCGTGAGACGGATGGGAAGGGTTTACCAGATTGGCCGACAAAATGAACACACACCACCTGCGTTGTTGTACCCGGTAAACCCCACCCGCTCCGTAACTCCATGCTGTGTAAAAAAAACCTCATTCGATGCAGATCAAATTCAACCCAGGTCCCTCCAACACACATGACCTATAAACAATTCATATAATTCATCCAACCTCTGTAGCATCATGGCAAACATAGTAATTTTTTGCATGTCATCAGTGTCTGTACAGAACGGCACGTCCAGTTTGTTTGTTTTTTCCATTGAGCCCACATGACTGAGGTATGCATCGTTTCCGTCGTGTAAATGTGGATATTTGTTAATGCATATATGTAACAGCGCCTCCAGTGTCTTTGTCCAGTCATGTGGCTCTCAGGGGAAGAATATTGCTTCTTTCTTTTTCCCAAGTGCCACGAAAGCACCGCTATTGACCTACTGACCTTTGACCTTTCCACCCTGTACAAGACACAAAGCAAAGCAAACATTCTGCTAATGTTCTCTTTCAAACCGCTGCCCAGCAGAAACCGCTGCCAGGCACAAAGAAAAAAAAAATATATCACCTTTGTGCAAAAATCAGCCCTTTGAACTGTACACACAGTCCCAGTGTTTTGTTTTGCTTTTTTGCCTCAGATTTAATCTTTGTCTCCTGTTTGTGCAAGCATGCTTCAGTTAGACTGAGTGTGCAAAAGGAACAGAGTCCAAAGATGATGACGAAGAAGAAGGGAAGGAGGAGGAGGAGTGTTGGCTTCAGTGTTGATGGTCAGGGCTGTCAGGGGGGGCAGGGGAGGAGCGGGACTCAAGTCTTAGCTTCCATCTTCTACCTAGAGATCATGGAGCTGGACTGTGATTGGCTGGAGGAGGTGGTGGCAGCGCTGAGCTGAGAGAAGCCGCTGTGGCTGGACTCCAGGCTGGTCATGGATCCCCTGCAGGGAGAGAAAGAGATGCACAAGACAAAGTGAGCCGACTCCATTTCCCCGCTCAGCCGTCCAGTTCAAATGTGTGCACCATCTCACACGAGAGCAACCACAATCTGCCAGTGACTAACTGGATGCATTCTGCGTGCGCAGCTCGTGCTCACGATGCAGAACCATGCAGCCAGATCACACCTACAGCAGGGGGTGGGGGGGAAGGGGTGGGGGGGTTAGGTCGCTCTGTGTGGCACACAACACTCCGGCTCTGCCACAGGCTGCAACAACCAACAACGTGTCAGAAAACAGTTCATCTCTCTTTGTGTCTTTGAGTCAGGTCTTAAAGATCTACTGAAGTCCAGAGCCATGGCTTTAGGTTCCTGGTCGCTCGACCTCACATGAAAACAAACAGGAGCTTCACTTTGGTGTGACAACTTCCTCTGTAAGCTGTCCAGCACATTTAAAGGCTGCCTGTGGCAAAGCATGAAGCGTTTTCTCATTTTTGATCCTTTACATTGATTTTTACATGATGACTACTGCCAGTCTGGACGTGTTTGATCAATGTTTTATGGCTGCGTGGTGAGAGAATGAGTTAGGATGTTTGAGATCAAACATAGAGAGAATATTCAAATTTGATGTCACTTTTAGAGAGCTTCAAAAGAGCTATCATTTGAGGAACAAACTAAAATTTCGTTAACTTAAGCCTGGCTCACACTACAGGGTTCTTGGGCTGATTTGACCCTGACTCAGCCCTCTCAACAATCAGGGGAGAAATCTGGTCCATGACCAAGTTCAGCCCTGATATTTGACCCAGATTATCTTCTAGTGTGAGTGGATGATGGATCAATCTTTAATCCTACTATCGGCTCACAGACTCATCAGAGCCGAGTGCAGCGCCGCCTTTTGGCTGGAATCACACGCACACTGTCGTGATGATGTCATTTGTTTTGAAGCAAATAAATGGAGATCGGATCTTCTTTATAACACTACTTTTCTTTGTTCAAGACAACTTTTTATGGGATACAACGTGACGAGGTAAAGTATTTATTCACAGTTACACAGCCAGCTTGACGTGTTTGAATTCTTTGTATTTCTAAAGATTAATTGTCTGCTCCTTCATGGCAAAGTAGGCTGCTCTGCAGGGTTTCTCCTGTTTCTCCATGTTTGTGATCAGTCAGACGCTGCAGACTCCACCCCTTTAATGTGAGCGCACTCTGATTAAGACTTGAAGACCCTGGATTCACTGAGTGAGTTGATATCCAGCTTCGTAGTCTCGTTAGTCTTGTTAAGTCAACCCAGGTAACAGAGAGAGATCCTGGATGTGTTAATCCAGCTTCATAGTTCAGGCCTCGGGTAAATGCAGTTAAAATAAATTCCCATTAATTTCCCAGAATTCCCATAGAAAAGTTTCCAACTTTGAAAATTTAGAGTTTAGCAACCCAAGTCCTCACAGGCCCTTTAAAAATTAAATGACCAAGTTCAAATCTTCATTCAGAGCAGCTAACAGCTAATTTTACAATCATAACACAAAAAGATTCAACCATGAGTCCTCACTCACAGACATGTTTACAAACACGTGAATTATTTCTGTGGTGATTTTAAACCTGTGGAAATGAAACGGCATGTAGTAGCTCCAATGATACAAAGCAACATGGTGGTGGATGTAAGAGCAAACCTGGTTAACCAGTTTGAGGGTTCATTACACTGTTAATCATGCAAGCAGGGTGACTGAAGCCAGCAAGGGGACGGTTAAGCTGTCGCCTCAGCTTTAAAGCAACTAGAGCATTAGCTTCCTGTTAGCCAGCTCTAACAAAAGCCATAAGCAAGAACAGATGCGAAGGAGCATCTCTTCACTGAGTTAGAAGCATGGCTGCCGCGAGGGAGCCGTTAAGAAAAGCAAAATGACGATGAGCTAGAGCTAAGGGAAAAAAAAGAGGGCAAATCTGAGCCACTTACAAACTCTGCACATCATAGCAAGCCGTTCTTCACAGGAAGACAGAGCAGGGGGAGGAAGTAGAGGGGATTGTGAGCAATAGAACAGGAGCTGATTGGACAGAAAAAGCTTAAGTCTCTAAAAAGACGGATGCATCCCCGTCACGTTAACTGGGCCTGGACAGCTCATGATGCACCGATTAAATCTATCACTTTAACAACTTTACAGACGTTAATCATCCAAATATTTCCTGTCATTCCTGTCGCTATGGAGTAGGCTGTAGAGGGGGAAAACTGAGAGAAAGCAGGAGTGAAAAATGAGCCGTCATGTACGAGAAATGTTTCAAATCAAAACTATCCAACATCATGGTCAACACTGTTGAAACATCCAAATATGGACGCACATGTACACGCTTCACACATGTAAAATGGCTACAGTGTATGGTATCGTACTTCACACACAAACACACGCAGAGTTACTGACCTGAAGTCCTCGGAGCCTAACACCTCAGTGTAGTACATGACTTTACATTTGTGGGAGGAGACCTGCAGGGTGGCCAGCACGTCGTCCACTCGGGGCAGGTTGGTGGCAGAGCAGGCTGGCATGTTGTGGAACTTCCACTGAAGGATGTAGAAGCCCGGCCACCTGGTGATGTGTGAGCCCTGAGGAGAGAACACAATCATAGGACAGCAAAAATCAACAAAAAGCCCTTAAAAAAAAAGGAATTGAAAAAATAGAATTGTAGAGCTTGTCAGCAATTTAAAGTGGTTTTTTTTTCTATAACATGAAATTTATTTAATTCAAACTAAACATAAAGCTAAGAAAAACAGAATGAGTTGGAAGATCTCTACCTCATCAACATGATAAATACTTTCATTAAAAACCTGTTTATACATTTTTCAAAAATGTTTTCTACCCCCTGGAGGATTATCATTCCACTACGGGCAGCTGAAGTTGTATTATGGTCCGTTTTAAAACTGCTGCTCTCAGGAAATAATCCACACACTTTTTTTTTCCAAGGAAATCACTGCTAATTTTCAAGATGGTAAGAATGACATCTAAATTGTTACACTTTATTTTAAAATCTAAGTATTTTCTGCATTGAATGAATGCATATTTACCATTCACTACAAAGTTTACCAAAACCGAGTTAAAAATAAGAAAATTAGGTCAAAAATGAACAAGAATAAAGTCACAGAATTATGAGAATAATCTATTATATTTAGTAGAATAATCTGGTTATTTTAGTCTGTATCTTGTTTATCTGAAGAGCAGCAGCCGCCTGTACAGAAATGAGGAACACGGAGCATCTTGTGAAGTTTTACTTTAGTTTAGGTTTTAACTTGGTCCTAATCCTCGGTCGTAGTGTGGTAGCCTACGGTACTACGTGTTCAGCTGCCTTCATCAGAAAGCTCCAGGTACTCTAACAAACTATTGGCAGAGATTAAGAAGGCTGTTTGTCAAAGCTGAAACTCAACACAACTTCATCAAGAAGACGCTCTCAGTTCATCCTCTTTGAGTAGACGGATGGACGCTCCTATAAAACAACCTTTCAGAATAAAGTTTATATTTTTAATTATAATTGAAATCAGTTCATGAATTTAATCTCCGAAATTTATGACTTTATTATTGTAAATTTTGACTTTTTTTTCTTGTAACCTTATGACTTCTCATATATCAACTTTTTCTTTTTTTTTTTTTTAAACAGGGCCCTAATCCTCTGTCGTATGCCTCTTTAGAATCTGTGTTGAGATTATTCCATAAACTGATTCCTTTAATACTAAAACGTTTCCTCAATTTGATTCTGAATCTCGGTTTATTAAACTTCTCTGTTCCTTTTAAGCTGCTTTTTAAAAAGTGCTTCAACAGAGAGAAGATAAGATAAAAGCATAAAAAGGTAACTTTTCTAAATAATAAATAGGAATAATAAAACTTAAAATCAGGAATAAAAATCACTAAATAAAGCCAGACTTTATAAATCAAAGAATATCTGTATTTCAGCAGCTATGAAACACTCTGGACTGCTGTCAAAGCATCTTCAGTCCGGTAAGACATGCAGATCGTTTCTGACCTGAACACTCTCGCCCTCCTTGCATGTGAGCGGCGACTCCACCATGCTGTAATCCTGCCCCAGCGTCCAAGACTTGTCAATGAGCTGCACGTTGTTGCCTCCTGGCGAGGTGATACCGTGGGCTCCCAGGGGGTCTTTACGTGGAAGCTGAGGGGCCCGCTTTGAGTGGTAGATGTTGAAAACCACGTCGCCTTTACATATGTCGAAGTCCCAGGTGATGACCGAGGAGGCGTCGATGATCTCAATCAGAAGCTGGAGAGGAGAAGAGAGGAGACGTGAGGAGCCCGGCCCGACGCTGGACTTTAAAAGTGTTTCAGGAGAGAAACAAAAGAGCTCCCGTACACACAAGCATGTTCAAGTGTTGTCATTACACTCTAACAACCTTAATCCTTTTGAAATGATTTCATGAGCAACAATTCAGTCTGTGAAATAAAGACGGCAGCAGAGACAAATCTGAACATCTGTTTGAGAGCTCATGAGCTCATTAAAATGAAATCTAAAACATTTCCAGAGGGTGACTCTGCTCGACGACGCGTCTCCCTTTGACATCAATCATCCAACTCAATTAAATGAAGCCACTGCAGATGAATGTTTCCAAACCACGCCACATTTATATTCAAGATCAGCACAGCGGTAGTCTACCACATTCAACCAGCAGATGGCAGCTTCTTGACACTCACTCATCATTCAGTCTCACCTCATGGGGAGCTCCCTTGAAGACGCTGGCGCTCTGATAGATGGTCTCAGTCCACAGGCGAACGTCTTCATTCTCCAGCTCCTCAGCTGTGCGATACATGGACTTAGGAACCAGGCCGCCTTCTGGTACCTCACACTGCAGACGGGAAAGAATGAAAGGACATGTAAGAGAGACGCAGAGAGAAAACACACACACTCACATGTATGATATCCATAAGTAGTCATGCAAATCAAAGACACCCACCATACACTCTCCCCCAAGGAAGTCAGGGATGATCTCCTTGTCTATGTAGTCCACCAGCCCTCCAGGGCCCTGGTAATCATTGCCTGCATAGATGAGGAACTTCTTCCGTGTGTTTTCATCAATGAACGGACTCACCTTGGAGAGAAGGCAGACATGAATATGGGTCAGAAATCCTCATTAAACCACCGCAGAAATACACACGTTCTGAACAGGATCAGCAGGATGTGGGTATCAGGTGTGGTTTCACACTGAATAATAAGTTCGTAGAGCTTTGACCTGCTCACAGGGATATTTTTAGACTGTGTTCAGCAGAAAGTATGTCAAGATCAGCACGGGTTCAAGTAAAGAGGTTGAGATACAGACCATGTATTATATTCTCTGTGCAGAGAGAGAAGCTCCTCTTACATGCAGCAAGACAGGTGATTTTTAACAGCCGCCTTTCTAAAGATAGTCAGGAACTGTGTCATTTATTTTGATCAAATAACACAGCACTGCACTGTTACTAATAATTTACATTTTTAAAACTCTCTCACTGTGTTTTCTTTCTGTTTTAGACATTATTTTAATCTTTTCTTGACTTTTAAACAGCTTGTAAACAAACATATATGTCAAAAAGTCATCTGTATCAACCTACATGAACTAGAAATATGACTAAAATCTAATGCATATGACGGACATAAAAATGGATAGGAGATTCTTCTTGCCATCATTTGGACCAATGAAGCCCAAAACAAACACTTATGAGATCTCTGTAATGTTGCAGCGTTGTCACTATTAAAACTGAAATTTGCTAAAAATGTACCATATTGACCTGAATATAGGGCAATCCTGGTAAAAAGACAACCCCCCTCTTTTCAAGATCAATCTTCAGAAAACGACTGCTAACCAAAATATACTTTGTTCAAGTTTACTTTGTTTTTATTGAAATTCTGAGAAAGTCATTGAAATAATAGAGACTGCTTTAATATCTGGCTGTAAATACAGTCACTGATTGATCAGTGTAATGCTGATGCAAGCTCTGCTAATGATGCCTTTGATACGTTTCTCAATAACAAACTCAAACACCCTCCTGTCAGTCTCTTGGAATCGGCCGCTTTGAGGACCACGATCAGTTTTTCTTTTACAGTTGACTGTCTTCATGGACGTGCCTCCTTCAGACATCACATACTGTGAGTCTGCTGCATTGATCATTACCTTAAAACTACCATCATAACTTCGCCTCAGTTGTCTGTTAACTTGCCCAACCTTTTGATCCACTTTGCTCCAGGCGATCACTGCATCTCTGCTATGATTGGCAGATCACCGCAGCCACAGTGAGGTCACTGGCTTTACAAAACGCTGGCGCCCCCTGCTGTTGCAGTTGTGCTATCAGCATGTGTCAGTGGTTATATCGCCAACTTAAGACGACCTCACTCTTTTTTACATTATTTTAACAAATTGATTGAATTGATTAGAGAATCAAAAATACAAAAGTGAGTAAACAAGAAACTCTTTAGCCAGTAGCCGCCCTGGTTTTAAGCATTTCGTGCGCTTTGTTGGGTTGAAACTTACAACATCACAACTATGAGAGGGGGAGGAAGGACCAGACACATAAACAGCTTTCAAAGCCTACACGCTGGTACTGTGAGGACAGCACCAACACTCAGAGCGCCAGAGCAGCGAGCTCTCACCAGTGTCCAAAGGACGGGGAACACTCGTGGAGCTCTCAGGATGAGAAGCCGTCCCAGAGTCTCTGGGTAGTTCGCTTCCACAACCTCGATGATCCTTAGAAGTGCTTTGACACCAGGTCGCCACAGGTGACGCATGTTCAGCCCCTCCAGATCCACCAGACATGTCCAACAACTGCAGGAGAGAGAGAGAGAAAGACAGAGAGAGAGAGAGAGAGAGAGAGAGAGAGAGAGAGAGAGAGAGAGAGAGAGAGAGAGAGAGAGAGAGAGAGAGAGAGAGAGAGAGAGCGCGTTAGCACTGATAACCGTATGCCACAAGGACGCGCTCACACACAACTGTGGCCTCTTTCCAGCCACTTAGCACCCGTCACCCTGAAGTGAGGCTTAAGTGGTGAAGGCAATGCTTGCTAATTCTGGAGCCCGTTTCTCAGCCACCTGCCACCCCAACCCCCCCCCCCCCCCCCCCCCCATCTGAGAGCTGTGACGTCACAGCCTCTCAGAGTTCACATGCCTTCCTGCGTGGATCTTATTCCAGCCACCTCCTCCTGTTTGAGAGCTGACAGATGCCAGATACCACTCTCTCACTCTCTCCACCATCTGAATGAATGAATGAATGAATGAATGAATGCACTTGCAGAGCAGCCTGGTGCAGTCCTTCCTCTGGAATCAAACTTATCTAGCTAGCTATTATGCTAAAAATACAAACTAATAATCAATCAGCCCTCAATCAATCCTGTTATACCTTTATCTCTGCCACATCTCAAACTCATATATTACATTTTTAATTTGATTAATAGGTTTTTTGATCTCATCATGTCTTAACAAACTGTGACTTGTTTGTTTCTGTTAATTCACGTACACACTGATCTGTACTGAAGGTTTACCTGATGGGTCGACCAAACACCTTTGTGTTCTCCTCACAGCGCCTCAGACCCTCCTCATTAATGGACAGCACCTGAAATGACACAACATGGAGCGGTTTGTCAGGAGTGATCCTCCAGTTCAAGAGTTTGGCTGCGGCACAGTTAGGGCTTACATTAAGGGCGACATTATAAACGAGCTGGCTATTTATATGTGTTCTGTCCTGTATACAGCCTGGAGTTAATGCACTTGTCAGGACATGCAGGAGTAAATGAATTCTGTAATCCAGCCTGCTTCTTGACCTGTGAAGGTGTAAACCTACATGCATACACACAAACTCCAAGTGTGCTGCTGCTGGTGTTACATACATGTCGGAGCAGGGACTCTTCTCCCAGAGCGCGGACCAGTCCTTTGGTGTCCATCTGGCCCAACCTCAGGATGTAGAGAGGACGGCCATCTGGGGGAGGAAAACAAACGTTTACATCGAACGTGTCATTTAAATTTGGTCATTTCATCAACTGCAACTAACTATGTTCTAAACAAGCAATCAACAGCTGGCACCACAACCTAGAATGTGACTGTGCACATGTGTGATCTATTTTGGTCTCAGAGTAGTGCTGACAAACCAGACTCATATTTAATTCATAGCACAGCTGAAGACCGGCTCGCAAGGAATGGCACGTGGTGTCTGGGTGTGTGTACGCCTGGGTGTGTAGTTTCAGTGTAAGAAACTGAGGAGCTGAGCTCTGGTGCTCATAGTAACTTTAGCCCAACACTGCAAATATAAATCAGGAGTGTGGATTTGGTATTATAAATGAAGGGGTATTCTGTTCAACCACTCTATTGGTAAAAATAAAACTCAAACCACTGACAATCCACCAGTCCTGTCATTTAAAGCCTACACTGCTTACCTCTATCATGGTGGTGCCAGCCTCCGGTGTAGTAGTCCTGAAGGACCTGCGGTGAGCTCCAGGTCTCCAGCAGGTAATCCACCTGGTGCTGCTTCCTCCACGTTAGTGACTGGCAAAGGATCTCTCTCGCTCTGTCCATGTTAAAGTCTCTGGCACGCAAGAAGCGCAGTATGTGCTCGTCCTTCGGGATCTGGAAAGAGAGGGGACAGTGTTGAGATGGACCAACAGCACCCAATAACTAGTAAAATTCCAGGAATTTACAGAGTAAGAAACTTTCCAGGAAAATTTCTCAGAAATTAATGGAAATTAATGGGAATTTGCTAGAAATATATATTAACAGCATTTACCTGATCATATAAATATAGAAATATTAAACATGCACCAATCAGTCTGCACCGATTTCCTCAATTTTTGGAGGATATTTTCAAATTAAGCTGATAAGGACAAAAGAAAAAATCCAAAATTTTAGAGTAGATAAATTCCCAGGAATTTATAGAAAAAGTTGATTGCAAGACAAAACCCTGAAAATTTCCAATATTCCTGAGATAAATTTCTCATGGAAATATTCAGGAAACTTTCCTGAAATTTATCAGAAATTTTCCAAACCTTTGCAACTCTAAGTACAACTAAAGCTCTAACAGGTAATCCTTTTATTAAGATTAAAAAAAAAAATTTGGTTCATCTGAACAAAAAAAACAAAAAAATTTTTTTTTTTAATCCAGCTTGTTTGGTTTTTTTTTCTATAAACAGATCCCACCTTTCCCTTGTGTGTCTCCTGCAGCCATTTGCGAAGTCTGATCAGACAGCTCTCCTGCAGGGGGGTCAGGTCCCCAAGGTAACGTTTGATATAGTCTGCATCCAACTTATCTGAAAGCAGAACACACCAACAGTATGGTTGAAATAATTGGTTAAAAAACACAGATTTCCTCTGTTTCGTTTGCTCCTCTGCTCTAATGTTAGCGGGGGCACCAGGATTGTTTTTGTACTCATTTTTCAACCACATGTAGGAACAGACCTTCTGGAGTAGCAGCCAGGTTGTCCGTTTGGCCGTCTGTTTGAGGGGTGCTGCTGCTGTCCTGCTTGGTGTCTGCGGAGGTGCTGTCCCGAGCATCAGCAGGCAGGGGGATAGAAACGGAGGGTGTGATCGCAAGTTTGGGGAGGATCGGTGGGCTGGTGGAGAGGCTGGTTGGCCTGGGGAGAGGAAGGGGAAGGGAGGAGGGGGTCCAGCGCGGCACATGAGTGATCCCTTCGTCTTCCAGCTCTTTCAGGTAAAACTCGATGATTTCTTTTCCCTGTGAAGTAAAGAGGTGTCAGGTTTTAAAAAAAATAGAAAAAAAGCCCATAAATTCAAGAGAACAAGACAAAGGTTAATAAAACTGCATCTTTATTTAACTGATCTGCATATTTGAATATTTCCCACTGAGGTGTGTAAATGTGGAAACGAAGGGAAAAATTCACGGAATGCATGAAGCATTTCCCACATTCACCAGAAATGAAGGCTGGTGACTCACTGAGTTCACAGCAGAAGACCCCTGTCCACTAAAAGGGATTACATAAGCTTATTTATGCAAATGCAGAGTGACTAAATCCTGCTTCACAGACCTGTTGGACAGATTTCTGTCAGTCCTAAGTAACACTTCCAACACAGCGAAGGCTGGAAAATATACACGCTTTAAACAATTCATGTTTGTCTCGCAAATAAATTACAAAGGTAACATGTGTATCATGATTTGGTGCAAACACACACACACCTTTTTGATACTGCTGGCATATTGCTTCATAGCAATCTTCTCCACCGTGCTCTCAAAGCCAAAGAAAGATTTGATGTCCAGACTCGCGGTCTGCTCAAAGCACGTCCAGTCCTCGTTCTCTGGATGAACCTGTGACAACACACACACACACACACACACGCACTAAATATTAAACAGTATACACACACAAAACAGGATGGCTGAGCTGCCATGGTTACTGCACACCTAGCTTCACTCTGTGGTGACGCACAGAGAGCAGTTTTCACACTGTGCGCTGTGAGTGGGAGTACCTGCTCCAGTCTGTTTGAATAAAACAGCCAGGTATTAATACACTGTTAGCAAGAATTTAACATGAACAAAAATCTAAATGATTATTTCTATTTAAATCATTTACAGTTTAAGAGTGTGAAGAGGAAACTGAAGAATAAATACCCGGGTTTACTGTAATGGATCAGTTTGAGCTAAAATAAAAAGCTCTCTTTCCTTTCTGAGCTCATTTTTTTTTGTCTGTCTCAGCAACTTCATGTTCCAGCTGTCTTCATGAAAACCAGGCTCTGCACAGCAAGCACTTTCCCCCCATATGTTGTTGATAACCAAACTGTGTGAATCTGGATGTTTTCACACTGTTCAGACTCAGAGTTCTGCAGATTACACAGACTTTCTGAACTCTAGAGGCTGTTTTATCTCTTCTCTCTCATTCGCAAAGAACATTAAAGAACATTAAACATTAAAGCAGCGGCTTCTTGAAAATGTGGCCTGAATTGAATTGACTGAAACTTTCATCTGTTGGAATGATCAACAGCTGCTGCACAGCACAAACACACACACACACATAAAAAGATAAATATGCATCCATTGAAGGTTAGATGATGATTTGATCTGTAGATAATCTCCCACCACTTTAGATGTGCCGATGAATCCAGTTCAAACCATGCTTCATAACTTTATGTCCCAGAAAAACACTTGCTTTTCTGGTGGTAACTTAAAGACTTCGTTTCCCATGAGCACTAGGGATGCACAATATATCAGCATTAATATCGGTATCAGCCGATGTTTGCCATCAGCATCGGTCCAATGAGTAAAACTGGGTCGATATTAACAACCAGTGTTTATATCCGTTCAGCTGCTGTTTGTGTGTGTGTGTGTGTGTGTGTGTGTCTGGAGGGGTTGCCATGATTACTGGTCAGTTTGTTTAAGTAACTTTGTCAGGACATTATTTGGATTGATGATCCTTTTTGTAATTTATGATCCAGACTTTCTCACTGGAGTTTTTGTGAGTTGCGAGTTTAATTACACACTTGCTACAAGTTGTGAGGGTTGCTAAGAAGTAACACTGTTGGTTACTTGTGTTTATAGCAGCCCTGAAACGTTCCGATTTGAAAGTCAAACACATTTTGAAAACAAAAATTCAGCTGTCATGATTTTCAGTCAGTACAAACTTGGTAAGAGTCTGCGACTCAGGCAGCACAGTTCATAAAATGAAGAAATTTATGCGACTGAAATCTGGATTTTGATAAATCAGCGGTTGCAGGAGCATTTCAGAGAAGGAGAGTCCCTGTGCTGATCACTTCAAGCAAGGTGTGACTACCCCCTTGGTGTCAAAACACACTTTTAACACTTGAAACATTCAGTATGTTTACATGCAGCTTCAAGCATCTTGAAATGGAGTTAAGTTAAGAGTTTAACGCTTTCTAACAGCACCGTGCTGACAGCTCAATTTTCCTCTGACTAACAAAATAATTCAGCCTTTGGAGTCTATTAGCCTCGTCTAATTGAGCCGTCCATCCTGGTCACTGTTGGTGCAGTATGCTAAACTATGCAGTAAGAGCCTCAGACCTAAAATTAGGGCTCTAACTGGTTGGAGGCGAACACAGTGTGTTTGACCTCATTAACTCAGAGCACATCCATTCATGTCTACGCAGATCTGAAGTCGGGGTCAAGCATGAAGCGTGCGTAAGTGGGACGAGGAGGAAAGAGAAGACAGTCTTTGAGAGCAACCGGGCAGCATGTGATGGTGCTTAATAATTCACAAAGAGAGAGGAGCTGGGATCGAAAGCTACATGTACTGCAGTCTAAACATGCCCGTCTCTGCAGGGAAGCAGGCGGGAGATCAGAGGAGGAAAAGCACTGACATGGTCGTGCTGGTGACAGCTCGCTCTCTACGTTTGAACTGCAGCTTAACAGAACGTGACTGTGTTTGCTCATTTGTCTGTTTGCTCAGTGGAGTAGCACCGTTTACTGCAGTAGGCTGAATTGGTTCTACTGCACTTGAAGCATAAGTGTGGTTAAAAGCTGCTTCAGGACAACAGCTTGTACTTAACACGAAGCCGTGTGTTACCAACCGAGTAGCAGCAGGTCTCATGGATGATGACCCTGTTGGAGAAGGTCTCATTGTGGGACTCAATGTGGAGCGTCCTCTCCTTCCTGTTGAGTGTGTTCTTCTGGATGAAGTAGACATAGTCCACACCAGCAATCTGCAAACCACACAAACGAAACATCTCACGTTACAAGCCACCAAAGAGACACAACAACTAGCGCTCAGATTAAAAAGAGTCAAAGGCAGATTAATACCCTCTTGAGCAGGCGCGGGGCATCAACATCCAGGGCACAGCGGCGCTCAACCTTCACGGTGGAACCGTCCTCACTGGTGTCTTCGCTCATCACATCACTCGCCACGAACATGGGGATGAGGTGACAAGTGGGGAAGCGACGTTCATAGGCCTGAAAAGATGAGGGGACAAAACGAGTCACACTTTTAACAGAGGAAGAATGACAAATCTCACAAACAGTGTGCATCATTTTCTGAATTTCGGTTAAAGTAGCTTCCAAGATCTAACTTTCAAGGCATATTTTTGCTTGGCAGAACTGGGACGCTGATAAAAGATGAAATAGACACTGAGGGTAAATTGAGCAACCACCAAGCAGCAACCTCCGGTCTGAAAATATGAGACAATGTGCTAAAATCTGCAGTTCATCGAGTGTCAGCTTGAGGCTGGCTCTGGAAGTACCAGAAGCCACAAACACACTGAGCCAAAAAAAAAGCTGTTTTCACAGCAGAAATAAACATGTTTACAGCCTGGTAAATGTCAGTAAATGCCCTTTAGCTGTTGAGTATGGAGACTCAAAGCCCACTCCATTTCCAATATGGCTGCCCCAGCTGATTTGCTTCAAAAATCAGTTTCAGAAACAGACGGGTGGCGTTGTGGGGACTATGTCCATTGATTACAAGTCTATGAGTCTATGGCTGCCATGCAGTAACCACAGGCCTTGTAAAGCTCACAAACAAAGATTTTTACTACTTGAAAAGTCCAAATATTTTGTTTCAACACAATATGGCTGGACGATTATGGGAAAAATTATAATCATGATTATTTTGACTGATATTAAAATCATGATTAATACACCCGACTATTCACCTGTTTCAAAACTTGAGTATTTATTGAACCACAACTTTACAGAACAATCAAAAATAAAGCAACTAGTAAAATAATATTTTCAAAAATGGCAATAAAAAATAAAAATAACTAGCCAATCTACATGCACTCCTGTAGAACTTGCAAAATTTGCAATATGCAAAATATATTAATACAAAAAATCACATCCAAAAAATACTCTTTGAAGTCTTTGAACAACAAAAAGTTTAATTGTTTTTCTTTGATGTTTTTATGATCACGAGAAGCCAAAATTGAAGTCAAAATTGTCAAGCCTTCCAACACAATCACTGAGTGAAGAACCTCTTAAATGAATAACAATGCAGCCAAACTAAGAACTCTTTCATTATATTTTAACAGAAAAAGAGCTCTGCAATACGAGTCGCTGAGCCCGGGGGCAACGTGTCAACAAATGATCTGTTCTCATGTATGCAAAACACCGGCTGGCTGACTTTGTGCTCATGCAAACGCCAGCCAAGCTGTTATGCAACTGGGCCTTGGCCAGCACAACAGCCAGCAGCTCCCGGTCCTTCCTCATCTTTATCACAAGAATTCTCCCATCATGCATCTGAAAGGCACTTTTACGAGACTGGCATGTCTAAACATGAATCCAGACTGGCAATGAGGAGCTGTAATCAAACAAGGTGTGATACTGAGCTGTAGTAGACGTCTCACTGCAGGGTACGTCCTCATTTCTGGACACTTATGAAACTCAATCCAGGATGTAAATCAGCACAGCTCTGTTTTTGTTTAAACAAAAAAAAAAGGAACCAGGAAAGCAAAGAAAGAGTTCAGGAAACCACTGATGACTGTAAAGATGTGGGAAATGAAGCAGAGCAATCTTATCAACAGCCGGACTGTTCTAGATCAAATGAAAGACCGAGCGCTGCTCACAAGACGTTTAGACTCGGCTGCACTGGTGTCAGCTGAGCCTGGCTAATAAAGGAGCCGTGTTCTACAGAGCATGAGACATCCCATATGTCTGTGAGCTACAGTGAGACGCATGAGAGCAGGAATGACCGCAGTTCATCAGAGCTCACAGAGAGCTGCAGATGGAGATTTGAACAAAAGCTACTGATACTGTTTGATGGTCATGAAACTCATATTCAAGTCTGGAAAGGCTGAAGTTCATCTCAGGATCTAAATATTGATTATGATTACATTATTTGTCATTTATTTACATATAATGGCTGGATAAATATATGTTATTAGTCGCCTGGTTAGCAAAACACTACTTCTGATATCAAACCGTCCACTCCTCTTTCCTGATTCGATTCATCTGTAAAATCTGTTCGTTTCGTGGAGCGCTGCAAACACCTGCTGGTCATTTGACTCTTTGTGGAAATGATCATGTTTGAAGAGTACATCAGTCAACAGCAGAACCTGTTTTTGTGTGAACACACAGCCTCTAGCTGTCAGAAGCTCCTAGCATGCCACTGCCAGGGCTGAGCTGCCCAGCATCCACTGACTGAGCGGGATGAATGCTGAGCTGGGTTTTTCTGTCCTGATGATCTGGAACACTGGACGCAGGCTTTGTAATGCCACCAGCACAGCAGCACTAATCCTAAACATCAGATTCAACCATCAGTTTCCCTCGATGTGCAGGTTTGCAGGTCCTCTTACTTTCATTCTGCCGTCACCTGACTCTTTAATTACCTAAGAAAATAAAAGCATATTGAATATCCAACCCTGTTTATACAGAAAATTATCTTAGACAACAAACTGGTTTCTCCCTCTACCAGGATCTCGTGTGTGTGTTCACCTCCTTTGGCATAAACACTCCTCTACTCAAGTGTCATATTCTAGGTGTTCAGCAGGACTGACTCACTTCACACAGCTGAGAGGGAAAAATAACAACAGTAAATATTCTGATCATCTGGCTTTAATCCAGAGTTTGATGTTGGAGGAGATTACCACCAGGACTGATCCATCAAGACCATTTTCTAATGTCTTCAATATAACACACAGGCGCAATCTGATGAGTTCTAGCAAAGACGATTGAGTATGCATAACACAGTGTCAGATGTGTGCTTATATTTTCCTCTAACATCAAATGGATTCCTGTTTTTCTTTTTGGAATAAAGAAAAGACAGGGATGACTCATCAACGCACAAAGACATGGAAACCAAACGCCACCACAGTAAATATTCATTTGTCCCACACCATGGCTCAACGCACTAAAGCAGTGAATAATAAAACAAAACAAAAGCTTTGAAAGTTTCCAGCTTGGCTCAAACAGCTGTGTGTGTGTAAGGAAAAGCATTGTTCTCCAGTCTCCACGGTGAAAGGATGTGTTTGGACGCTCTTCAACTGACTAAACCTCGAAGGAATGGGTCCAGGAATTTAGCTGGAGATTTGAAGAGCACAAGAGGAAACACTCGAAACAAAACATGGTGATCCGATCCCTTCCTGCGTACACTTGATACATTTTCCATTTGGACAAATGGTGATATGGGAAAGGGCTGAGTTAAGGAATGAAGTCATGTTTAATTCAGTGAGGGTGCCGAGACAAAACGGTTTACATTTTCAGTCTACATGGGCTCCTTGGTGTACTGAGGCTTGTTCTACTGGGCGAGAAAACAAGAGTGCTGGCAGGCAGCCCCAACAATCTCTACCATGAACTTATGGCACTTAAAAAAGAGAGAAACTGCAGGGATTATCCAACAGAACAGGAGGAAAGAGCTCAGAGATTGTTTTAAATCTCATTCTTAAAATCCAAGTCTAATACGTACACAGTAATCACAACTTAAACTCAAGCAAATAAGACACCTGACAAAGAAGTTCATATGAAAGGGTCCATTTTCATACAGCCCCAGCTCTCATCTCACAACGTATTTCTGTCCAGGTCACAAACAAAACCAAAGAGTATCCAGTAACGTCTCACTAAACTACATTTGGACTGTGCATAGGCTGCTGACATCTTTAAAAGAATGATTTTACATAATGATTTATCAGGATGTGAAAATGAAAGAGTCCAAAATATACATGAGAGAACACAAGACCAGAGTTAAGTTATGAAATGGTGCAGAAAAGGGAAAAAAACTGCAGAATGCAGGATAATAAATATTTTCAGCTAAAAATGTTGTTTGCTGGTCAAAATAGTTTGAATAAGAAAAAATAAATCCCAGTCAAATCCAGATCCTGATCACGACACAAATACATCCTGACAGGTTTTCCTCATGTCGCCCCCTAATGGAGAACATTTTCCTTGGTCAGAAGCAGAGTTTGCTGATCTTTACTCGGCAAGTAACTCTGTAGAAAAGATCAGCAAACTCTGCTTCTCTGCTGAAATGTGTCCCTCTTTGGAAAAAACTGGACAGCCCTGATTTAGAGGTCTGACTGTTGTTTGCCAAGTTGGGCTTTCAAAAACTGTAATACGCTTATATTTTTATGTATAACTGATGGCTCAGTTTAAAGAGTACAAAAATGATCAAACGGTTTGACAGTGACAACATTAGCAAAGTTGGCTGCGACAGTGATCCCCATGGTTACAGAGGTGATACTGGAGATACATTAGATGTCTTTTATTTACTCGAATTCACAGTCAATTAACTGCAAAAAAAAAGGAAGTGCAGCTAAAAATTTTGCATTTTCTTTACAAGCTGCTTGGTGCCATTTCCCACAGCTTGTGAAGCAGTGTGAGAAAGAACATATCTCTGGTTAGAGACGCACTGTTGTGAAATATGGAGGAACAACATAGTTGTATGAAACACCCTCACCCGAAGGCAAAGCTGTTGTAACATAGCAACAGCTTCAGCTTTACACAGACACTAGATGAGGACACTGACATGATGGAGCTTGTTCTGACACAATGAGTTTTATACAGCTTTCATACCAACACCAGCTACGGTATCAAAAACAGAAGGTCACACACTCAATTGGGGATTTTGTAACAGATCTGTTTGGCTTCACTTTCTGGGTTTGACAAACTTTTTATTGTTGTATGGTTGTAGAAATATTTTCTATATTTATCAGTTTGAACAATAAATATCTTGTCTTTGTGGTGTATTCAATTGAATATAGGTTAAAGAGGATTTACAAATCATTGTATTCTGTTTTCATGTTTTACACAAAGTCCCAACTTCATTGGAATTGGGGTTGTAATCAAGTCAGTGATGAAAGTCTCCTGGGAACCCGGGAAGTGGGCTGACCTGGGAGAACACGTGTAGCATCTCTGGAGATTATGAAAATGGTTGTATAATAGAGACAGCAGCCGCCTAGAGGTCAGCCTCTCCTATTTTTACCAGCTGGATAAAGCTCTTCTCTTGCAGCAAGGGAAGTAGGAACATGTCAGTCAGGGTGAGTGTGTGTGTGTGTGTGTGTGAGCGTGTGTAAGAAGAGGAGAGTTAATTGGTATGAACTTCTTTATATAAAAACAAAGGCTGTGTCAGTAATCACACCCTATCCACTATATACAGCACCATGTAGTGGATACAGCATTCTTTTGTGCTGTCTGAGTTCTGAGTGAGCGTGGTTATACCCTATACAGTCAACTCAGTGTATCCCACAATGCATTTTGTAAAGTAGTGTATGAGTTCACTATACAAGCAATATATACCATCATGCATTGTGGTTCAAACAAAAGAAATGGCTGATTGCTGATAACATACTGTTGGACACAATAACGTCAAATGATAACACTCAGCTCTCTGTTTAACTCTCGGATGAGTGCGTCCCACGACTTTGAGCAGAGAAACAACAGAGACGTTTAAACCTGTTGCATTCACTGGACCTTGTAATTCTCAAACACAATATAAATTGTGGCGCGAATATATAGTTGGTGTTTATTAATGTACTGAAAATAACATGTAAAACATCTTTTTATTGTGTTGGGTTATTTGGAAAAATACGCTCAGGAGTTAGTTGTTACTGAAATCCATGCTGTTTAACAGTGTTGGATAAAAATTATAACTCAAAATCCCCAGACGTCCATGAATGACGAGTTTGTCCGGCATGTGAAAAAGTAGCATCTGAAATGTTTTAATTTTGCTGAGTGAGTGGACAATACAGTAAACTACATCTAATTAAACATGCACTGATCCATCTACCGGTCGATCGATTGGTGACGATTTCCTTAATTTTTGGGAGGTTGACGATCGGTTGATCCTTTCGTATGAAACCGATCTTATCTACCTCATCTAGACCTTTTTTTTTTGTAAAAGCAAAATACCACTGTGGATTTTGTTTCTGGTAAGAGGCTAAAAACAGGGCTGCAGTGTAACCTGTTGTACAAGTGTTGTTTATTTTTGAAATGTGGAAAATCAAAGACTAAAGGACCTGATATCATTCAGTAGTTTGGACAGCAATATTCTAAACTTTTCATTTATATTTAAGAGAACTGCCTCATGTGCAGTTAAGACATCCAGTTTGTGTTATTTCACAGATATTGTTCAATTTTTTTTCAATAAAATAAGTTGGAACATTGAAGGTGTATGCTGTCAGTCATGATTGAGTGAGTGATTTTGGACAAAACCAAAGTGTGTGTGTGTGTGTGGGGGGGGGGGGATGCTAAAGCAGCATTTTCATTGCTTTGGTTGCATAGAATTAAAAAATGTGATGTTAGAGAAATTAAAACACCAAGACAACTAATAAAATTGAGTCTAATAAAAAAAATAAATAAGAAAAAATATATTAAAAAATAATAAAATTTCTGAAATGTTTAATTGGATCTTAACACAAACTACAAAGGATTTAATAATCCAAATGTGATTTTTTGATAAGTTAAGGATGTTAAATGCTTCACAGCTTGTACAGTTATGTACAGTCAAGTTGAGAAGCTGAAAAAAGGAAGTGAACCTATTAAAAATGAGTTCACATCAGGCATGCATAATATGTGAAAATATGCTTTGTGTTATAAGAGCGTTCATGTTCAGGGTCAGGATATGAAGTTTGAGTATTAAGCAGCTATTGAAATTAGCATTTCTTAGCTCAAATGTCTCTAACTTAGTTTGAAATAAATAAATGTGTTTTAAATGATCCCAATATGTTTCTCCTGAATCCAAAACCCTTTTTATTTGTTCAAAGTTCATTGAGTGGTCGGTTACTTAGAAAAGCCATCCCTTCAGAAGAGAAACAAGAGGCTTCAGGAGACACTTCCTCTTAGTGTATCTTTGAGCCTGCACTCAAACAGATAAATGAGCCTCGCTGTCAGGCAACCAATGACAGCGCTTTTATCGAAAGGCTGTCATTCTGTAGCTCTCTCTTGAGCTGCGCTTCAATAATTCCTCGAAAAAGACTCGACACGCATTGTGTAACTAATGCAGAGCACCCCTGACGTCATGATTCAAACAAACCAGGCTTTAAGTGAGCCGCTGCAGCTGACTGGTGACATCATCAGGCTCGATTTAATGGCAAAAATCATTATGAGATCCCACCCACCACCCAAGGCAACTCTGGAAATGTTAGGGACGTCACTACAAGGATTTGAATCACAAACCAGCACGGCAGCATGCTTGGTTTAGATCAGGGCATTCATTGCCTTGATGCCGATACTTCATTAGGGCGACTTTGTCATGTGTTTAAAGCTACTACAAATAAGGTAGGATGCGGTCTACTGGACATTCAAGTGTCTGTAGATGAAGTTTCCTCTTAGCATTCGTCAAAAGAGAGAGAGAATGTCCTGTTCATCCAAGAGACGGGTTGTACTTAGACACACATCCTGCTTCTGTAAATAATGGCCTTGACGCACTGGCCCCAGCAGACATCTGTTTACATAGTTGAGGTAAAGAGGTTAGAGAGACTGAGATGAGGTATAGAGAAAAGCATATGGAGAGGAAAATTCAGAGAGCAAAGCTATAAATTCCAAACTGGGTCATGGATGACAAAGAGGAGAGCAGGAGGAAAGTTACTGAGCAGGCAGCTCTAAAATTAAGCTTTTCTTGTGGCGAGGAAAGTGTGAAAGCTAAAAAAAAAATTGTGTGAAATGCTTACCCAAGATAAGATTGTGCATGTGGATTTGCAGGATGCATATCAGTTAGGCTATCCTGGTTTGTCAGAGTACAAGAGAGGATCAGGGAGACGGGAAAGGTCACATGCTTAAACCAGAGGCAGTGAAAGGAGAGAACGCTTTCCTTCAAGCTCCGTTATTAGATTTTCTCCTTCTCTTTGGCAGAAGTTCACATTGATATCAGAAACAAAACAGACATTTTTCGACGGTATATACATCCAGATTTACATTATATGAAAGGATACCCTGTGAACTAGAGCCGCAACAATGAATTGAATTATAAATCGATTGCTAAATTAATCATCAACTATTTTGATAAATGATTGATTGCTTTAAGTAATTACTTAAGAAAGAAGACGTCAAAGTTCTTTGATTTCAGCTTCATAACTGAAAATATTTTCTGGTTTCTTTGCTTCTCTGTGACAGTCCTGAATATCTTTGGTTTGTGGACAAAACGAGACATTTGATGATGTCATCTTGAACTCGGAGAAACACAGACATTTTATTTTATGACATTTTATGGACCAAACAACAACTCGACTGATCAAAAGAATCATGAAAATACTTATTGGCAGCCCTACTGTGAATGAAGAAACCTTGAGAGTAGTTTTGGTTAGTTTATGTCATGGCGCCCGTTCTTAAAAACATTAGGACGTCTCTCGTCAGGAGCCACTCCTTTGATAGGAAGCAGATTGGGACTGTCAGGCTGATAGAAAAAAACAAACAATAGCAGTCTGGTTCCATTTAGCTTTTCAGCAGAACTGGTTTCACTATGACTCATATTACTTTCTGTGTACAGATGGAGCACTTGAATAGGGCGCTGCTCATGTGGGCCCGCGCAGATAAAAACCCTCATGGAAAAAGACCCCGGTCTATCAGGAGCTTCCCGTGTTTCTGACGCCGTGCCAAACACTTAAACACACCGCACTTCACAAACCATTACAGTCCCTCGAATGTTAGTCACAAAACTAACACAGTTATGTAATACCTTTAGACGCTGACACAGAGAGGAACAAAAATAGAGGCGAGTTATGAAATAGTTTGTCATTGGGAGTAACCACAGCCCAACCAAAGGAGAGGGAGACTTAACGGTCTTTCCAGCCATCAGGTCTGACAGCGTTTAAGTGTAGGTGTAGGCTGGATGCAGAGTAGGAGAGAGAGAACAAGCTCCTGATTGAGCACATGTAACAATAGAGCCTTTGGTCTCTTCATGCCACAGCACCCACTTCTCTCCTTCCAGTGTTCTCTCTGCTACGCTGCACATTGTTCTGGCAGAACCACCTGGAACCAGCACCTAAGGGAGACGCAGGCAGGGGACAATCTGACAAGTCCACAAACCTTTACCAAACATAAGGACACAAATATTTGGTGGGCCATGCAATATGATGAACTGTAGTGCTGGGTGATGCATGTATGGCTCAGTGTGTGTGTGTGTGTGTGTGTGTGTGTGTGTGTGTGTGTGAGGAAAAAAAGGGTCAGCAGGGTTGCCATCTGTTGGCTATCAAAAAACCATTGTCATAGTAAAAAGAAAATGCTGAACGATGTACATTTTTGCAGCTGTACAGCTGACGAAGACTCATTAAAATCTTGTATTGCTCCAACATGATCTGAGTTTCAGAGGATTTTGCTATACATCCAAAACCTCTCTTGGTTACCAATCAGTAAGTATAAATCTTCAGGAGTCTTCCACGCTGAAACCTGATGATAGCTACTGTTCACCCAGCTGAAATTTCTCATTATTCAGTTTGTATCTTTGATAGATGGCGTCTCCCAGAGGGTTCATAGACCTTAATATACAGTCCATCCAGAAAGTATTTATACCGCTTCACTTTTTGAACATTTCAATACATTATAGACTTAAAAAAAATAAATATATATACTGACAGTCATTAAAAACTTTGAGGTACAAAGTTTTTTATTTTGGGTGCAAATATTGAAGGGAGCAAATCCATTTGTTTTGTCTGTGCCTGAGTTGTGTGGTTATGTCTGAAATTGATGAGTGAAGAAATGTCATTCACATGTCATTTGAGCAATATACCCTATGAATCTGTTTAATTTAAGGAGTGGTCTGGAAAGCCTATATAATGGTTGCAAAAAGGCCACCCGTTTTATTCCCATGCATGTGAAAATGCCACGCCTAACTCATGACGAACGACTGATGGCCTTGGGGATGGTGCAGGCAGGGCTGCCTTACAGTGAAGTGAGGCACAAAGAGTCAATGTGTTGCCCTGGCCTGCTTACTCACCTGATCTCAACCCAATTGAGCACCTCTGGGGATCAACTGGGGAGGCAAGTGGCCAATCGTGCTGCCCCTCCTGGAAATAGGCAACAATTGATCCAGGCACTACAGGAGGAGTGGCTCAGGATCCCACAGGCCAACATTCAACGACTGGTGAGGAGCATGCGTCAGCGCATCACCGCCTGTGTGAATGCTAATGGAGGGCACACTTCTTACTGATCTTGTGAAATTTGTGTTTCTTGACAATTGCCTTTTTTTCTGTTTTCTTTGAGAAATGTGCACAAGACACTTTTTCTTTCTTCTTTATTTTGTTCGTAAGATGTCACTGTTGCTATTATGTCATAAAAAATTGCTTTGGATTGTGACAAATTATTTTACAATGTATTGCCTCAAAGTTTTTAATGACTGTCAGTATATACAGTGGGGGAAATAAGTATTTGATCCCCTGCTGATACTGATATACTTTTTCACTTAATAAAATGCACAAAAATTTATAACTTTTATACTGTGTGCTTTTATGCATTTTCAACTGATATTCTGTCTATACTTATAACCAGTAAACAACCGTAAAAATTAGAGTGTGTTAATTTCCCAGGGCAGTGGGCAAACTTACAAATTCAGCAGGGGATCAAATACTTATTTCCCCCACTGTATGTATGTATGTATGTATGTATGTATGTATGTATGTATGTATGTATGTATGTATATATATATATATATATATATATATATATATATATATATATATACACATATATATACACATATATATACACATACATACATATATATATATACATACATACATATATATATATACATATATACATACATATATACATACATATATATATATATACATATATATATATATATATACATACATATATATATACATACATACATATATATATATATATATATATATATATATATATATATATATATATATATATATATATATATATATATATATATATATATATATATATATATATATACACTACATTTTGATTGGTTTTGATTTTGTTGTGATAATGAAACAAAAAAATGTTCATGGTGGAGCGTCTGACATTTAAAAGCCATGATTATTATCGGGTTATCTGTCAAAATACCAGCAACCCAGAGACATCTGGAGATCTGAAGTGTGTGCCTGTCACTGCAGGTGCATTTAAGGACTGTCATCAATGTGTAATACAGTCATTGTATTGTTTAATTCACCAATAAGAGCATACAAACGTATCTGAACAGACAGATGTACGTGTGTAGCAGGTTGTAGTGTTGATTTACAAAATTCTATACATAATATAACTTAAATTGACAAAAAGGAAGATAAAAAGAAAAGACAAAAAATGGGAAATGACAGAATTAGTTAAAGAGATGAGGGCTGAAAGGCAAAGAAAAAGTAGAAACAGAGCAAAACAGTGAAGCAACCAAATGATCTTTAATTAAACCGAGTGGCATATTTGGCAGGTATGTCATGATGCGTTTGTTATGATAAGTTTCTTTTGAATATTGGAAAGATTTCAATTTACTAATTACCAAGTTTTCTTTTTTTTGTTACTGTATTGTGTCAGTTGCACTTTTATTTGAAGCTGAAGAATAAAAATAGAGTCAGGGTGTTTTCTTTTTAATTGAACTTAAATAAGGATCATTCTTCTGTAACCCCATTTTTTATCTGTATGTAATGATGCTTCCTCACTCGGTGGATCTGCAGGGATGGCACAGCAGCTCAAAGCTAATTTATTACACTAAGATATCTCACAAGTAGAAGTGTTAAGAGAGTGACATGTTGCAGATTTAGCCTAAACTCTTAGTACAGCCTTAATACCAATCTCTGACTGGCTAAGTTATTGAATTTAAAGAGAAAATGTTTGGACTAAAAGTAAAGTTTAAATGTATAATGACTAAAAATAGACAAACATGTTTTGAGTTTTTTTTTTCCCACTGAAAACTTTAAAAAAGGTTGAAAAGACTAAATCTGAATTAGCTGCCAAACTGAACACAGACTCTGTCAGTTTGACTGGTTTCTACCATAGACTGTCACCCGTCTGTTTCTGAAACACAATTTTGAAGCAAAACGGCCGGCGCGGCCATATTGGAAATGAGGTGGTCTGTGAGCCATAGAACGCCCGGCAGTCACATGAGCTGAGCTGTGCCTCTGACTGGACGAACTGGTGATCTCAGTATCTTCTAAACTGCCAAGTTAGAAACACACACCCCCTGAAGTGGGTGCCGTTAGTGAAATTAACGATTCAGACAGGAAACGTTTTTGAACAAGGCTATAAAACATGTTTATTTCTGCTGTGAAATCAGCTTTTTTGGCTTGGTGCGTTTGTGACTTCTGGTACTTCCACAGCCAGCCTCAAGCAGACACTCGATGAAATGCAGATTTTAGCACTTCCACGTTGTCTCATATTTTCAGACCGGAGGCTGCTGCTTGGTTTCTACGCAATCTGAAGGATTACTCATCACAGCTTTACAGTGAACTGCAGCATCACTGACTTCCTGCTTTACAGTGAAGCAAAGAGAGGTGCTGGGAATTCATATTCATCACAGCCTGTTGTACCAACACTATCACAGCACCGGATGACTTTATCAATCATGACAAACCCTTTATTCACTGGTTTCTGTGAATGCTGCCAGAGATTGAAACGAGAAGAAAAGAAGAGACGGGGCTGATGTTTGATCAAGAAGAATAACAGAAAAAAGATTTATAAGAATTTTGTATGCTGTCTGTGCTTTAATTTTACATGTTGTGTTATATTTAAAGTCAGACTGTAGGAAAAAAAACACAACTCTTCCTTTTTGAGAGCATTTTCATCTCTGGTCCTGTAAAACTGCTGCATTAAGCCACTGAGAGCATCATCTGAAAAACAAAGCAGTTAGCCGCCACACGAGCTGTCACAGCACACTGTACACATCATTAACGTCACAAAGCTGCCGCATAGATGTGAGTCACTACTCGTTGCCACACTGTATTATATGCAGTGTAAACTCCACTACAGGGTCATTGTGTAAGGGTATGTGTGCACACATTCATCTTTGCCTGGCAGGATGGGGGAGGGGAGTGAGCATCTCGACCTTGCAGCAGGAAAGAGGGTGAATGAGCGTCCTGGTGATCAGTGAATGAAACGAGCTCCAGAATATTCTCACAGGCTGCAGGAGTCACGTGGAGGTGGTGCAGTTCTTTATCAATGCCGTTTGCAGCCGCAGAGCGGACGATAAGCCCTCGCTCCCAGAGCAGGCAATAATTCTTCACTGGTTTTGGCAAGCAGCGTCTGGCTGAGTAAGTGAATTACACACTGCGGGCAGAGCTCTGACAGATTCATTCAGAGAGTGGATGGAAATGCTCTGGACCAGAACAGTGCTGAGAACAGCTGATCGGGAAAAGAGCTCCTTCTTTATCCTAACAGATCTGCATTTTCAGCCACAATAACGATCATTTTAAACCTGCCAGCATAGCTGAACATAACAGAAGAGTATCCTCAATAAAATCTTTATTTTTGACATTTTTTGGTGTTTATTGCTTCGACGCAATACTGATTTAAGCCTGCATATACTGGCTGTAGAAACAAAACCTGTGAGGATAGATTTTGTTACCATAATTAATACATGCAGCAGGTTTGTGTCTTCTTAGTCTTTTTAGATTTAGGACATAAAGTTGACGACACATGCTCAGGTTTCACTGATCCCTTTCATAACAGACCAGCCTGCCCCCAAAAGCACAATTCCTCTGCTCACAAACGTCTGACATGAAAGGGAGTCGCTTCTCGTTTAAGTACCTGCCCTACATGTAAGACCAATAGGAAAACAGGATGTCAAACAAGCCAGTTGTTCACGTGGATTAAAACAGGAGAATAAAGCCTGGGATACTTCAGGCAGCCTGGAAGCCTTAACCAGACCTGTCTAGAAGTAGGTCAGTAAAGGTGGGACAGGATGTGAACCTGGGAGGACTGAGCAGGCTAGACAGAGAATGGAGGGACAAAGGGATTAGCAAAATTCAGCTTAGCAGTAAACAGGCACAAAATAATTTGTTGTTAATCCCACGCCTGCTAAAACGTGCAAGAGGTGATCCACATACAGGTATTAAAGCACAAGGAAGTAGTTCAAGGATTAAGATCTGAGCTTTTAATGCAACAGGGGACAAGTAAAGCTGGTAAATTAAAAAAAAGAAAGAAAAACAACACGTCTTTATCAAACTTGTCTTTTAAAGAATGGAATGAGGCGCTTGGATGAATCTTCAGAGATGTTTATGATTGCTGCTCTGACGTACCACAACTAAAAATGCAGGCGGTGATGCAGACAAACAGTGATGACGGTGTTTCATTGTTTTTTCCCCATTTTCTATCCCATATTAAGAATCCTCACACGTACGAAATAACTGAACCGTGACGATAATAAATCCATGCGACCCTGGATTAGAGGAAACAATCATTTTCAGTATTACACCGTTGGCCTTATTAAAAAGCCCTTGGCAACAGCAAGATATCGAGCAAACAACACATTCCAGACTGTCTAAGAGGAGGTCTGTGTGGTACATTTTCACTTATTTAGAGCATAAAGCTCAGGCCTCATCAGGGAAAGACTGAAATTCTGAGGATTTGGAGTTTAACTCTTGTTGTCCAGAGGCTACGATATGAGAGGATGGAGCTAAGCCTCGTAAGTGGCTCATACAGTCTGGGTCAGTACGGCTCTTTTCCTTAGCCTGTTCTCTTGTGGTATTACATATCCTGCTCTGTTTCTTCAGCTCTAGCCTATATCCGTTATAATTACTAAAATAAAACTTCTAATTTTAACATTGGGCACAGTTTAACTGGTCGATCACATAACCTCTGATAACTTGTTGAATAAACCCGATTGACCTGTTCAGAGTCAACGCCATCATAAAGATGCACATGCATCTGGACACAGAAGCAGCGTTTAGCTCCATTCGTTCAGACAAGTTCTCGTTCTTTAAACACTAAATTCAAACTGTTAGCAGCATAAAAACGTCCGGTTGTTCTGTGGTCGTTTGTCAGAAATGATACTAAACCAAGGTGTCAACTTCTATGGAGTTCTGAGTGTTATAGAGCAACCAGTGTTTTGGAGTAAACAGTGACCGTGTTAACTGGAGACTCTCAGCTGAACATGTCAGTGATGGTCTGCTGAGAGTCTCCAGTTAACAGGGTCACACTTTAAATGTGTCTTCTTTCTCCAACCTCAGTTAACCAGGTTTGAGCAGCAATGATCAATATTAACTGCTGATATTCTAAATCCAGTTTTTACTTTGAGTGTTTGATGAAAAAGTCGGTTTGGAGCCGAGGTTCTGACCAAATATGGACTCACTATGGAGAGGAAATAATAAGTGAACCTATAAATGATGATGAACAGAAACAGATTTGAAGTTCAGCGTTAAACTACGGTATATTATCAAACTATGAAGCAGTCTGATTAGTAATCTGAAAATATCAAAGCATTAATATTCTGATAGATTTGGAGCAGTTCATGTCTTTATATCTTAATGTCTGGTCAGTGTCGATGGATAATGCAGCCATAAGAATGGAGTGACTTGTGTGTTTAAACTCCTCTCTGGAGTACACGCTGGATTTCTCCTCTAGATGTCTGTCCACTTTTTGATATTTTCCATCCACTCACTGATTTCTCATAAACCTGAGAGTCATCTACCATCTGTCAAATTGGTGTTATTTAGGTAAAAAAATGTTTTTTGATGGTTATGTTGCTGTTTACAAATAGCAGAGGAGTCTATGTTTTAATGGTATGAAAACATTTGGAATCTCGAGCACATACTTTCGATATCTGTAGCTGCAAGTGAAGGAAAACGAGCTCAAGTCACTGAGAAGGAAATGTTCCCCATCACTGATGGTGCCAGCAAGTCCAGCAGGCATTAAACTATTAAGGCACATCCTGTTCTTTACCCTGTAGAAACTCTACTGGGACAGGGCAGGACCAAAGAGCTTTGTCCTCCTGGATTAGCTACACCCATACGTTTCCATGGTGCAGGTCAGGCTGGAGTAGCCTCTGCGTCTCAACATACCGTCTCTCTGCAGCATACATATGATCTGGGACTTAAGGAACAGCTTTTGTCTATTGAGCTGCTCACAGCTTCTGAAGTCATTCTCCTTCTGTGGACTTGTAACACAAGCAACTGTCCCTTAAGGTTGGAAATAACAGCAAGTGGGATAGTGTATTGTGCGTTTGACATTCCTATGTGACTCCCTGAGGACACACTAGAGGCTCTGGAGCTGGACTGCTGCGATAATAGCAGCAGCAGCAACGTTTCCTGTTATTCAGACGCAGCAGCACAGTGGAGGGAGCGCTGTGGCTTGGGGTGCTTCAACAACAACAACAAAAAGAAACTGCTGCTGTGCTTCCTTATGTCAGTCATTTACAAAGACCCAAACAACATAAGAAAAAAGGTCAATATTTTAGAGCAATTAGGGTTTTGGATGTGCATCAAACCTTGCTGGCTGATGTTGAAAAACAAGGACTAGAAGCTTGTGTTATTGATAAAAGAGGCTCAGTTCCTCTTGGGTTACATAGAAAAGTGATGACGTCTGGTCTGTTCTTCTGAAGGCTTTCCTCTTTATTGACATGCAGTCCTAAATACGAGGCGACAAATCATTTTGTGAAAAAGCACTAAACTACCATGGCCCTGAGAGCTCACAGCACTGCAACTTAAGAGAACATGCAAAAAGACAAAACACAAACAAATTAAGAAAACAGCTTCAATAATTTGATAACAGCAGCATTTAGAAAAACGCGCTGCAAAGACCAAACGCTCACGTCCCGACCGAGACAGAGTCTCTGTAAAAATTGCAGTGCGATTTTCTAATGTGTTGTGGAAAATTTGCACTGCGTTTTCCTAACATGTTGTGTTTTAGTCTTTGCACCAAGTTTCTCTAACGTGTTGTGTTGCTGTCTATTTGCAGCAAGTTTCTCGAATGTGTTGCGTTGCGGTCTATTTGCAGTAAGTTTCTCGAATGTGTTGCGTTGCGGTCTATTTGCAGTAAGTTTCTTGAATGTGTTGCGTTGCGGTCTATTTGCAGTAAGTTTCTCGAATGTTTTGCGTTGCGGTCTATTTGCAGTAAGTTTCTTGAATGTGTTGCGTTGCGGTCTATTTGCAGCAAGTTTCTCGAATGTGTTGCGTTGCGGTCTATTTGCAGTAAGTTTCTTGAATGTGTTGCGTTGCGGTCTATTTGCAGCAAGTTTCTCGAATGTGTTGCGTTGCGGTCTATTTGCAGTAAGTTTCTCGAATGTGTTGCGTTGCGGTCTATTTGCAGTAAGTTTCTCGAATGTGTTGCGTTGCGGTCTATTTGCAGCAAGTTTCTCGAATGTGTTGCATTGCGGTCTATTTGCAGTAAGTTTCTCGAATGTGTTGCGTTGTGGTCTATATGCAGCAAGTTTCTCGAATGTGTTGCGTTGCGGTCTATTTGCAGCAAGTTTCTCGAATGTGTTGCGTTCTATCCATAGCACGTTTTCTTATGTGTTGTGTTGTGGTCTTTGCAGAGCGTCTTTCAAACATGTTGTGGGCTTTGCAGCGCGTTCTTCGCATGAGTTGTGTTTCAGTTTTTGTAGCGTGTTTCTCTAATCTGTTGTGCTGTTGTGCAGCGTGTTTCTCTAACGGGTTGTGTTGTGGTGTATTTGCAGCACGTTTTTCTAAATGCTGTTGTTGTCAAACTGATGAAGCTGTTTTCTTAACTTGCGTGTGTTTTGTCTATTTGCATGTGTTTTCATAAGTTGCAAAGCTGTGAGCTCTCAGGGCCACCGTACTGAACAGTCGTGACTATGTGCCTCATCTGGTTCTGTGAAATTTATTTGTAAAGCTTTTGATGACTGTTGCAATCTTGCAGCACTTCACATACCAAAACAAGAAAAACAACACCACCCAATGACACAAGAGTTCTCACTGGAGCTGTGGGCAGCTAAGAATTTCAGAATTGAAATCCAGCTCTGCTGTTGAAATGGTTCCTCATAAGCTTCATACACAGCCTGAACCAGGCTCATGTTTCATCTAGTTCATGCACGTTACTGTTGTTTCCCAAAAGTTCTGTCAGCTAGATACTCAAACACTTCCAGCCACTGACTTCCAAAGAGATTTAAGTCAAGTCAGCATCCTTTGTTCCCGCATGTTCAGCAGTTAGACAATCCAGTCAGCAAAGGAGGGAAAAGAGTAAAAGGCGGTTCAGTGGCAACCCCCACCTTTGTAAGATATTTCTGAATTTGTTCTTTGTAAATCAAGACAGATTTATGCAGAAGTTCTGAAGCCACAGAGTTGATGTTATGCTGTCAGATGTTGTAACAAGACTTCAGTGAAGCATACACACACTCAAGTCATGCAGATTTGAAAGAAAAGCAAAGAGACATCAGGTATGCCTGAACAAAAACCTAAAAACACATTTTTAGTGTCAAACATCAGAAAAACTTCAGTTACACTGCAGACATGGGGCTTTATTTTTCATATTTGGCAACATTAGCAGTGGACAGGAAATAATCAGGGACCATGAATAGAAACATTGATGCTATCCTTCATCTACTGAAGGTCATCATCAGATAAGGATGTGAAAAGAGAAAAAGTCTGATGTCTGGCCATGTTTTATGGAACTGAACACTGACAGAAGGTTTTCTATTTGTTGTTGTGAAAATGGACATATTCAAATGTACCCACGAATCAGATCAGATTTCTGAAGAACAGCTGGTGAATAAACTCACTGAGGAAAACCTGATTTGTAGAATAATGTTGCTTTTAGGGATAATTTATCAACAACACGAACAACAATATGTGCAAGTTTAATTCCTCACTTCACATTTTCAATTTAGTAATCCGATCAAAATACTAAAACTTCAGTTTACAAACTTACAAGAGCCTGAAGTTGCCAAAACATAAGTCTCATCCTCATGTTGAGGTATAAAGAATGTTAAATTATGATGGTATCAGAATTAATAAGTATCAGCTGATACCAAAACTCAGGTATCTGTGTTGGGATTTGGTCTCAAAAGTCACACGGGTGCATCACTAGATGTTTTATTCCTATCTTTTGTTACAAGAAGTGACCTCTGTGGGTTATTATGCTTCCAGTGAAATTCTTGAGACTGAGAAAGAATCCCAACTTTAAAACGAAATGAGCACCAAGCTGCTGTTGGCTCATCCCGTAGACCTTGCTAGTCCACCAGGAAACTGCCAGATTCTGTGTTTTGACCTGGAAGAATATCTGAGTCTGTTTGTTTTTTAACAGGTTCAACATGTCATCACCAAGCTGCTAACTTTGTTCAAATGAATTTAAAGATGGTCAGAATTAAAAGAACGTATCAGATAGCAATTTTTAGCCGCCAAGGTCAGAAGAGTAGTCCAAATCTGTCAAAAGTGGGAATACCTGACAACCACGCTCAAAGCAGAGAGCTTATGCAACAGTGGATTCAGATCCCAGCAGTGTACAGCAGAGGCTGAAAACCTTTACAGCACCTGTCAGTTGGCCTGGTGAGCGGCTCCTCGAGGCCAAATGAAGACAGACTTTATCTCACTGGGACTGAAGAATGCATTTAAAGCACAGAGGAATGTAGAGCCTTGGTTTTGAGTAGGAAGAACTGACAGTATTCAAACAATGTGTCAAGCAGCAAGACATCACTCCATTCCTACAGCCAACTGAAATCTCCCTACAGACAAAAGGTGGGAAGCCATTAAACTGAAAATAGTTCAGATGCCTAACAGGATGGAAGGAACGCAAGGGTCAAAAAGGTCCAATACGCTCATTTGTAGGGCTGGGTACCAAAACATTGGTTATGGCACCGACTGAAATGCTTTGGTAGTACCGAGTATCAAAACATGGCTCGTCTTTTGGTGCTAAGTTTCTGTACCCAAAGGGTTAATCACGTGATCAGGATCTGATACCATCACCGGTGATTGGCTGCAGCGTTACAGGTGGTTGCAGCATGCAGAATAGGGTTGTCGACTCAGCGGCTCTGTCGCTGTATTTAGTGACTTTTCAGACCTCCCTAGTGACTTTTTTTCTAAAAAGCGACAAATCGAGTGACTTTTCTGGAGTAGACGACTGCATTAAAATGAATCAAGTTCATGTTGTTTCTTTTAGGTCACTTTTGCCGGCCTTTTTTGTATAGTTCAGGAACCAGTATCAAAGTAAAGGTATTAGTATAGGAATCAAAAACTTCTGATTGATACCCAGCCCTACTCATTTATGTATCATTTTGATCTCTTCTGCCTGTACTGCACTATATGTACATATTCTGTTTAATAGTGAAAGTGTTCTCCATATGAATAGAAAAGGAGAGTCAGTACTCGGTGACATTCTTCTACAAGTGCAGGATCTTGATACACTCCTTTGCTGCGGTGGTGGAACAGCTATAGAGGAAGTGAAAGGGGAGAGAAGAGACTGCACTGGGCTCCAACAAAGAAAGCCAGCAAGTGTTGTGATGCACTATTAAGTCTGCTCTGCAGTGTCTGCTGAGATACTTACTGCAGTGAAGTCACAAGAAAGAAAAATAATCCAACTGTACTAAACACGACTTATTGCAGAAGCTTATTTCCAAAAGAACTCACAACTTATTGGTTGCCAGCTCGGTGTAAAAACACACCCAGTTAAATCAGCATTTACAATCATCAAGTAGTCCTGAAGGTGGGCCATCTTCAGCTCATAAATCATGTTAAGCCTGCTGTTAGCATCACTGTACCCTGCTTCTGCTGCATGTGTACACCTATGTATAGGTACCAACTCTATTTATAGCAACCTGTTCCCTCAGCGCTGAATGCAGGCCGTGCTAAGCAGATTTCCTCTTCCCGTCTCCTCGTTTCATGCTGGAGTACAAGCTGATTTACAGTTTAAGGAAAAAACACCGGCCTGGAACCTGATGTGCTTAAAAAACCTGCGACAGTGTGAATATGGAAGTTACTCTTCACTGATTTCCTGTTAATCAGAGTTTGCTCAAAAGCAGGAAGAGTCACACATTCCTGTTAAATTTAGCACATCCACACCACGTACTGTACCAGACGGAGCTGAAAAAAAGACATTTATTCAACGAGGCGATGACTGTAATGAGCTGTTAACAGCACCTGAGGTCAAAACACTGCTGTGGAAGTATGTATCCTCGAAGCTGCTACAGAAAACTAGCAGGTTGTTTTCTTACACAACCATTTTACTTTCTTAGTGCTTTTTTTTTTTTTTTTTTTACTTTCCGTCCCCCTCTTGATCACCTTCGTAAAATAAAAAAATACTACTATTACCATGTTTTTAATCTGTTTGTTTACAAAAATAACGAACAGGTTTTAAGCTAGCATTGTTGTAACTCTGGTCAGAACAGTGTGATTAGTATTTATTTAACTCTAATATCCAGTCACAAAAATAAAAACCTGTATCCTCTACCATGGAGACAGGCTGTTAAATTCATCCGCCTTTCTTGAGTGTTGTGGCAGTGAGTGAATGCTGCATGTTTAGACTCTGAATGAATCAAATCGGTGGTCTGGCTTCATATTTCCACATGATGACATTTTTAGCCTGACATGGAATTACTCATGCATTTGTGTTCTGCTCATAATTGGCCTCAGTTACAGCAAAACTGTGGATGAGATGATCGGGTGAGGAGGTTTGATTGCCAATCCCTGATCAATCAGTTAAAAAAATCCCAGATCAGCTCCAATCCAATATAGAATCTGGACATCACCCTTCAGCACTGGGGTGAAGACTGACAAGACTCACAGGCCAAAACTGAAAAAGGGAAAAGAATTAAGAAAGCAGGTAGAGAGGCCGCTGCAGAAGAAGAGTTCATTTCCTGAGCTCTGTACAGGCAGTGAAGTGAATTAATGCATGAAGCAAAGTAGCCACTAAAAGCAATGCGAGGCACTGAATTTTTAAACTTCAAATGGACTTCTTCTACCGAGTGTACAAGGGAACTGCTAATGTAACAGCTCAACACCTCAGTACAAAGTGTGACGGTATAAAAACCTTGAAGTGAACAGAAGACATCGTAGAAAAGAACATCTCAGTAGAACACGTCATAAAAAGCTTTACATCCACAGAACTTCCTGTTCAACTCACGGTAAGTTTTTATACCCAACGGTTTCTATCAAGGTGAGCTTTACAGCAACCCTCAACGCACCCAAACCAAATCATGAGACTCTTAAAGCACTCTGGGAATCCACGATCTAAACTCCAGCAGCACTCCTGACAGAATCAGCACGCCACAAGGAAAAGAAAACACAAACGAGGTCAGCAGCATCTCTAATTATCATCTGTTTACTTAACAGCAGCAAGTCAACGTTACTAGTTTGCTCTCTGTTGGAAATAGGTCACATGAAAAGGTCCATAACAATCAGTGAAGCACAGCTCAACGGCTTTCAAACTGAAAACGGGTCGAGACATTCCAGGTGTGAATTCCTAGGTGTGATGTGATGGTTCACACCTAACATAAGCTCTGAGTCAGTTGCTGCAGTCACAGGTTAATACTCATTAGTGTGAAACAATTCTTTAAAGCTCCTGTGAAGAGTTTCTGAGTTTAAAATCAACAGACTTGCTTTTTTTATGACTTGCAAAGACCATTTTTAAAGTCAGTGACCAGAGAGAGAACATTCAACTCAAACCAGCCACATAAATTTGAATGTGGGTATTACATGATGTTAACGTGAACTGCCCAATGATTCACATGCAAGGTGTGTGAGATGATGACTCCTTTCTGAGAGTGACCTCCACAGGGCCAACTGCAAGCATTACATAACTCTGCCTGTATGAGATGCAATATTTATGTGGACAGAAGACTGACGGCGAGGAAAGGTAGATAACTTACCGCCATCACAAGCTCGAAGGGATGCTTGTACACCCGCACGGGTGACTGGTACTTCTGCACCATGATGGGGATTACAGTAACACCAACAACCTGAGCAAAAAGAGATGAATAAATTAATATATTAATGAAGACTAAGTGAGAAGCAGAGATCTGAGATGAGGCTCTGTGTTTAATGCACTGCTTTGCATTCTAATGAAAACATTAAAGCTTCATTTGGCTCGATAACAACAGATGCTGCATCCATCTAAGTAAAGGTGTGTTACATTTGACTAAATCGTACCAGAAGCTTGTGGGAGTATAAGTGTGCACGTGTTTGTGTGCTGGCAAGAAGCTCTGTGAAGTAGAAAAGTGTGTATAGCAAAAGGCTGCAGAAGGAGGGAACCCTCCTGAGCTTTGACTGGAGAGCTCACTGATCAGTGGATGCAGCATTTCCCGCTCATTCCTCGAGCAAAGGCTGGAACACTCCACTGGCTTCTTACCGCAAACTAATTATGGAGAATGACTTAGTTATGTCCATCGACGGATAGGGCTGAACAACCAATCAAATTTAAACCGAAATCGAAACATAACAGGATGCAGTTTTCAAATTGCAAAGGTTTCAATTTAAAAAAAAAAAAAAAAAAGGGTCATATATGCAGACGTAACCTTACGGTAGGTGGCGGTAATGCACCTTTCAGCTATTTTGCCAACAGTCAAAAATCTTCGAAGAAGAACGAGACATGAGGAAAACAACTTCAGCCACGCCAAATTTGGATTTGATGTTTTGTCGTTGACCTCTTTAAAAATGGCCTCCGAGAGAGGACACAGCGACTACATGTTGATAGGCTCCTTTGTTGTGTTGGTCATACTATGGAAAAATGCATTGCTTGTGTTTAGTGAATAATGCTGAGGACAAACATATCTCCCCCCAAAAAATAAAAATGAATGCTAAATCACGCTATTGGTCCAAAAAAATCAGAATTAGATTATTTTCCAAAATCGTTCAGCCCTACCAACCATCTCGACAAACTTTAAGCCACAGCTACATACTACAGAACACACTGATCAAATCTTTCACGTTGGGGGTGCAAACTGCTCACTCTAAACGCTGGGGCTACAGGGTGAAGGAAAACAGGGCTGAGGAAAACATTTCAAGATAAATAAATCTCTTTTTGCTATCTTTGAGAATGCACCTCTGCTGGAGACTAAACGTGTGATCTCAAAACACAGACTAAACTTGCTACAGTTTGAAGGACTGGAAAGAGAGTCCTGTACATTATGTTCCGTGTCTGTTCGGCATGCTCATGCATGTCTCTAACTCCTGGTATGCAGCGATGGAACGTGTGAGGTGTGGAAGGAGGACAGCTCGCTGACATCCCAGCACTACTTACTTAAAGAGGGATCAAGGAACCCCGACTAATAATATCACAACACACAGCTTACAAACAGGTCGCCACATTATGCAGCTCTAAACAACACACTAACAACTACAGTGTGTAATTACCGTCATGGTTCAGGATCTGTCAGCAACTTAAGAGACATGTCAAAATAAGAAAACCTCTTGAGTAACATTACTTTATCATTTTTAAAATGAGCATGAGAACCAAACTTGACTACTTCACTGCTATAAATGAGACAACACACTAGTTCACAACAATCATGCACTGCAAAATAAGAAAAAAATAAGATTCATTCACCTGACAAGACCAGAAAAAAATCATAATTCAAGATATTGAAAGATAAACATGACAGTAAAATTTCCTGTAAAAGGTTTTTTTTTTTTTACGGATCAAGTTTCTTAAAATAAGAAACTAAAACTAAACAAGAACATTCTCTAACACAGTTTTTAGCAGTTTTTTCCACACATTACAGGCAATATAAGCATCATTTGTCTTTTTTAATCTTAAAATAAGACATTTTCTGTAATTGTCAGGTGAATGTAGCTCATATAAGGTCGAGCTTTTAGTAAAACATGACAGAAATACTTGCTAATCAGTGATTTTTTTAACTGTTGGCAGCGATTTCAGTACACACAGACAACCCATAGGAAATGATTTAAGAAGTAAATGGAAAAGAAAGACAGACTGGGTCAGTCTTTGAAGGGTGACTCCTGAAACCTGCTTTGTTTCTGTTTCATGTTCATTTTGTTTTCACTTTGTGAAACTTCAATCTATGTCAGCTATTGTTATTTGTTTTTCTCTATCTTCCTCTCTTGTTCTCCTTATATCTCTTTCCCCGAGTCAAACACACTGGCAGCAGATGTGTGTTCATCATTAGACTGATTCTCTGTCTGCTTACTCAGGGGAAGCCTTTCCTTGACACTGTTTCTTGCTAAAGTTGTGAAGGGCTTATTTGTGGCGGATTTAGGTTTAGTCTCGGTGATCAAGAGCCCTTGCAGTCCAATTGTGCCACACAAAAATGTGCACTGAAACAGATAAACTAACAAGTAACAGACGTTCGCCTGTTGTTAATTGTCACAATCACAGGCTGAAACAACATGCAGTTTCAGATATATTTTAACACCTTGTCAAATGATGACATCTGCCACGCTGACTTCTCAACATTAGCCTTCGGTTATACAACAGTATTCGCTAACCGACACTAGCCCGCAAGCTAATGCTAACTTGTGAATCTCAGTTATTTCTGGCACAAGTATTAAAAAACTGAGCTTACCGTTGATTTAAATCACTGAATAAATCAGCACTGTTTTGTTGATCTAGTGGTTCTTTCTTCTGAAAGGGCTATCCGAGGTAACTCTTGCCATTCCCCTCCTCGGTTCCTCACTTCGCCGGCTCCGAGCGGCTCACGATGCTAACGTTGGTTAGCTTTGTTGTGCTAGCGGCTCATGGAGCTGGAGCAGGTGGGAAGGAAAGCTTCACCACCTGGAGATCAGAAGTAGGAACAGAGAAGATGGATGACTCCTTCAAAGCGTCCCCTCTGCTGATAGACGCCTGAATGGATGTGGCGTCGGATCCGGAGGTCAGTATCAGTTCTCTCCTCTCTCTCAGTCAGTCCCCTTCTCCTCCTCCCTCAGTAGTCAGTCCTCTGATGATGCCGTCGCTCCTCCCCGTTTTTAAGCTCGGTTTTTTCCACCTCTCAAGCAGTGCAGCGCTGCCCTCATAAATACCTACAACACACACACACACACACACACACACACACACACACACACACACACACACACACACACACACACACACACTGGTACCCTTTAACATGTCAACATTTAAAATGAAAAATCATACAGTGTCCCAAATTGCATACTTTTGTAAGCGCACTCACATGAAGTGCACGTTGTACACTGCACTTATTGGAACAGTGCACGAAATCTCACAGGGTAGTGTTGTACCAAATCAAACACAGCGGCTTCACACTAACTAGAAACTACAATCGCATTTCACAGCTGTTCACAGGTGTTCCTCTGCCCTCCATTGATCACATCCGTTACACATTATTTGATCTGTTCCCGCCTCTTGTAGCCAATATGGCGACAGTTGAGTGTGATAAATGTTTGTGTTCCACATTCTCTATTTGCCTGTTTTGAGTGCACCAGCTGAGAAATCGAAGTGCACAGCGCTTTTCCATCCTGTCACTGTGAACGCATTTATGCCCTCAAAATAGTAAGTGTAAGTGCAGAAGTATGCAATTTGGGATACATCACTTTTGTTTTCATGTGAAGTCATCAACTAGAGAGTGGCCATGTTGGAGGCACTCTTACAACTGAGCTTGCAGATAGGATTATTGTCATACAGAATGGTTAAATTTTTGGCTGCGCTAATAAGCCGGACTGAGAGAAACATCTTGAATAGTTTGGACTACCAAAAATTTTCACAAATCAGGTGAGGACTGCAAACAATTGTCAGAGGAACAGAGGAGATTGTG
Organism: Labroides dimidiatus; assembly: GCA_030710495.1. Lineage (NCBI taxonomy): Eukaryota > Metazoa > Chordata > Actinopteri > Labriformes > Labridae > Labroides > Labroides dimidiatus. Next base: position 10,622,679 of record CM061145.1, read on the forward strand.
GCTAGCTAAGCTTCACCTGAAGTAAGAAATTATATTATGATAAATTATTACTTTGATTGAGAGGTTAGTCATGCCAATTAATAGTAATAGTTTTTTGTCTTTCAGGGGGCTTTTTTAATTAATTGATTTATTTATTTAAAGGGACAGTGAATATTAATGAACATTTCAGCATTGCCTCATTGTAAATGTGCCAGTCAGGCATCAGGCTAGTTTTCATCTGTAGTCCCTGGCAGGCCAGAGCAGAGTTCATAGAAAAATATACAAGATACTTTTGGCAGATAAGAAATCTAAAAAAAATCATATTTTACTGTGCACTTCTATCTCAGTCCATTCAATGTTTACATTCCTGTACCTCTGATGTGGCTGCGCATCTGAGTAACTACCCAAATCATGACGTCAGTGCAAATGCTCCAATCACTACAGTCCTGAAAGACTGGATCCAAAGTAATGCATTAAAGTCTAAAACAGATATCTTTGACCTCTCTTAATGATACTGCATGCCAAATTGTTATGCAAGTTACATTTTTGTGAATACATTGAAACCAATAAGTCACTTTCAAACTTGTTAAGAAACCCGATAGTGAATATATTTCTTCAAATCTGTGGTTAATACTGTATTTTGAAAGTAGGGGAGAATGGCGTTAGTTGTCAAATTTGCCTTAGAAAGATCACTGTACTCCTCAGAATTCACTTTAACACCAACCTGAACCTTTAAAGGACCAACAAGCTCATTATCAATAGTGGCAACCCAGTACAAAACACCACCAGCAGCTTTTTTACATCACTGCTGAGTTGGAGCAGCATAGTCATTTGAAATCCAACCAGGTACCCACCCATCTGGTCCATCTGATAACTCAGATTTTGTGAAGCCCACTCCACTTGTTTTTCTTGATGTAGTTTCTTCAGTGGAGGTTTTATTTTTGCCTTTTGGGTCGTCTCCACCTGTCTTCATGTCCTACATCCAGTCGGATAGGGTACATCATAGAGTCCCACAGCTTCACAGCAGACTTTAGTGGTGGTTAATGGTCCTTCGGCAACCTCTGGGTTGATTCAGTTCTCAGCTTGATAATGTTCAACAAACTTTTTCTCCTCTGGATTTTCTCCCATCCCAACTCTTTATGTTATGGTTTGGTGGCTCTATTATCGCTAGATTCCCCTTTACTCAGACTCTTGACAATTTGACTCGATTCTTCTTTATTCAAGTCACTTTTTGTCACCCAGGGTCAAAGTTGAATAGATTTTTAATAATAATGTGGTACACTCACAGTATGTACACGTGGTCTGTGATAAATGATATTAGAATGAATGTTAAATTTGAAGAAAAGGGGTTTTGTTAAAGCATAAGACCTTAAATACACCATGCTAAAACACTGTTTTTTAACAGCATCCTACAAGATTTTCAAGAAAAGATTCCTAATAATAATAATAATAATAATATGGAACGAGTATATACACCTCTGATAAAAGGCGGGTTTCAAAATGATGAACCCTTCATTTCCTGTAATGTATTATTCTACACTCCTTAAATTCTGAAAATCCTGAATCTTGATTGTTTCAGTTTCTAATTGTCTGACTACCTCTTAATAAAGATCTCTTAATCGGTGCTTGGTCCTATAATGCATAAAATCATTTATTTACCAACATCGCATTGCTGTGCCAGGGATTTGTTTCTCATAGAGCAAAATCCTGGGGGCCACTGCACCACTTAAAGTTGTCAAGTATCATTTAAGGACCCTGATGTGTTCTTGGTTCCAAGAACCATCACACTGACCTGGCTCAGGTTAGACTTTGTATACTAAAAAGGGAGCTAAAGCAAAAGAACTGATTTTTATTATAGTATTTTTTGGTCTGGTTGGCACTCCTGTGGGATCAGATGTTGATTGAAGGTTAGACCTTCTGTTACTGATGAGATGACTGAAAACCAGGGCCCACACATCCTTCTCTTTGCGAGATGACAGAAAGCGATTTGTGTTTCCCACATGATTGTCTCTGGTTTCATCTACTCTCAAAAACTCTGTGTCACTTTGGCAGGACCCTAAACCACCAAACACCTGTGTGTGCATGAAGACATTGTTGGTCTACAGGTAAACAGGAATGGTGTTAAAAATTGATAGCTTCATATCTAGTTACTGACATGTAAAATGAGCTGTTTCGAGGGGTGCTGTTCCTGTCGCCCAGCTAATTAACCCACCTGAAACCCATTCACTTAATACATGGTGAAATCACCGTCCAAAGAAGTTTACAATGAAACTTGTAGTAAAGTTACAGCATTATTTAGCAGCAGTAAATAGTTTAACTTTAGACTGTAAATAATAGTACACAAGCTCCTCTGTTGATGCATAAATATGTTTAGTCCCTGTCCTGGCCACCAAGCTTATGTTTAGTACTCAGAGTTAAATAACCTCACATCCTAATTATGTAAGAGGTTTAGCAGCGATGTCAAAGGATGATAGCATGAAGCCGATTGTGTTACAAAGGGCAGACTGGTAGAGTGTGCACAGCTTATACCGAGGTCTACCACCACAGCAAACGTTACAGGACAACAGCAGCTACATTAAAAAAGCAAAACATGTTATTTCATAGTTACATAATGTCGGCGCTCCGTTGTGGAAACACAGTCTTACTCAGTACATTTTGAAAACAGGATGTGGCAGGACACATCACAGCTTGGCTCTGATGAAATCACAGTCTTCTTTGCAAATGTACATCATGTTGTGTTTTAGTCAGGGAGGCTGTGTGTCCCTGTGAGTGAACAAAATACACACAAACACCCTACAGTGACATTTCAGCTTCAATGTGTGAGTCTCTTTCTATTTTTCTGAAATTCCTCTTTTTGTTTTAAACTGCCTGCTCAAGAGCCTGATTTCAGTAAAAAGAAAACGAATCATGTACCAAAATTATAAACATATATAATTTATATTTCTATAACACATCCCTCTGTAGGACTTATCATCAATGTCCAGATAATGTCAATTTAAGGAAACCATTCACAGGGTTTCAAAAGTACCCTCATGGACCAAGTAATTGATTGACATGTGTTTTAAATAGTTTAAGGAACAAAAAGGAACAAAAGCTGAGCCGATGCTTGTTTTCTTTGTCTGATTAGCTGTGCTGTTTTATTTCTGAAATGTTCCTATCTCAGCATCAATAACCCAGGAGCTGTTAATAGAAAATACAGTTCAGTTATGTGGAAAAATAAATGACCCTCCATCAAGCTAAACAGTAATTTACATTAATAAACAGTGCCATCTACTGGAAAACAGCTGCAATGGCATTAATTTACATTTTCTAAGCATAGCTTTGAAAACAGAAGCTTTGAAAGCCAAGTGCTTTAACCCTCAGATGCATGAAATATGAAAGCCTGTGTCAAGGGCATGGAAATAAAAAAGTTAATGCAACTTAATGTAAAAATGAATTCAGTTGTATTTTTTATTACTGGTATATTATATTTTCATTTTTATTACTTGGAAAAAAATTTAACATAAAACATAACATAACATAACATAACATAAAATTAACATATTTTCACACATTCAAACTTTGTACATTTTAGAGTTGCAGCCAGTCATTGTTGAAGAGGGAAAAGAGCAGTGGGCAGAGCATACACCCCTGAGGGGCGCCAGCGCTGGTTGTCAGTTCTCTGGATGTGATGCTTTCCAACCTCACCTGCTGTGTCCTGGCAGTCAGGGAATTGGAAATCCAGTGACAGGTAAGAGCTGACACAGAGGTGGGAGAGCTTATGATGGAGAATGTCGGGGATGATGGTGTTGAGCGTCAAGCTGAACTCCACAAACAGGATCCTCATGATCCTCAGGGGACAAACCATTTTGAAAAAAAAAAACCCAAAACAAAACAAAACTCTTTTTTTCATGCTCAAGGAAGAATAAAATATTTTAAAATCCTGACACAGGGTGATATGCAGTTCCACCAGAGAGACCTTTGCACTTAGGAGAAAATGACTTTTAAATAGCTGAACACTGCAGTGACCACTACAGCAGAAAGTTTAAGTCCAGAGATATCAGTCAGGCTGGTAAGTTACACTCAAGCAGCAACCTCTGGTCTGAAAATATAAGACAATATATAAGTGCTAAAATTTGCAGTTAGTCGAGTGTCAGCTTGAGGCTGGCTACGGAAATACCGGAGGTCATATTCACCAAAGCCGTTTTCACAGCTGAAATGAACATGTTTACAGCCTGGTGCAAAAAAAATGTCTTCTGTCTGAATCGTTAATTTTGCTAATGGCACGCACTGTACAGGGGTGAATTTTTTTCTAACTAGGCGGTTGAGAAGATATTAAGTTAACCAGTTTGTCCAATCAGAAGCAAAGCTCAGCTAGCGTGACTACCGGGCGCAGCCTGCCCCATTTCCAATATGGCTGTGGCGGCTGTTTTAACTTCAAAAAACCGTTTCAGAAATAGACGGGTGATGTAGAGGGGTGACGGAGGCTATGTCCATTAATTATACAATCCATGGTTACACTTTAGTGGTTAGCAGTTGAGAGGCTGACAAACTCCCATTTATCCGGCTGCTTCAGCTAAGCTACGGTAATGTACATGTTGGCTAACCTTAACTTTGCAATGTAATGAGAGACATAATGAAACTTTTTTTTTTTTTTTTTTGAAATCCAACTAGTGCTTTGGGCCAGCTTCTCATCTGCTAACCGGTAGCCCCTAAAGTAAACAAACCAGCTACAGCTACACCCAGTGGCTGGAAACTGTTCATGGCAGCTCTTGTAGGTTGAACTCAGGACAAACCTTTTATACAGTCTATGAGACAAACACATTATTAATTACTTTGTTATCACGCAAAAAGATAATAATAATAATAATAATAATAATAATAATAATAATAATAATAATTTGTCATCACGAGAAAATGATCTTCGTTTTGTCATGATAAAATAAGTCGTAATCACGAGATAACAGTGTATAAAAAAGAAAAATTCAGGGAAGTTCTCATCTTCCGTACATAATAATTCGGAAGGCAGTATATGACTTCTAACTGCCTAAAAACCAATAAAAAAAGTGAAAATAAGAAAAATCCCACCCTAAGTTAACCAACATTTAAAAGGGAAAGGGAAATAGCCCCTTTACCCACGTTTGGAAAAGCTGAACGTCTGTATTAGTTTGAAAATGACTCAAATAATCACTCAATTTAAAATTATTTAGATATCTCCCTCAGCATTTGTTAGTTATTTTTCATATCACAGCCACCAGAGGGCGCTGCTGGTAAAATAAAGAAGACAAAAAGGGTGACAGTATGTCAGGTCTTGTACAAAATTCTTCACATAAAATATCTGATCAGTAACAAATGTTTGATCTGTGTCTCTCATTGGACTCGAACTTTAAAGTGAATAAAAGACAAAAACAGATTTAAAACGAGTCGTGTTTTTAACTTTGAATGTGTTTGATTTAGTATGAAGGATGCAGATGCATCAGTAACCGATCATCTTTTTATATTTTACTATCAGGTAATTCTGACATTACTGGTGCCATCTGGCCCCACTGGAACACAGCGGTATCCTGCAGGTGTGTACGAGTAGAGTGAAATATGAACGCAGGAAGTGGTTTAGTCTGTCAAACCGATCTCAGCAGGAAGCCCAGCGTCGCTTTGACAGGAAACTGTTCTCAACAGTCAACACTCTATTCACCCACAGGTCCCTGAGAGCAAGGAGATGCTGTCTGCGTTTACATTTTCATAAATATTAGAAGACAGAGCCTGACTCTCCTTTAAGGACATCAAGATGAACTGAAAAATGGGACCAGACACTCATACTCAGACTGTGACTCAAAAACAGACAAACAGGTTTCATCTGAGGTGAAGAGGAAGCTGATAAATATGTGGAGCAGGTCTCCACCAAATCACACTTCGAAAGAAAAAATGTATTTACACATTTCATTGAGTCTGATCTTTATGATACAAAAAAAAAGAAGAAGAAGAAGATTCACTTCTTTTAGATAAGATAGGTTCATATTAAAAAATATCAAAACAGACCAGGATGTGATGAAGAAAGCAGAAAAACTGTGACTTCTGTAAAGAGGTGGACTTCTCTGTATTACTTCAGGAGGAAGAAAGCGGCCCATGACAGAAGATGTGTGTTTTAGTAGAGCAACCACAGTCAGAGCAGCCGTGGCATGTTGTTGCCGGATGACATTTTGCAAGACAGGAAACGAGAGAAGCAGTGAGATAGAACTAGAGAAGACAAGGACTGCATCATCATCCTCTTGCACTCACAGCAGCCTCTGCGATAGAAGTAAATCTGAAGGGAGCCAGCGAGGTCTCGTTTGAAGGTATTAATTCTCGGCGAAAGAGTCACATAACTTGGAGATTATAAAATGGGCACAGAGGAGAAAGATTCAGAGTCTGCTGCTCAACAACCTGTAAAACAGCAGGATTTCCCAGAGGAGGGAAAGGAATCCCCTCTGGAGCCTCCTCATGGACAAGCATCTGACGCTGCAGACCCTCTCAACACGTACAAGTGGCAAACAGGCTCCAGAGGAGCTCTTAATGAAGTGAGAGAAGAAGCTGAAGGAGCAGCAGCGTCTTCAACATCCACGATTGAAAGGATTCAGAAGGCATCCACAAACAGATGGAACAAGGTGCAAAACTGGCGAAAGGCCCTGAGTGAGGACTCTCATGCAGCAAGCGGGAAAGGTGGAGAGGGAGCCAAGCCGGAGAAAAGCACAGGAGGAACCAGAAAGAACCCCTTCAGGAGAGCTCTGTCCGAGCCTCCTGGGTCCCTGTTTGCAGCCCTGTCGCCCTCCTCCGGTTCTGCCGCCTCGGCTCAGGCAGCCTCATCCTCAGCCGCTGCAGAGGCCTCGGGGGTCTCCACAGACCCCACACAGAGGGGGAGTGGGGGAGCACTCTTGAAAAAGTACCTGAGATCTGTGTCCCAGAAGCTCAAGAGGCCCAGGCTGCAGAGTCGGAGCAGCACGCCCAACTTACTGCCAGGTAACAACCTGTTACCTGAAGGAACAGCTTTTTCCTCTATGTGAAGATCTGTCGGTGTGTTCACCGTTTTCAGCTTGATGTTTGAGATAACCACAGCAGTTTGACAGATTTCAGCACAGATCTCTTTCTTTTCCCACATGTGGTTTCAGGAGGATTTATTGGATGCAGAATCATAACTTTCAGTGGCGATGTATCAAAAAGGAGTTAAGCTTAAAGAGCCATATCAGACAGCCAGATTACAAATACGCATCAAACTTCAGCAGCTGGTTTAAAAAAGGAGAAAAATATAAAGACAGAAATTAATCAAATAACAGGTAGAAGAGATTCATTTTTATAACAAATTGAGATAAGATTTCAGAAGCTTGAATTCAGCTTAAGTGGGTCAACCTGTCAACTGATGGGGAAGGAACTGTGTGTGAAAACATGAGCGCACATGAAATCTAAGCCTGACACTGTTCAGAGGAGCTTGTTACCTTTTGAGGAACAACCAAAAAGTTTCCTCGACCTGAAATTTAAAACTTTAGTCAAGTCATTCAAAAATAGTCAAACTGAGACAAAAAGAGAAATTTATGATGTGAACTATAAACAGAGGATAGAGAGTGACTTATGGAAACACGTGAAAACACTTTTATCATCCAGGAGTTGTGAAGTCTTGGGTTTGGTTTATGAGCTTTAGCCATCGTTGTGCTGTTTGTGTGAGTGTGTGCATTCACAGTTCACTGTCACTTTGATATCATAACCCCAGCCCTGACAAATTTGAACAATGTGTAAAATATAGAAAAAGATAATCTGATGGTTTGGGTGGAATTGATTTAAACCCCATATTTGATTGAAAGATAACATATCACAGGTTGGAGCTGAAAAACTTGATTGTTGTATGAAATATACATGCTCATTTTGTCCTTTTTGGACACCAAAGCTGAAACTGAAAAAGTTTGGCTAATTTTTTAACAAGTTAACAGCATGACTGGGTATATAAAAAGAAGGATATTTTATAGACTGAGTTGCTCAGAAGAAAAGATGGGAAGAAGTGTGGGCATATGGTTCAACAGTTTCAGAATAATGATTCTGAGTTTAAAAAAATGCAAAGATTTGCAATAATGATTGCAGAACAAGGCCACAAAACTAATACTGGATGGATCTTTAAGTCTTAAAATAAACATGACTCTATAGTGGAGATCGCAGCCTTGGCTCAAAACAACAGCCAAAAGTTTTCTTGCCCATGAACACAGTTTGTCACCGCCTCATCAAAAGATCGCATACAGTTTGAAACCATGTAGAGAAAGAAACCTAGACACATGATTCCATAACCCAGTGTAACAGGCCAGATGTTACAGTGACCCAAGCTAGATTATATCACAGGTATAATTTGGCCAAGGCCAGAATATAACCCCCAGGTCAGATTGCACCCCCTATTATACATCTCCTATTCCAATAAAGTTGAGACGTTGTGTAAAACATTAATAAAAACAGAAAACAATGATTTGCAAATGTTTAACCTATATTCAATTAGATACACTAAAAGTCAGGATATTTAGCATTCACACTGATAAACTTTGGGGGTTTTTTTGATTGTTTGTTTTGTTTTGTTTTTTTTCTTGCAAATATTCACTCATTTTTAATTTGATGCCTGTAACATGTTCCTAAAAAGCTGTGACAGGGACAAAAAAAGATTGTGAAAGTTGAGGACTGCTCAAAAAGCACCTGTTTTGAACATTCCACAGGTGAACAGGTTGATTTGAAACAGGTGAGTGTCATGATTGGGTATAAAAGGAGCATCCCCAAAAGGCTCAGACATTCACAAGCAAAGATGGGGTGATGTTCCCCATTTTGTGAACAACTGCATGAGCTAGTAGTCCAACAGTTAAAGAACAATGTTTCCCATTGTACATTTGCAAAGAATTGATGTATTTCATCATCTACAGTCCATAATATCATCAAAAGATTCAGAGAATCTGGAGAAATCTCTGCACGTAAGCAGCAAGGCTGAAAACCAACATTGAATGCCCGTGACCTTTGACGCCTCAGGCAGCACTGCATTAAAAACCAACATGATTGTGTAAAGAGGATATAACCACGTGGGCTCAGGAACACTTCAGAAAAGTGTGCTGTGGTCTGACAAGTCTGGTTGTTATGGAAATCATGGATGGCGTGTCCTCAAGGCCAAAGAGGAAAAGGACAATCTGCATGTGTTACAACAGCGTGGCTTGGTAGTAAAAGAGTGCAGGTATTAGACTGACCTGCCTGCAGTCCAGACCTGTCTCCCATTGAAAATGTGTGGAGCATAATGAAGAGTAAAATACAACAATACAACAATGGAGATGCCAGACTGTTGATCAACTGAAGTTGTTCATAAAGCAAGAATGGTAAAGAATTCCACCTCCAAAGCTTCAACAATTAGTGTCCTCAGTTCAAAAACACTTATTGAGTGTTGTTAAAAGGAAAGGTGATGGAACACAGTGGGAAACATGACCCTGTCCCAGCTTTTTAGGAACGTGTTGCAGGCATCAAAACAGGATTTACAAATCATTTTATTCTGCTTTTATTAATGTCCCAACTTCATTGGAATTTGGGTTGTAAAAGAGAACAACGAAACATAGTTTATTGTCCAGTTTGTATTCATGGTGATTGTTCTTCTGTACATCTTTATAAGCATGAAACCTCTTGCCCAAGAGGGGTATATTCTGGCCTGGAGGGGTATAGTCTGGACCAAGCCACTATATACTTTGAGGTATAATTGGGCCTGGGCCAAAATATACGCGGGTATAGTTTGGATGGGGATTAATTAAACCTGTTACACCAGTGACTTGTGAAAAAAAAAAACGCCCTGTGGTTTTAAGAAATTTTACTTTACTTTTTAAATCTTGGATCCTGCGTCCTCCAGTCTTGGAGAGGGAACACCCACCCTGTTATCAGTGTATGTTTTAAAAGCCAACAGCATGCCAGTTCAGTTCACTGAAATGTAGAAAAAACTGATTCAATCCACAGGATGTGCAGCTCATCCTGGTGCGTCATGAAAGGACAGCGATAGCATCAGGAGCTCCATAACGCTACAATTATGGCTGTGGCCAAATGCTGAGGGAGATAATGATGCTGTAATTAACAACTGAAAAAAGAGCTGGCATGTGCCTGCTATTAACTTCTGCAAGTCAAATCTGATTTCACCTTTTTTTTTTCAGAATCGCCGAATGTGCAACGATATAAAAAAATGTTTCTGTAAGGTGTGAACGAACTGATCCAACAGTGTCAATTCTTTGTGCTCTTGGTTGTGTGTGTGTGTGTGTGTGGCAGATGTGGATGAATCAGCACCAGGTATACCCACCAGTTGTGCTCTCCCAAGACTCCAGTGGACTCCGTCTCAGGCTGTCCCCCTATGGGAAATTACCAACTGCGTCCTGGAGGATGGACAAATCATAATCTCCTCTGAAGAAGAGGTAAAACATGTCCAAACCCACCAATCACCTTCTCATATAGACAGCAAAAAAGCCTGTGTTACACTGCTAGAAACACTCTGAATTTAAAGCATTACACTTTCAAATCTAGCATGAATATTTTGTGAGCTAAAATGTTTTGTGTGGACAGAGGATCAAAGATCTGAGAGTTTGTGTTTTTTCTTCTCAGCCAACAATCTGGACACGAAACCGTGTCAGCAGCTGCCTTTCTAACCTCAGCATGCAGAACCTGGTTGATATTGATGCAGGTTAATATACCACACACGCACTAACACACTATCATGAAAATGAAGTGAACAACAGTTTAATTTACGGTAAATGCAGTAAAAAAATAAAAAATATAAAGCAACGATTGCAAAAGTTTTATCACTGATTAGCAGATAAACTGATCCTGACATCATAGCATCACTCGGTGTGACTCTGCAGACAGTCACAGAGGAAATAGCAGAATGTTTATGCGTGCGAGTGACTATCAAATTGCTTCCTCTACGTTTTTGGGGAAGATAGCATCAAGCCTGGGTGTTCTAGCAACAAGAGTGAGCGAGGAGAGAGAGCACAAACAGTTTATGCCTCCATTCAGCGCTGGTGTTTGTCTGAGAAGAAGCTCAGAGGCTGCATCGCAGACGTAACTGTGTGGATTTAAACTTTGGCTGAATTTGCTCAGTGTCATCGTCAACATATGTCAATGAAAAGAAAGCCTAAATGATGGGATTTAGGCGCTGGATTGTTTGTGGTGGGGCTTTGGGTAAGCAAAAGAAACTCTCCTCAAGTTTTCTTCATTTCAAACTTTCATCTTAACTTTGTAAGTGAGGGGTACACTTGAAAACTCAATTCTAAGCAAGTGTTTTGTCTTACTTTGGTACAAAAAAAGAAAAAAGAGAAAAAAGAAAGGATTATTGGACTCAGTATGAGCTACATTTACCTGATCAGCTGGAGAAATGTCTTATTTTAAGATATTGAAAGATATAAATAATGTTTGAAATTAGGGCTGCAACTAATGATTAACTTTATGATTGATTAATCTATCTATTATTGTCTTGATTAATCAAGTAGTTGTTTGGTCCATAAAATGTCAGAAAATGGTGAAAAAGGCTGGTGTTTTTCTGAGTCCAAGATAAAATCATCAAATGTCTTGATTTATCCACAAACCAAAGATATTTGGAAGCAAAGAAGCAGAACATTTTTGCAGCTGTACTTGAAATGCTTGAAATGCTTGAAACCTGCTTTTGGGGTGGAAAATAAAACTTTGCTTGTTTAGTTTCTTGTATGAACACATGAATCTTATTTCAGGAAACTTGACAAGCAAGTTTTCATTCACAGACAGATTTCAGGCGTCATTTTGAAATATTGACTTTAGGCAAATGTGGCTCATATTGAGTCTAACAAGACATTTTTTGAAGCTAAAAATAAGTCATTAACACTTCCGTAGAATTCAGTGTTTGTGTAAAATATGTATCACTAATGAGACAATCATGGCATTCTCTGATTTCAAGCTTTGCAATGGGAAAACTAGCCTCTATTTCATGCTTCTTACCCATAATTAATAGAGCATATCTCTAAAGTTACAAGGTCCACTTAAATAATCATAATAACAAAGGTAACGCTTCTGATTTTCTTCAGGTTGTGTAAACATGAATGTATTTGAATATGTTGAATTAGTGTATATGAATTTGGGGCACAGCAAAAATCTAAGAAAATTAATTTCCAACCCACCAATAAAATAACTAATAAAATAAAAATGGTCAGAACTGTTGCTAGAGAAGTAAACACATTTAGTAAACTTAAGTTAAAATGCTGCCGCTCCAGATTAAAACCACATCCTCTATGGCCTAATCTGATTTGTCAAGGTTACACCCCTGACGTGAAGTTCTTTCTTTTCTTTTACAAGTGAAGCCTCTCTCAACTTTGGAGGAAAAATGTAGACACAAATAATATTTAACTCGAAGTGATTTCACTGTCTTTAGAAAAAGTTGTGAAGTCATGAAGCTGGTGTCAGCTGGTTTGGGAAGGTGCTTCATGAAAAAATTAGGAGAAAAATGATTCAAGAGCAAAGACGAGTGGGAATAATTTTTCATACATTTCTGAGTTAATAACTTTCTAATTTAAGTTTAAGAGAAAAAACCAGTGACAAAGTTTTGACCTTTTCATCTGTGACAAAGTGTTATATTTATCTCTTCTACAGAATGTAGCCCTGACCACGTGGGCCAGCAGAGTGGCCCCCGACCAAAGAGCCAGGATGGTGGTGTAAGGGTGAGTGCTGTTTACAACAGATAACAATCTTTCTGCTTCTCCTACATTTCCTGTTGATGGAAGATGTATACACCATGCTTCCTTTTTTGACCCATAGGCATTGATCAAGCGTCGTCTGGAGAACAGGGCCAAGAAGAACAACAGCGGCCCAATAAACCAGATAGGCCTAAACAAAGGCAGCAGGTAAGACTTATTGTTATTGATGTTAAAGAAGACTTAGACAGTGGAGTCCATATGTCCTTAGCTTGTTTGAATAGTATTTGATCTGCTGTGCTCTACAACTTAATGAAGCTGGGATGCTGAGGGGAAAGTTGTAGAGAGGATATTCTGCTTTCCCATATTTTAGACATGAATAGACCAAGCCCCCCCCCCCCCAACCCCCCCCCCCCCCCCCCCAATCATACATGTTACAGCCAAAATACACTAGATGCATCTCTGGTCCAGCTCCGCTCTGTAATGGCACCGGATCTGAAAAGTCTCCGTTCAAGTCAGTGTGTCAGCTCTCACTAGATCTGCTCAGCTGACTGCATCCCTGCTCCAGCAGGTTGCAGCAGATACGCAACAGTCCTGTTTTTTCCAGATGCTGGAGCTGTGATGTGCCAGTTCACCGTATGGAAGATCAAGAACATTAAGTCATGCACAGAAACGAGTATAGAAAAATAAACAATTCAGACTCAGCAATTTGATGCTAGAAACACATTTCAGCTGGGTTGAATAACTGGTGAATTAATATAATCAAATAAAAAAAATAATAACTCCAGGAGTTAACTGTGTTGCACTTTTTGAAAGGAAGCAGTAGGTGACTGATGAAGCTTCAGGTACATCCAGAAAAACCTGACTGACCTCCCAGTGTTAACAATTTGATTATGAATTCCAGCTGCCTTTAAGAGATCATCATTACCCTCATACCAGATGGGTGTGACAACAATATATTTGAGGATTAAATTCAGCGCTGTATTCAAGGATAACACACTTCCAGCTACCTCACAGAAACCAAAGGAGTTCCCCAGGGCTCAGTCCGTGGATGACTTCTGTACTGTCTAACATAAGCATTAATAAAAAGTACATTTTGATTTCTATGCTGATGACACTACGATGTACCATTCAGGGTCTACTCCAAACCAAACTCTCAGTCATAGAAAAGACTTGTACAAAGAAAAATCACACTGTGTTTATTTATTTATTTTTAAATGTAGTCATTTAAGCAATACATCTCAGAGTCCTCAGATTCATTTAATGTTTCGTTATTATTCTAGATATTTTTTGAGATCAATCTCTCTGCACCTCATAGTGAGCAGCCGGCTGAAAGACTAATTAAAACTGTGTTTTTATTTGAGAACCAAATCTGGCACACCTTTTCTCAAAGCTCACACGTTCCCAACACGGTGTTACATGAGGGACTGAGGTTCTAAACTAACTACAGAGCCTTCACTCATCACTGTTTGTTTTATCAACCTGTTGGTTGGTTTTCCTTGTCTGCACATAGAAAAGAAATAAAGTGGTAACACATTTCAGGTCTGTTTCCTTCATACCTTCTAACTGCATCATGCAGAGGATTACAAGAACTTATTACCTTTATTACCTTTTACTGTAAAACTTGAGGATCTTATCTCATTGTTTATAAGCTGTTGTCCATCTGTGCCAGGATAAAAAGAGAGTCTCTAATCCCAGCGAGTTTCTCCTGAGAGATAAAGAAACAATTTTTACAAAAAACAAAAAACAAAACAACAACAACAAAAAAAATAAAATTAAAAAAAGGATGTGAAAATCAACATTTCCAACACTTAAATCATTTGATGTTTCTCTCTATTTCCCAGGCAATATGGTTCCCGGGAGTCACTTTCCATCCCAGTCAGTGCGGTGGGTCTGGATCTGAGTGCTGACACCAGCACTGTCATCAGGCCGGTACACAGCTCCATCCTGGGGGAGAAATACTGCTTTGAGGTGAATTTACAGTCTGTTAAAATGCACCTTCAGTCTCCTTAGAGGCATGGGCGTGTCCACAGTTTTTGGACTGAGGTGGTCCATCTGGGACACTGTTTAATGCACGGGTAGCATAAAATACTTACACACACAATGGTTATCCCTCTGGACACACCCCAGCTTGGCATCATTCAGTGCTCTAAACAACGTCTAATAAGAAACTTCCTACAGGTGATAAACTCTGAGAACACCCACTGCTTTGGATGCACATCTGCTGCTGAGCGGGACCGTTGGATTGAAGACTTGAGGCGTGCTGCTCAGCCCAACAAGGTAAGCCATCAGCTCTTTGCTTCTAGGAAAAAAACGTATTCAAAGAATAAACAGAACAGACAGACCAGACAAAAATGTGTCATATTTGAATGTTCACAGGATAACATCAAGCGCACAGAGAACTCCCTCAGTCTGTGGGTAAATGAAGCAAAGGATCTGACCCCCAAACGGCGTTATTACTGTGAGGTACACCTGGATGGCACCCTGTTTGCCAGAACCAGCAGCAGAGCTGTGGGCAAGCCATCCAACCACTCCAACCAGGCAGGAGACAGCTCCGCTGGCTCTTCAGGGGCCCTGGGGTCCAGTGGCAGTGTGGCTGGAGGGTGTCAGTTATTTTGGGGTGAGTTCTTTGAGCTGGACAACCTGCCCTGCATCTCCCAGATCTCCTTGCACATCTTTCGTGAAGAGGACCCCAAGAAAAAGCGTCATTCCCGAGATGAGTCCAGCCTTCACCCTCTGGGCAGTGTGGCCATACCTTTAGCCGAGATCCGAGGGAGGACCTACCAGGAGAAATGGTACCCCATAACTCCATACAAACCCTCAGGCGCAGCAGGAAGCAAAGAACTACTCGGTCCTCAGGCTTCACTCCGCATCAAGGCCCGTTTCCAGAATTTGCAAGTGCTGCCCATGGAGAAGTATAAAGAATTTGCTGAGTATGTGACGGTGAAATACGTGGAAATGTGTCAAAGCCTGGAGCCACTTTTGAATGTGAAGGAGAAAGAAGAGCTGGCAGGAGCTCTGGTCCATGTACTGCAGAGTATTGGCAAAGCAAAGGTAGAGAACAGTCTCACAAAAAAAAAAACATCATTCTGAACAACCCAACTGAAAAATGCTGCACAAGTAGCCTCAATGTTAGACAACAGGGATGAAATCTGATTTTTCTTGACTGGATGTTGTGTTTCAGGAGTTCCTCATTGATTTGGGAAGTGCAGAGGTGGAGCGTCTTGGAGAGAGGGAGGCACTGATCTTCAGAGAGAACACACTTGCTACTAAAGCCATCGACGACTACATGAAGCTTGTCGGGCAGAAGTACCTCATTGACACACTAGGTGGGCTGGTTTGGGAGTCAAGGTGGTTTCTTGAATTTGGTATTATCTGTTTTGTTATGAATGTGTTTGTTTTTTTGTTGCAGGAGACTTTATTAACCGTCTCTACGCCTCAGGGGAGAACTGTGAAGTTGACCCTCGCAAATGTCCTGCTTCTGAACTGGCAAACAACCAAAAGCACTTGATGGATACCTGTGAGGAGGTGGTGCAAAAGATTATTGGAATCCATGGGTGAGTGAGGAGAGGACATGAAACCAGATGTAATACTTCAGCTGATGAAATTGACGAATGTGAGGGATGTTTTGTTTTTTTCCTTCAGACCATTTCCCGAAGAGCTAAACAGGATCTTCTCAAGCTGGGTGGAGCTATGTGAAGACCAGGGTCGACCAGAAATTGGTCAGCGTCTCATCTCTGCTTCTCTCTTCCTACGCTTCTTGTGTTCTGCCATCCTGAGTCCGTCCCTTTTCGGGCTGACGCAGCCTTATCCAGAGCCGAACGTCCTGCGCACGCTCACTTTAACGGCCAAGGTTATCCAGAATCTGGCCAACTTCACATCGTGAGTAGCATGTTAGAGACCAAATACTTTTGTGCATTCACACCTGAGGGAGACAAAGTTTAGAGTAAACGAAGTGTTTTTGATCTGATCAGGTTTGGAGAGAAGGAGGAGTACATGCTCTTCATGAATGAATTCCTGCAGCAGCACTGGGATGGCATGAGGGGCTTTCTACAAACAGTTTCCAGCTCAGACACTGAAATCCCAATGACTTCCTTCGATGGTTATGTGGACTTGCCGCTGCGCTTGGCTGTGCTGCATGGTCTGCTGGTGGATATCATCTATCAGAAGGACCAGGTAGGACAATAAACCGGAAAGTCCAGTGCACTGTCCTCAAATAAAATTGAAGATTTAGATGCTTTGGTGACAGTTTTTGGCTCAGTTTCGGTACATCTCTCACCTTAGGGTCTGTGTATCACATCAGAAGATTAAAGTGTCTAACGTTATTCAGAGAGGGGTTGAGAGGTGAGGTGAAACAGTAAACTGTAATAACTGGACGTAGTCTCCGCGATGTCACCCATCTGTTTCTGAAGCAAATCGTCATCAGGGGCCATATTGGAAATGAGGCGGACTTTGAGCTTCCTCACTAACAGCTATAGAGTGCCTGCCTGTCAATCAGCTGAGCTGTGCCTCTGATTGGACAAACTTATGATCTTGATATCTTCTGAACTGCTGAGTTGAGGTGTCTGTAGAGAAATGAGCTATTCAGACTATTCAGGTCATTTTTTGTACCAGGCTGTAAACATGTTTATTTCTGCTGTAAAAACAATCTTTTTTGGCTTGGTATGTAGTTTCTGGTGAAGGTCGCTCTGAAATCTAACTTCAAACAGACATACAGCCACCATAATCCCAAAATTCTCCAGTCTCCAGTCCGACTGCGGTCCGTTGCATATTGACTGCATACTCTCTCATCCATCAATTCACATAGGCTGCATGGTCAGTTCAGCACCTTGCAGAACATCAGACAGCTGGAGTCGTGGGATAGAGGAGTTACGTCGGTTTGTTGTTGTAGTTCATCTAAATACGATCTGGTTTTGACATGGTTTGTTTTGTTTTAAAAGTCACTGGGCAGTTTTAGGAAGTTTATGTGCATGACTTCCTGTCCCCTGTCTGCCTTTTTGTAAACTGATGAGTTACAGCTCCAGCATCCAACAAAATCAGGTTTTGCGTATCTGTTGTGACCTGCCGTATCAGGGACGCTGCTGGAATGCAAAGGAGCAAATCCAGAGTGAGGGGACACATCGACTTGAACAGAAACCTGTCTGATCTGGTGCTACTATGGAGCAGCACTGCAGCTGGTGTATTTTGACCATAATACTTAAAGCACATTTGGCTGCTTGTAACTTTGGGTCAGTTGAGGGCACATTTCTTTTTCTTTTATTTTTGCACTTTTTGCATTTTGTGACTTCCAAAGATATATCTGTTTTGACTCAAAGTTTATTCAGCATGGATGCTTTAAATACTATTTACAACTTTTAAAAAACATAGAAACTGAATGAAGTAAGATACCTTAATGTAACTTCAATGCAACTGCAGGTAAAATAAATAAATAAAATAAAATAGATGCAGAATGTGTGAACATGTAAACATTCATCATGCCACTGTATTAGTTAATAAATGTCAACAGGCAGACTGCAGGCGAAATCCTGCATGCCAGAATATTACTAAAAAAATACCCTAGTGAGGCGAACGAACAGTTACTTTAGTCATTTATTCTTTAAATCTGACAAGTGTCCTGTGCCATATACTGCTTTCAATCAGAAAAACACAAACTGGTTGCATGCAGAGATGCACTTGTTGACCTCTCTTGTTCAGTTGGAGTTGGGTTAATAACTCCTCTTTCATGGCAGTGTTGAGGTTTTAAAGCAGAAATGTTTCTCTGACTGAAGGGCCTCTGACTGTTCAGGATATGACTCCCTGAAGCTTTCATGCTTTGTGTTGTGGTGACGCCTCAGATTATTTTCTTGAGCAGCAGCTTTGACATATTGGTTTAAAATAAGACAAACTGGTACAGCGTTTCTAAAACACATACTTATCAGTCCATTCTTCATTAAAGCTTCTCTGCATCAACATTCCTCTTAAGGCTCTTTGAGAGGGACATTTTCTAAGCAAGGCCTTTCTACTGCTGCTGTTCTCCACATCCATCCTCTTCTGCGTCTAAAGCTGATGGACATCTTGACAGCCTCACAAATACACAAATATGAAACGTAAAATGTTACAGTCGCCCCCTGGTGGCTAACCGCAGCACAGAAAGCATCTGGCCCTCAATGTAAAAAAAATAAGTGTTGGCCCTTTTTTTAGGTGACTGATTCCAAGGATAATGATGCAAAAAAAGATATTAAAACACTGATCACATGGTCACAGATTGAAGCTTGATTGGACCTAACATGCTGATTATTTCTTCCTTTAGGGCACAATTGATGAACTGGATCCTCTGCCTTCAATTCTGAACCAGATATCAGAGTCACTCGGCCCTGAAGCCCCTCGGATTGTAGTTAGCAGGTATGTTTCAGGTCTACATCATATCCAACTTGCTTGCAACATGTTGGTTTGTTCATTCATTCATTCATTCATTCATTCATTCATTCATTCATTCATTCATTTATAACTAAGCCTGTTTCTTCTTGCAGCAAACCAGAGTACATCCCTCCAAGAGACCTGGAAAAGTACAGCCCTCATAAATCTTCTTTCCAGCAGCTTCCTGCAGACTACAAAGGCCATGACAGGTATGACTGTGACGGGCTGAAACCAGTAAAAAAAAAAAAGAGTTTCAAATCACAGACCACTGGAAACATTTAGATTATTTTAAACTTTGTGCATCAAAGAAAAGTTCAAATTTTCTTCTTTTCTTGTAAAGGGGTGGAGATTTCTGGGAAATTTCAGGAAAGTTTCCTGAAAATTCAATTTTCAGGATTTTGTTTCATCAACTTAAACGATTTTTTTTTTTAAATTCACAGGAAATATTTTCACAGAATTCGTTTTTCTTGTTATTAACTTGACTTAAAAATATTGCACTGTCATGTTTGTATGTCTGTTTAAAACAAATGAAAATGATTAATATTTATACATGTGTATGACCGGGTAAATGCAGTTAATATAAAATCCCCAAAAATTCCCATGAAAAGTTTTCAACTTTGAAAATTTGCTGAAA